>LQNS02000155.1:17990993-18003372 GCA_001587735.2 Parhyale hawaiensis
GTATTGCTTGGTTTATAACAGGCTCTTGAAATGATCACCCTGGAGCTGGAAGAAGCTGCTAACATGTTTCCAGACGACCATCTATAAAATTCAGATTTTTCGAAGTATTTACAGCGAGGACAGTGAATAAAATGAGCTCAGATTGCATCTTAAGTCCGCTGCACACGAGAGTCGAAAAACAAGAACGTTTCAACTTTCCTGGAACAAAAGTTTCTGTGACCGTGACTACATCTTGACGTGTTTGAACATTGTAATAAAATGTACGTCATTCTGAGCTACAAACTCACTCGAAATTTTAAAGAGAAATTCCAAACTGTGCAGTGTGCAGTAGGCACTGGCCGCAGAAGAAATTTTGCAATGGCAGCTTAGATTTTCAGTCATTTTGGACAGCTAAAATCTGGCCAAGCCGAAGTTGTGCCCCATAGCGACAAAAGCGGATGAGTAAGGAGAAACGTTCCCGTGTTTCGCCTTTCGTCTGCAGCGGGCCTTATACGAAACGAAGCCCTGGGAAAAACTTTTTCTAGCGTTTTTTTTCGTTTATTGCTTTTGAGCAGACAAATTCATGATATATTAGCGTTTGCTTTCGACCATTTTTTACGTCCCCCTGCATATTCCACAAAATCATGCACTTCTGCATATACTTCTACATAGATTACAATACCGCCCATGTATTGGCAACTAGCCACTTTTATAACACGATACTCTATCAATAAGTAGCGTTGCAGCACTTCCTTGAAGATCCGAAGACTGTCAGCGGCACTCGATGCACTACTTTGCGTCAGGTACCCTCTCAAAGTTCTAGCTCGCCTCAGAATCGTAAATCGTAAACCAGGTTTTGGGTCGGCAAGAACGTCTGTTAGCGGAGGTAGACAAGGGGCAGATATCATGACCTAAACCAGATTCGTTAAACGACACTTTTTATCGGATCGAGTTAGTTACTTTGTTCTGGTTTCTTGCTCAATCTTTGAGTTCCACTAGGTTAATGTTGCGCACCCTCTTCTTGCGTTATATGCACCATGGGCCGTCCCTAGCGAGCTAATGCCTGATTTATTATTGCTATTATAAATAGTCACGGAGAGTGTGATTAATACTATTCAGTGTTGCTCGAGCCTCCAGGCAACCTTGAATGTACATATTATATTAGGTTGCCCACGGCAGCCGCACGCTAAAGTTCTGAGCTCATACCCCTTGTATCGCAGGTTCGAGGCCAACCCAGGCATGCGACTCGTGGTCGGCTGCAGCCGCACTTATTCCTCTGGGGCCAGTTGGCCTATATCTGCAGCACAAACCAGTGCGTTTGGTTTTCTCATTTGAGGGTGCGGTCAAGTTGACTTTACTTTCATGTATAAATACGACAGGACTCCTATACCCCCTTCAAGAGTGTAAAATTCCGGCTTTGTCACTGTGCCCAGTCTTAGCCTCCCTGCTCTATGTGTCTAAAAACAAACATAATAAACTTAGCTTCTCCACAAGTCTCACTGCGAGATGATAAGGAAGTATCAACTGCATTCATACAATTTTTGCCGGCCCTGCACAGCATGATGCATGTATAAACAAAAAGGGTTTATTATATTCGTAGCTTCTACCCATCTTCCTGTTACATGAAAATCCATGCAAAACGACACATCGCCCTTTATTACATTACAATAGATCAATTTAATTGATCCCAGCGGAAGACCGGAATAAAAAAAGCTGACCTTTCGACCATCGTTCACACTGTAAAAATAGACAAGGTTGACCGCACGCAGTGGCATTTCCAATCAGGTTTTTTTCACAGGGCAGCTCTCGGTAACAGAATACGATAAGCGGTGCTGGTCAGGGCAGATTGTTCCTATATTTTCCTGCATTTAAAAGAGAGCTCGAGACTTGATCCCGCCACCGCCTGCGTAAAGCTGATGTTTGAGGTCCAAATAAAGTTATAATTAAACGAACAATTTATATGCAACAACATGCTGGTCTAGAGGCGGTTTCTAGAGATGTGTGGAAAAAAGGAAACACTCTGAAATAAGAGAGTGTTGGTCTGCGTTGCTGAAGAATATGATAATTCTACTATACCAATGAAGTACGATGTAACTGCATGTCGAACCATGCAATATGCTCGTATATTAATGTGTAGGTTTAACCCCACATTGACGTGGCTGTTGTACTTTTCTACAGCTAGTTCTTTTGTAGTGAGGTTGCATAGCCTGATGTTAGCCCTTTAACATCTTTTTCAACATCTGTTCAGTTTGGAACGCAAAACCTACAGAAGCATTTTACATGTACAGGACAGATGTACGCGGTTTAGTAAGCTAACGTTTTACTAGGGTTAAGCCTCCCTAGCCACCGTAACGCTGTTTCCAGACTGGAAACAAAGAGACAGAACGAAGATTGTCAGCAACAGCCAGAAAGACGGCAAAATTATAATGGGCTCTGAAACGCAGCTTGTTTTGTTAACAAAAGTTAGCAATGCATGAAGCAATTTCGGATTAGATATTTGACTATCGATCCGTGTAGCTTAAAGCATTTATTTCGGAGAAAAATAAACGGTTGACTCATTTTAATTTCCAGGATCGTTCAATGTGCGGTGGTCTCAAGAATGATCGGTTTGAGAACGCAGTCTGAAACTTGATTCAAAGCAGCGAAACCAGCGCTCATGGCCGAGGTACCGGACAAGTAGAAGCTAATAAAATTAGCTTAATTCGACGGAACCGTCCTAATGCTATGACACCTGCAGGGTGTTATTGGAAAGGGGAAACCGTGTACAGAAACACCGGCAGGAGATTAAGTACAGTAGCGGCCATAATGGATCGGACACCTAAAGACTCATCAGAAAATCTTTAGGTACTTCAATGTTCTTGAAGGCAATAAAGAGTAATTTTACACAAGTTGAACAACATCTCATAGCTAAATTGTGTTAAAATTTCAGCTGTTCAGGATAAATAAAACAAAAGTTACAAGCAAACGAATTTTAATAGTAAGAATTTAGTCTGGACAAAAAAGTTCGGACACTTCATTTTTTCCATTTTATATCAGAGAAAAACAATGTTGCCAGAGAAAGAGTTAAGTAGATTGGGTTCAACACACTATTATTAGGTATTAGGTATTATAAGAAGATTTAAGCCTCCCTAAATAAGTACTAAGCTCTTCTAAGAGAGGAAAAGGAAGGGACATATAGTATGTCGACAGAAAAACGGGGAACCCATGNNNNAGTGGGCACGAAAGACAGACGTCCCGAAGGCCTAGCTAATGGCTAAGGTAACCTACTCAAAACCCCTGGGGGCGCTACTCCCCATAACATAGGATGGGCGAACCTAACTAACCTAACCCTGTTCAACACACTTGCAGTCATTATCGATGCAACATCCGCTCTATCAACATGCCTTGGGGAGTCCCTACACCTTCTTTTATTCATGAGTTAATCGTGAAATTGCGTCATGATGATAATCTTTTAATAAGAGCAATAGCAGACAAAGTTATCCGACTTAAAAGTGTGGTTAGTGGAATACTGACTAAATGTGACCAGAATGGTTCAAGTACTGCTGGTGTTTGAAGTGGTAGACCACGCAAAACCTCGAGAAGAGAGGATAGTGTATTGCTTAGATTGTCAAAGATTGTCAAAGCAGAGATTCCCCGTGTAGCTAGTCATACGCATGGAATCAAGGTGTCTAGGAAGAGTTGCACGCCGCCTAAAAGAAGTAGACTTGCATCCGAGAGCTCCAGCTGTCAAGCCTTTAATTAGCAAGAAGAATAGAAATGCTATTATGAATTATGCTGCAAAACACGTTCTTTGGACTCAAAAAACTGGTCTAAGGTTCATTTTAGCAATGAATCTAAGTTCAATTTATTTGGCTCCAATGGAAAAAGATCTGTTCGTCGTTAAACTGGTGAAAGGTTGTCCAAAAATTGTGTCAAGTGTAAAGTTTGGCAGCGGAAGCGTTATGGCCTTCGGTATGGTCTCAGCACGCGGCACGGGTCCCTTAGTTCGTCAGCAAAGAAAAGTAAACGCTCAGGTGTACAAGGAACTCTTACAAAGACATGTAGCGCCGATCTTCAGGGCCTCTTTAACTCATCAACTAATTTTTATGCAAGATACGTAACGCTCCGTGGTGCAATTTGGTCAGCTCTTGTGGTAGACGATGTCAAGCTGTTATCGACAGTAAAGGCTACCACACAAAGTACTAACAGCTAAAATGTTAAATTCATAGCGTACTTCGTATATGTAGCCTCATTACATGTGTTTAATTATTATTTTTGAAGCTTGTCCGAACTTTTTAAGCTCACGAATAGAAGAAGGTGTAGGGACTCTCCGAGGCATGTTGCTAGAGCGGATGTTGCATCGATAATGACTGCAAGTGTGTTTAACCCAATCTACAAAACTCTGTCTGTGGCACTATTGTTTTTTTCTAAAATAAAATGGAAAAAATGAAGTGTCCGAACTTTTTTGTAAAGACTAAATTCTTACTACTATAATTAATTTGCTTGTAACTTTTGTTTTATTTATCCTGAACAGCTAAAATTTTAACACAATCTAGCTATGACCTGTTGCTCAATTTGTGTAAAATTTCACTTCAATGTCTTCAATAATATTGAAGTATTTAAAGATTTTCTAATGAGTTTCTATAGGTGTCTGAACCCTTCTGGCCGCTACTGTATATGCCTATCTTCAGTATGTTCTGACTGTCTTCGTATTAAGGGTGCAAAGTTCGAACTGAGATAACTTAAAAAAACCTGTCTCCAGTTCCTGGAACCGTTGGGCTTCCGACTCCTCATCGCATCCTCAGACTCTGCAACACTGAGTTTTACCACAAATAAAAGTTTACTTAATGCAGTAACGAAAACGTATAATCTGCTGCATTCGCAGCGCGTCCCAACTCGATCGAAATTTCATAGAGGTTCGGCAGCATTGGAGTGCTTAACACTGAGATGATTTTGAGCGCTTCTGGCTTCAGTATTTCAGGAGATGTAAGATTTTCCCTAGGCTATTTATTTTTGTTCAAACAACTCTACACAGAAAGAAGTGACGACAGATGATCTGAGAGGCAAATGATTGTCACTTCTGTGCAAAACTGAATTACATTTCAAGCGAGTAACTATCCATGGAATTCATTTCTTATAAGGTATGCGCTGATGAACCATTTTCTTGGTATGCCATGAAAGCCGCTGGCAACCCATTACACTCAAAGTTCAAAAACCCATCGCAATACGACATCAACGATGACATCACATATGGCTTTACAACTTGCCCTCTACGTTCACCGTTAATATCAGAGGGCAAAATAACGATAACTCTACAAATACATCGTGTTTGCCATGATCATCTAGCCACTTTCACAACATTATATACGTCCGAAATTCTTATCTCGGTTCAGTTAACCTCGACTCACCATCGGCTCAGTTCTACAATAACGCTCTTTTTTTCAAGTTAATCCTTTCGCTCACGAATTTGTCTGCCTGACTTGAAGGAATAGCACTACTTGAAATGTTGTACATAGACCATGCTAGAAGAGAAAGGGTTAACAGGCGAAATCACTGCGTCATTACTCCCACCGATATTTGGCCACTCAACTCATCGATCCTTGTTACAATTTCAGACGCGTTTCTACACTCGGGCCAACTTACCATTACTTCGCCGCTATTTACTACGTCTTCAGTGCCTCTGAGGGCCACTAACCATTAGTGAGAGCACCATTAGGAGCAGCAGCAGGCCAGACACACCAAGTCATTAGTTAGGTAGCTAATACGAGACAGACAGACGGACAGCAGGCCGGCAACACACTCGCTCTACCGCCCTGCATCAGTCAACCCTAGGGGCTCTTGCTGCAGTAGTTGTGGCCCTTGGTGGACGGTTACGTAAGGTGGAGAGCATTAGGGCGCTTCAGGGTATTGCTAACTTGTAAAGTATCTCAAAGGCAAAAAAAAAAGATTTTCGAGAGAGAGACAGAACAAACGACCGAGAAGCAGATGTATATTTCTGAGGTCACGAATAAAGTCAGGTGTAGACAATGATCTTTCAGAACGGCTTGCGAAGCACCTCAAAGGTTAACAATAAAAATTATAACGAAAAATAGGAAAGTGACATGCAGAAGCATATTGTGAGGTAACGCAAATCCACTACGCCAATGCAATTCAGAGTTGTATACCTAATAGTTGAATAGTCTACGATATAACAGGTTTCGTGAATAAACAGGCAAATACCGGTACATAGATTGGATGGCAGACAAATAAAAAATGTACAAACATATTGAGGGATCACACATGTTCGAAAGCCTAACTGCATCCTAATGGAGTTGCCAAGAACCTGAAGAGTTCGCTAAATATTGTTTTAGCGTAGGTATGGGAAAATTAGCAAAATATATAAGGTGGTTACACAAGTTCGGGTTCAAGACTCCATTCCAAAAGGCTGGCCACGTGCCTCGGGAGATGTCGGAGCCAAGAGACGTGCATAAACGTGGAGAGGATCACTACTCAAGGGCATATTGTATCAAGAAAAGAAAGTAACGAGCAATCAAAAATAGTTAGGGAACGGAAAACGTGAAGCAGGCAGGCAAAACGATATATCGTACCTATAGCTATCGTTATGACCATACCAGGACACAATATATGAGATGAGACGAAAAAGTTTATGTAATATTATGCAAATACAGGACATCATTACTGAAAAAAATAACGTCAAATGGCACTTACGTTAATAGCACGTCTGTAAGCGCGATACTCTGCGCAACATACTAGTATAACAACTGATGACAACAAATAATTACAGCCCACCGAGTGAACGCTCGCCAGGATGCATAGTTTTTAGCACGTCTGTGTACGTCTTTTTCATTAGGTCTGCTCATAGACCTTTGTTCCATTTAGTTTCGCTCACAGCCCTCTGTTCCATTTAGTTTCACTCACAGACTTCTGTTCTATTTAGTTTCACTCACAGACCTTTGTTCCATTTAGTTTCGCTCACAGACCTCTGTTCTATTTAGCTTCGTTCACAAACATCTGTTCCATTTAGGTTTCAGGTTTCCTTTATAGATTTTGTTTCATTTAGTTTCGCTCACAGGCCTCTGCTCCGCTTAGTTTCGTTCACAGACCTCTACTCCATTTAGTTTCGTTCATTGATTTCTGTTCTATTTAGTTTCGCTCACAGACCTCTCTTTCACTTAGTTTCGTTCACAAACCTCCGCTCCATTTAATTTCATCCACAGAAATCTTTTGCATTCGTGCCCAGCCCAGGACTTTGTGGGTTACAGCCAGGCTAGGAGGCGCGAAGGTGTTTATAAGGCTGACCTCAGATTCTGGGATGAAATCAATTAACAAATAGTCGCCATGCTCAAGGTAAAACATGAACGGAGATGTAGCGTTTTACTCCGTTCCTTTCTGAAGGGAACGTGTAACTACCACACACAGCCTCCGGGATACAAGCAAACGACGGAGAAGCGTCACTTTCGAAGTTCAGTTATCAACGCAATTGCCATGACACTGCAAGAAAACTGAAGCAAATTTTGAAACTTGCTAATTTGCAGCGACTTCGGTGGGCACCAAATACATTGGGCCTGGCTCAAAAGAATGTATAATTGATTTTGATGTTGATGTAGCGATGTGAATTTACGCTGAAATAGAAAAACGCCGTCGCCGTAGGCAGTACTCGGCAGTATATGTATGTAGAGGTCTTGAGAATGCTGAAAAGCTTACAAATATTACCTTAAATACCACGGAACTTCTGGTTCTACTATACAGGGAGGGAGAGAGTAGTAGGACAAGAAATACACATACGACGACGCACTGCCGGCCATCGCAATTACGGTATAAGCGGCTATGGCGGAAATGTTCAGACCCCTGCTATTGTATTTGTTTACAGTTCATGTTCGGATATACATTAACCTAGAAATGCGTTCTTATATGTATAATATATATCTAGGAATACTTTATTCCTATTAGTAATGAGGCGAGAAGAAATTATCACGCCTGAATCTCAAAGAGTTGGTAGAGTCCGACGGTACCTCTTTAGTACACAGCTACAGACAGCATTTAACATACTTTCAAATATTGAATATATATCTGTTACAGATAAAAGATAGAGAATAAAAGATCCGCAAAGGAGACGCAGCAAAGCTGGTACCGGTATATATAAGGGCGAGGTCGACTGGCAGCAAAAATAAGCCTTTGAGGCTTAACTTCTCCATCTCTTCAGACAGGTACCCTGACTCGCCTAGTTGATTCAAGTTTCAGGCGTTGTCCCTCAATCAATTAGCTACGAGGCTTTCATGAACTTAGTCTTATACAGTACAATAGAGAAAATAAAGATTTCTATTGACTCAGAATAATCGGGCTGCTAAAGAATCAGTAGCACGATTCAAAGTGACGAAGATGAAGTTCCTATCATGGCATTGTGGACACGACAAGTATGTTTGGCTTATATCGACCTAGATGACCCAATCGTAGTTACAAGCATTTTTCGATGACGTTCGGAAATCATACTTGCTCGCCGGTCACGCGGCCACGAATTTTAGTGACGACTGGAGCGAAGTCTCCTCAGACCGCACTGTAATGGAAGCTGCAAAGTCCAGTAGAGAAAAGAAGGGGCGTGTATGTCAAGTGAGACCTGGAACCCAGGCACCATGGTGTTCGCAAATAGCATGAACGCCCATACGTCCATTGGAACAGTAAGCCAACGAAGATAATGGACAGATAAAAATATGAAGAGTAAAAGTAAAAATATGAAGTGTACGAATATGAAAGGACGCAAAGCGGGCACAAAAGAGAGATATCTAGCATATTATGTAAAACGGTCTAAGATTTCATTATCTTATTATTATTATCATTATATTATCGAGGGGATTTCACAACCCAAGTTTTGGATTGGTTGAGCGCCGGGTCGTATCTCGCAACCTACGGCTCAGAGCACTTTGCGAATGATGTGCGCTGTGCCAAGTAGTAGAGCGCTTTTCTGGAGGGTTCCTAGATGGAGATGGCCGCACTTCAGCTCTCGCAGGGCAGTCTTGAGATTCTAGGACATTGCCTCCAGAGCTCCGTTGAACACTGGAACGACGTCGATCTTCATCTGCCACAGTCCTAACCGTATCAGGCGCTGGAAGATCACTCAAAGCTTCGGGCGAGAATGCCAGCAAGCTGCTTATAAAGCAGAGAAAACATGCCCACCGGGTCCACACCTTCATAAGGTGCAAGACCCTCAGGCAGCCCCCTGATAGTACCAGATCCGAACGCCAAAGAGGTTCAACAAGGTTCAGAGTGACATCCATGAGGCAATGACAACACATCTCTGCTCTGCTTCCCGTCAAAGTGAGCCGACAAGAGTTCTGCCCTAGCCAAGGGATCAGCAATGATACCACCACCGGTACCAACAAGGGGTGGCAACGAAGGTTCAGCACCGAAAACTGAACCCTTTAGCTCACTCCTCCAACGATGTGGATGGTCAATACTCAGTAGAGTCTCTCTGGAACGCTGCCTCTGACGATGCTGTGCCCTCTCATGTACACGCTTAGCCTCAGTCCTACAACCCACATAAGGATCCCTACCATTCTATATTTAGGATTCCTAACTGGCTGATGTCTTTTCAAGGGGTGCAATATCTTAGATTATTCTCATGTCATGCACAGTCACCGTGGAAGCAATTAATTTTGCAGGAGGTGCAACAACATATTAAAAGTTTTCTACGATTGCCGGTATTAAAAAAAAAGGTTAGGAACCTCTGCCCTAGCTAATAAGAGGGGAGAAAAACTCCTGGTACTGCACAAATAACGAACACTAACCTTTTAGCGCCGGCCAACAGCGCCCACCACGTGTGGCGTGCTAGAGCACACGTCTGATATTCTGCATTCCCAGTATAAGCCACCCTAGCCAGAGAATTAAAAGCAACTCAAAGAAAGAAAGACGGGACTTTCAGTATGACATGCAAAGAACACTGCACGGCACACACAAAGAGCGGGCATTAGGAAACATACGTACGAGTATGAAGAACAACAAAAATCAGAATAGGCGCGCAAGGAAACTGCCTCGAAGGCCGAAATGAGGCTAAGGTCATATATGGGATTTCTCTGGGGGCTCGACCTCGCCGCCCCACAGCATATCATCATATACGGCGAGCATAAGTAACTCAGACCTGTGGGCCATCCTATATAAGCCTCTTGTTGAGAGTTATAAGCTAGAGATACGCAACCTAGGCAACCCATTACCACATACATTTTTTCCCTTAAAACGAAGTCTCATAAGGGGAGTCTTGCCAGACACTCACAGCCCGCAGCATAACATAACTGTACATGGCCACACTCTGGCGTGCAGGGAGCCCTCAGCCACGTAGACATTGACCTCCGAAGTGCCGCGTTTGGACACACACACACAACATGCCGTCGCCGGTACAGCCTCGCCTCTCTACAGCGAGCAGGAAAACCACACAAATATTCCGACTAATATCTTAGTGAAATTTTCTACTACAGGGAAAGCAATGAACGGCATAGTTATTTCAGTGTGTATCAAAACAATCGCAGGAATGACTAAATTGCTTCGCTTCAAATTCTCAGAAAATAGTTTACTAGGTAGCTATATATTAGTGAGCAACTTGTCAATAATAAGGCAAATTTCGTTACAACGTATATAGATAACGAAAAGCTTGAAATAAAACGAACAAAAACCACGTGACATATATATAATTATATACCTATATACATTGGCACTGGTGCATGAATAGAAAATAACGGCATATTCCAGCGGACACCACAACAAACTGATACTTAGATGCACAAAGAAAAAAAAACTAGAGGTTTGTTGTGAAGTTTTATTTTACTTTTCTTTATTTAACGAAACGTAGAGCGGGCGAAAAAATGACGCAATAAAATGAATTTCACAAAAAACGCCTACATGGTAAAGGAAATATAGTACTTCTTTTTTAGCTGTAGCGTAAGGGGTCTCCACCGAAAAAATATACAGTCAGAAAAAAAATGGAAGCACACGTTCCAGTCAGTGTCGCAACAACACAGTTCAAACCAGTCAGTGAACAAAGTCTTAGCTGAGGTCTGAGTTTCTTTATACAAACTTACTGCGCAAGAGAGCAAGCTGTGAGCCACGGTGTAGGCTATGTCACTGGAATGTACACAACGCACGCTCTAATAAAAGTATTCAGCTGCTATGAATGAAGAGCTAAATGTTTCTTCGAGAAAGAATACCAATAAAACTTTTATTTCTCCCTCGGAGGGAAGACTTCATTACTTAATACTATTATAGCTTAGAAAAAAAAAACAGTCCAGTGAACTACATAACAAACGCAATCATCTCTGCAACTTGATAGCTGAAAGCTTCCACGAGATAGATAGAAATGCGAGGAGTGAAAAAAATACAGAAATATTCCAATGGACTTCACAAGAAGCGCACTTATCAACGAATTCACTCGGCGCATATTCTTTATTCTCAGCTAAAAATTTCCACAGAAAAACTTTTATGCAAAGAGCGGGAAGTAAACATTCCAGTGGACTTGGAAAAAACTCCCTCAAGAAACAAACACACAAATTAATCCTTCAGTGAAGTTACTGTGAAAGGTTTCTTAGACAAATACCACACAGCTAACTAGTAACTTACTGCGTCGTAACGTTCCACGACGTTCAAGTTTCGGTAAATAAACAATTGCAGTACACAGATAAAGAGAACTCCGATTGCTCTTCATAGTATAGTGCAGCTATTCAGAACACTTAATGCTTTTACGACTGGAGCTCATTAGAACAGATTCCACCCAGTCTTCCAGGGAAACGTAAACCGTCTATAATGGCGCACCTAATCTGCACTTCAGGTCCATTACAGGCACATTACAGCAGACATTATAATAAATGCACAAATAAATGGAAATCAAACGCACAGACCAGGGGACGTACAAAGAAATAAAAAGATGCACAAACAATCAAGAGATGAGATCGAGGCACAAATAAACTAGCAAGTGCACAAGCAGGAACAAAAAAAAATAAATAAACAAGCGCACGAACAGACTAATACGCAACAGATACAGAAATAAACACACACAACAGACGCACAAACAAACACCATGCGCTCGGGATGCATGAGGGTACAAGACGCGGCGTGGGAGGGGTAGGAGGGGGCCAAAGGGGGGCAGGAGCATGGGGAGGGGGGGCTGGCATGGCACAGCGCCTGGCACAAATCAATACGAGGGAGCCTGAGTGAGTGAGCCCCTCCCTGCCGCGTACCCCTCGCTGTACCAGGGGGTAACATTTGGTACTGTGGTGTGCCAGGACGCAACTGTGGCACAGTGATGTACCACAGGAGAGTATTAGATTAGATTAGATTAGATAGGCGGCAGTAGACGAACCAAAAGGCCCATTCCCAAAGAGACACCGGGACTAACACCCCGGCTTCTTTGAGCTATTGCCATTATGTTAATAGGATATAG
>LQNS02000155.1:18051150-18076032 GCA_001587735.2 Parhyale hawaiensis
CAATGCGTGGTGTGGTACATGTGTGAACGACCTTCAACACGAGTTGTGTGGCGTCGCGTGGTGTGGTACATGTGCGAACGACCTTTCAACACGAGTTGTGTGGCAATGCGTGGTGTGGTATATGTACGAACGACCATTCAAAACGAGTTGTGTGGCGTTGCGTGGTGTGGTACATGTGCGAACGACCTTTCAACACGAGTTGTGTGGCGTTGCGTGGTGTGGTTCATGTGCGAGCGACCTTTCAACACGAGTTGTGTGGCGTTGCGTGGTGTGGTTCATGTGCGAGCGACCTTTCAACACGTGTTGCCTGGCGTTGCGTGGCATGGTGTGGCGTACTGTGGTCATGTGCGATAGGGGATGAAGCACACAACCCACAACTATAGGAACACCTTTTATTTGTTGCAAGCAAACCCTAGCGGTCACCACAGCATTAAGAAATAAAATAAAAAGCGCACTAAGCGCTCGCTACCCCAGTCAAAAGTCGCACCTGGAACAATGTAAAGAGGGCATTGATCATCCATTACACGGGAACGAGCGCTTCTACTCCAAGCAACGGTAATATTCACGAGAATGTTTCAAATGAGCAGAAAACTAGCAGCTGTAAGGATCTATTTCCCTCTCATGATAACAATGGAATCGAAGAATTGCAACGCTGGCAGTAACATATTGTAGCTCCAATGTCCATTTTTTGTAGCTCTTGAAGCACCTTTTTCTTTTTAGCACGCATCGGTCTTGGTTTTTTAATGCATTCTTCACCTCAGTCTGCTGTCATGATGTCAGCCTTCTTAAGTACGGACAGCACAGTCTCTTATAATGGGTCTGCTGCCACATAGCACCTAGTACGGCTATAATCTTGCTTGTGGATTTACAGAGAAATACCGTATTACATTCGATTTATGTCCACACTGCAAGAACTTTAGCTATGAATAATGACGGCCCTCGCCGTCACCAAATGACGGCAGAAAATTATCGCCTCAACGAAGCCCCCGATTCCTTGCGCTCTTGTCCGTAGGTCTGGCCTTAGGAACATCATTGCGTTTTCCTCCGCTGATCAGCTAAAATTGCGCGTCAAACTAAGAAAGAAAAATACATACACGCGATGTGAGGAAGTACAATCCAGTACTTATGCTACTACGTAGAGATGCCTTAGGCGTTTTCAGTCCTTTGATTAAAAAAAAAAAAACTTAGGCAACGGCCTTCTTGCCTTTCGCTGGATGAATTTTCTACAACCTAATCCTTCATATCAGGAGTCAGGCCAGATAGCCTAACAAGCAATCATGAAAATTATGCTATATTAGATAGGTACTATATTGGCTTTTCTAGGCCTACGGGACGTGTCTTTAGAGCTTCGGTACTTTACTTTCTTTCATTTTCATACACCTTGTAATGATTTTTTTTTTTCATCCTTTTCTTCCCCACTTACTATTCCATGCTACGTCGAACCTTTATCGTAGCACCGTCTTGTGTAGGTTCCACGTTTCTACAAAAATACTACAAGTTCCCTCATTTTCTTCTCTCTTAAAATACCACAGTTGCGTCTTGAGAGGCTCAATTACAACGTATCTGCTAATTTATTCACAACGGAGTGCCCCTACGCAATGATTTTAATGCTTTCCCTATTTTCTTAACGCGTGACATGACAATCCGAGTATCTTATTGTCCTCTGCCCTAATAGTTTAGCTACCGATGCTATGATTACTGTGTTTTTTCTTCTGATTTCTTGCACGTCTTTTTTATAAGCTTACTTACAGCTCCGCAAAACCTAAGTCATCGCAGACTTTTGCAAGTGACCCTCATCATCGATATATTCAGTATACATCAACCTACTGCTCATCAAAAACTATTACCCTTACAGAACAAACAGGTACCTCGTCCACAAAGTCTCTTTGGAATTCAGTAAAGACCCTTAAGCAAATTGTAATGGGAGTTTGAGGACAGTCGATTTCAAGTCGGTGCGCGGTCCTAAGTCGGATTACTTCGTCTCTTTCCCATTTTCACTGGGCGTCATAACAGTCACGTCTGTAGCCTCACTCCATTATCTCCTACACAACTGCAGTTCTCTCAGTCACGCCACCAACATTAATCTGCAATAACGAAAATGCAATACAGGAGTGCGGGGTTCCAGCCGTGGCAAGGCGCAGTTTTGTTTAGGTGCAAAGTTCCGCAGCAAGAAAATAGCGTTGGGGCATGCGAGCGGCGCCGGCGCTGCAGGGCTTTTAAGGGAAACAGTGCGACTGTGGTACCGGTACCGTTAAGAAATACCCCGCACCCGGTGCCGATGTGGTACCGGTCCCGTTAAGAAATACCCCGCACCCGGTGCCGCTGTGAAACTTGCACAAAATTCGACTGCAATAGTAGAGCGGTATAAGAATATCTCGTAGGTATCTACCTGGTGACGCTTCACAACTAGAGAATATGCCACTGTAAACTTAGTACTACCAAAAGAATATCCCGCACATAGTGCCACTGCATTACTGCAGATAATGCAGTAGCAATACGCTCACTACAAAAAGAATATTCCGCAACTGGCGCAGCTGCATAACTGCAGGAACTGCGACTGTAAAACTAGTATTACAAAGAAAATTATCCAGTGCCTAGTGCCAGTCAACTATAATACTTACAACCGCAAAGTTTTCGGTGTGTACACCAGCAGAAAGTATTAGCAGAAAGTATTAGCAGAAAGTATTAGCAACACGAAATCCTACTATTCTGCAAGTGACGCCACTATATAGTTAACAGAAATTTCACTGGTACCGTAACAACAATATCCTGCTTCTAATGACACGGTCGGCAAGGTCAAGTGCAGCTTCAATAGCACTGTCTGAAAATGTAGCACATCCATAAATACGCACACCGTGGTTCTTCTATAATACGACAAACCTGCCACTGCTAGAACACGGCGAGATAACTGTAGCAACACCACGACAACAAGATTAGCAACGCAACAACACGACAGCTACAGGTGCAGCGCAACAGTAAAGCAACTAGAGGAGCACCACAACAAATTGGCAGCTAGAGATACACCGCAAAGACACGGCAGCTCGAGATGCACAACACAACACGACAACCAGTGTAACACTGCAACAACATGACAACTAGAAATGCACCGCAACAACACTACGGCCAAAGTAACACCGGAACAAGGCGGAAACTAAAGAAACATTGACACAAAGGACGACCAGGGCAGTACGGCATAAACACCGCAGCTATAGAGATGCACCAAACACGCTAGCCAGTGTAGCACCACTATCACATAGAATAACTTACAACCCTATATATTATTCCGAAATTATTCAAAGACTAGTGAAGAGCAACCAGTTTCCATGTATTTTATACTTAATTCTGAATGCTAAGAAAACAATGGCAAGCTATCATTGGAATATAATTCATGTCACCATACTATTTCATACCTCTATTGCAAGTTGCTCAACTTTTCCAAGTTTACTAACTTGACATACCAAGCTGAAGTAACTGTAAAGCATTTTCTCAACCATGGTTTGCTGATCGGACGTTGGCTCGGTATCACATGTTAATGTCGCTGCGGTATGCCGCACGAGCGAGGCCCAGATCAAGGAATCTGGGCCCGGGGACACTATAAATCAAATTGGTTTGTTGACGTTAAGCGAACATAGATCTCAACCCACAGCCAATGATATGTGGAGTACGAGAAGAAATTGGCCGAAGAGGCAGTTCCACAACTGAGGGAAACTATATGTTTATGGTCAAAAAAATCTTCTCTAGGCAGGACAAGAATACAGGGGAATCCACATGATGGTGTAAGACTAAGGCAGTGCGAATCGGGGACCTGGTGCGACTGCCAGTCTCTGGGTCTTGCTCGTCTAATCTCTACTATTGAACACCTTGTCGAGTTACGTTAGCGACGTCATGACCTCATCTGCCACGACCATTTGCAACCTTGCGCACGAATTTTCAAATCGTTTCACTTTTGTAGCTACACCTGTCACTGTGTTCCGAAATATAGAAGGAGGTACATTACCACTGAGTTCATGAGTCGTATATCAAGCCTTATGGGGGCGTAAGTCTCAATAAGCTGTGTTTAGAACGAAAATCATTCATTCTCACAAAATCTAGAGCAATTAAAAAATGCATTACGTGTCAAAGGTGGCAGCGGAGGGGTTCGCGAGCATTCAGCAAACCCTGAACTTTTCAGTTCCGTCCAAAGGAAGAAATTCCAACGACCGTATTCAAGGTCCGCAGTAGTGTATAATGATGCGAGATAACGGATTTTGAGGGTAGGTTCCCCTCGCGCCGCCGGGTCATCGCGCCGCCCCTTCCGGTTTCCCAGGCCACGCCCACTTCCGGTTTGCGCCCCTCCCCCCTGACCACCGCTACACCGGTAGTGCATTGGCCGTTATAAACCTGAAGCTCACGCGCGAGGGGAGCCGCGAGGGTAGGTTACCCTCAAAATCCGGTATCTCGCATCATTATACACTACTGCCCACTTCCGAGCACAAATCGATATTTATGTAATCGCCACGATCATTTCGAATAGCGGTCTGCAGTTTTCTAGTGTGTCAAGGCTGCTGATTTTTACCATCGCCATCAACGGTGCCCGGAGAGGAAGTGAATCATAATTTCCAATTGCCATCAGTGTGCTTCCAGACTGTACAATTGTGCAACACCTACATAACACTGCAACACGGCGGCTACCGTAGCACCGCAACACACGGCAGCTACCGTAGCACCGCAACACACGGCAGCTACCGTAGCACCGCAACACACGGCAGCTACCGTAGCACCGCAACACACGGTAGCCACCGTAGCACCGCAACACACGGCAGCTACCTACCGTAGCACGGCAACACACGGCAACTAGAGATGCACTGGAGCGACACGGCAGCCAGAGTAGCACACAATGACATACATCAAAGGATTGGCACCGCAATTCCAAGTGACAGATGGCACAGGTGGAAGCGTATAATGCCAGTGGCACACATCATAAGGTATGCAGGACACATGGCATGGAGACGCAGCCTGACCACATGTAACCGCATATTGCGAGGCCCAACGAACGTAGCGCGGCAAAACCCAAAGGAAGCCGATGCCGATAGGCAGTAGTAGAGACCACATGCTCTTACTCTATGTAGTAACGATGTATTTATAAATATTGTTTTGAAACACTGTGTGTTTCTTGTCCTGAGCCACGTTACAGGTATCAGTCGATATTTTCGTATATTGCTAGTTACCCAATGAGGAACAGTTAACCCTGTTATACTCAACGTCCTTCACAGACGACATATGAAACACTGTTATTTACAGGAGAAAATGAACCCTCAGTTGGTCCATATTGGGATAACGCGTGGTACATTTACGAGTACCTATATCGTACGGCATGTAAAAGCCACGCGACGTATTCAGTAGAACAAACTACGAGGAACCAAACTTACATATTAGCTTCCAACACTTTACAGATGTGGTTCGTCTGGGTTAACTGCGACACTGGGCGAATTAGCTGTTTTTGACATTCTTATATTCATACTTGATGTGTCTCTACCCTGTTTTACACTTCGATGTGACAGAAAGATTCGGAGACAGCAGAGATCTTAGCATCATATAAAACAAACAACTCATACCCGGATGGTTGATCATCATGCATGGCAATGACAAACTGGCACAGGAGAGGTAGTGCTCCGAGAAAAGTTTCTTAGTACGCCGGCAAAAGTTTCTTAGTACATATATAAATATGATGAACGTCAGGCAGAATGTGTCCAGGAAAACGATAGACAAGCTTACCTTAGAGAAGATCAGCAAGTCCAGCAGTTAGCGACTGCTGGACACTAAGTGTAGATGCCGCCACAGCAGCATTATGGCCGTGAGCTGGTGAAGATAAGGCCGGACAGTAATAGCGAGGTGGGACTGACGCCATAACCGTAATTACATAAGTTACTTTACCGAGCGNGACTGCTGGACACTAAGTGTAGATGCCGCCACAGCAGCATTATGGCCGTGAGCTGGTGAAGATAAGGCCGGACAGTAATAGCGAGGTGGGACTGACGCCATAACCGTAATTACATAAGTTACTTTACCGAGCGACTCCGATCCAAGCACGCTATGGGCGGCTGCTGCTGCCGCAATCGTTGGAGGGAGGCACAACAGCAGCGACACGTGCCGGGTTAGTCTATGGGCTAAGGGGGTTCCCGTGTGCATAAGATGTACCCAAAGTTACTCACGGTGTCTCATGAGGGAATGTCCATACTTAAGAAAATCTTGGGTAGAGTTTCTCAAACCGGGTTGTTAGCGAAAACATGGGGTACAAATTCTCATTTGTAACGATAACTATTGGCCTTACATTTATGAGTAAGGAAGCTAGAAATGCAAATATCTTGCTTAATTATTAATACAGGTATATGTTTTAGCACTCAGAATGCGTGCCTTGATGTCCTCTACATAATACATGAGTTCAATACAGTTTTAGTTGCTTGTATTGGTACGGGGATGTCAAAAAGTACAAAAAAATTAAATAGACTTGAAATATGACGGATCCCTATAAAACTGTGAATGAGGAACATATGGAAATTTTTTCATCATATTCAACACAAATTACATTAGGTTATAACCTAAATAACCTGAGCATATGCAATAATTATGTAATTTGATGCTATATTAGATGTAATAAGTTTTGTAAGTTAAGCTGTTTCCAAAAACAGCTGTTTTCCACTTGTTGATACCCATGTAATGAAGTATGTTGATTATGCTCTAAAATTTCGATTGGGGCTATGAATAAGGACATAGGTATATATATATATATATGCTAAGGGAGTTTTCAAAAGTCTTCTGGGTTTTATCATTTTTATGTTTAATATACCCCAAGCTTTAGACCTCCGCATTTAGAATCCCTTTACATAGCAAAGCTCAAACCTAGCCTCTATGACCTGCAGTCATTGCATCCTCGCCAAATTGTAAATAAATAGTTAGGTTCGTCTTTTAAGTACATTCTGTTACTGCCCCCTCTTTATGTCATTGGTGTACGGCTCTCAGATGTATATTTTTACAGTCTCTTAATGGTATATTTCAGCTGCTGATGATGGCCGAAGAGCCGAAACGTTCAGTTTTTTAAGTAAAAATGGTTTTTAAAACTATAGTTTTCGCCTTAATATTTATGCTTAAATGAAGTGTCGTTAACCCTAGATAGGTACAGAGCGTCTTTGTAACGCTGTAGGTAAAGCGGGTCTTTGTAACGCTGTAGGTAAAGCGGGGTCCGCTAGACCCCAGGTTCCAGCTGCACCAGTTCATATGCACAAAATTCTATGAAATGCTTATTTTTCTTGTTTCAAACACACTGAACACAAATATTTTGTAAGAAACTCAAACATTATGGTGATATTTTCCTTTATAACTATAACAATTATAAAATTGAAATAAAAGTCGACACGAACTAATTAAAATTTGACGTTTCGGGAGTTCTATCCCATTTTCAAAAACCTAATAAAATCTTAAGGTTTTTGAAAATGGGATAGAACTCCCGAAACGTCAAATTTTAACTATAACAATTAGTACACGTTAGAGGTATAGTTGGGTTCACAGGCGACCCCAAAATATTTATATTGCCTATATTATATTGTTCATTTTGTCATTACATGTTATCTTTTAAAGCCTTGTGTTAGGAGGGTATACGGTGCAACAAGCATGAGCTGCAAAAAGAAATATAAAAGAATTTAAATTTAAAAATTGGGGTTTATGGTAACCCCGCTATCCCTATCCAGAGTTAAACGAAAAACATTTCGAATCACAAAATAAAATTGGTGGTAAGATTGGCTGCTAAAGTATCCATTAAACACACATTTCCATTGTGGGGACCAAATGTCCAGCTTTACCAATGTTAATTATACCGGGCTTTGCAAAAGTCCTGACCTGTTTTAATAATTTGCCATCCGAAGTTTGTAAATGTTTTGTTTATAATGAAGTAAAACAAGATTCGTAATGTATTAGTTTATTATGATCTAAACAACATTGCTATTCAATAGGACCTCCATTGGCAGCAACGACACGCCCTAATCGTGGTCGGAAGTCCTTACACACATTACGGACGTAGTCCTTCCTCATCTGGGCCCATGTGCGGTTCACAGAGGCTTTCAGCTCCTCAATGTTGTTGAGGCGATCTTTGCGTGCTTTACTCTCAATATGCGGCCACACGCTGTGGTCCAGAGGATTGAGATCAGGCGACTGTGGGGGCCAGAAGTCTTTGGGCCAAAAAGTCATGTTTTGGCTCATCCAGTTTTGGACGGTTTTCGAAGTGTGCGCTGGCGCACCATCTTGCTGATACACGTAATCTCCATCTTTGACAATTTTTCTGATCCAAGGAAGAACTTTTGTGGCCATGATATCCCTGAATTCAGCCCCTATCAACCTGTAACCGCCCATGAACCACACTGGAGGCATCTTCTCTCCATTGGAGGCAACAACGCCAAGCATCATCACAGAGGCCGGGGTTTTGTTGTGGAGACATAACGAACATCAGAGATGTCTTGGCCAAAGCTCACAACTCGATCGTTCTGTTTGTTGAAGACAGGATCCACGGTGAAGGTCTTCTCATCTGAGAAAACGATGACTCGATTTCCATGACTTTTCAAGCCGTTAAGAAGGCGGGAACATCGCTCTTGGCGCCTTTTAACAATGTGAGCAGTTAGCAGCGTTCTTTTCTGACGCTTTAAGCTCTTTCCACCTTCACTCTATACAGCTCTTGACACGGTTGCCACAGAAATCTTCTTCTCCTTCGCAAATTCAGTCATTTTGAGTTTCTTATCATTTTCAAAAGCTCTTCGAACATTCTTTCGTTGAATAACTTGTGGTCTGCCTGAACGTGGTCGATCTTTGAGGCTTTTATTATTCTCAAGACAGTTTTCGAATAAGGCTTCAATCAAGAGAAAGAAGTTAAATCAGGTCGCCGAAAGGGAACAAATTCGGCGCTAGTGCTGTGAAAGTTTCCACCAGCATGCACTGCAATTTTCTATAGGTAATTGCTAAATTAGTATATATTATATTAATTTATTAACATGCTAGAGATGAATTTCGCAAATTAAGACGATTTTTTTGGTTAAATTAGTTAAAATACTCCTCGGCTGCTCAGCCATAAATTCGTCGATGATGACGTCACTTCTTGGCGATAATTTCTCGTGAATCCTCCCGTTACGCTCTTTGCTTCCTGACCCAACCTCACCCAATCTAACCCAACCTAGCCATACCTAGCCCTGCCCAACTCTGTCCAGATCTGTCCAGCCCTGCCCAACCCTGCCCAGCCCTGCCCAACCCTGCCCAATACTGCCCAACCGTGCAGAACCTTGCCCAACCTTGCCCAACCTTGCCTAACTTTGCCTAAATTTGCCTAACCTTGCTTAACCTTGCCTAACCTTAAGTAACCTCAACTAACCTAATCTAACCTTACTTGACCCAACGTAATCAGCGATACAGCGAGCACCGCCGCGCACGAACTTGAACGCCGCCCGCCCGCACGCAGACGAGCCGCGTACACTAACACGAACACCAATCGTCACGAACGACGAGAGTGCTGCCGGCACATACCAATGGATATCCTGTATGCGGGTGTACAGTAGTCTTTAGGTCCATACGTACATACTAGCGACCATCGAAATGGGCTGCTATGGTTATTTAAAGCGCAGGAAAGTTCGCAGCTTTTTTAGTTCTGATACGCTCCAAATGAATTAGACGGCTAACAGATTATAGAAGGTCGTGCTAACAAGGACACAACAAAATATCCTGGCCGCTGAGTAGCACAAGTAGGAACAAAAATACTATCGTGTGAACCCGTCGTAACTCTGAGGGGAAAAAGAAGTTTCCGCAAGCCAAAACCAAAGAACCCATTCATCGCAATACATTCCATCCGCTGCTTTCATCACAATATTCCACAATTTCAATGAGCTTTAGCTTCAACCAGCCTCGGATCGTTGGTTTCAATGTTTGGGAGTCGTGGAGATCTCTGGCATAACAAGAGAGTTCGTGGCGAAGCAGACTTATGAAAACACTGGGCTTTGTTATGTGATTCCCAATCAAATCAACTACTTTTATCAACTAAAGTCTTCTTGGAAACACACATCACGAAGCGTAAGTAGTGGGTAATAATGCGAAATACCGGTATTTGAGGGTAAGCTACCCTCGCGGCTCCCCTCGTGCGTGAGCTTACGGGTTATAACGGCCAATGCACTACCGGTTTAGCGGGGGTCTGGGGGAGGGGGGGGGGCGCAAACCGGAAGTGGGCGGGGCCTGGGAAACCGGAAGTAGGTGGAGCCGGAACCTACCCTCAAAAACCGGTATTTCGCATTATTAGCCGCTACTAGCATATAGCACAACCTCGCCTGATAACATTCTGACAGGCACTGAGGACTCGTCCCGAGCACTGAACAAACATATTGCCCTCGGAGCGGATTCGTGGCATAACGTAGCCGATACGTCCTCCCTTTTGCTTCGCTACTGTGGGTTGTAATTAGAGTCTGTAACCCTCAATACTATCTGCGATTTAAAGTTCAGCAGAAGGAAATAGTTTTACGATACGTATGAAGACACTGGTAACCTACACGTATGTGAAAACAATGCCGACGGGCAAAAAAAAATAGGAAAGAAAATTGGATACGCATACCATATATAATTCAGATTAGTACTTAAGCATGGCAAGCAGACTGCAAACAGAAGGAAAACTACGAAATTCGAATAATTGTTAGTTTTATTATTAGGGCACATAGCAATAATGTAAGCACATGCCCCTGCAGTCCCTCAGTGCATCTGAATCAAGTACGATAAATTGCTGCTAATGTAAATAAACGCAAGTTTTAAGCAGGGTTCCACAGTCGGATAAACAAAGTTAAGGCTCAACTTCAACTTTGGATCCTGGATTTTGCCAGTTCACGACTCCGACTCCTTACATCCAAAATTTACCGACTCCGACTAGACAACCCCAGTTTTAAAATGTAAGCTATGTCCTACGAGGTGCATCTCATTCTGAAGGTAACCTTAGTTTCAATCTATGTCTATGTGAAGAAAAAGGCATGACAAAATTCTAGACTAGGTTAGCAAGAGCAAGACCGACCAGCGCCGCTAATACCGAGCTGTGTGGCACTTTTGGGGCAGATGTAAGCTATGTGCTACAGTGTTGTTTACTGAGTAGTTTAAGCCTCTGTCTTCACTACAACAGCGATCTAACAGGAGAAGAAATAACATTTAGGTAAAGGACATGCCGTATGTGGACAGGAAAGCAGAACCCATGAACGAAGAGGTTCCTATGCAGGATCACCGAGCATGGAAACAAGTTGGGAAAGATGAGAAAGAATAGAACGCAAAGTGATAGGTAAAAGTGTGAAAATGCATAGAAGCAAAGCGTCAACACGAAGGAAAGACGTCACGAAGGCCTCAGCTTGGGCTATAGTAACCTGGGGGCGCTGGTCCCCATAACATGGGATTGGCAAACCTACCGAACCTACTTCAATAACCTATAGCCCACCCACTACCTCGAGAGGGATGTTGTTCAATGCCTTCAAAGTTGAGATATTCTCAGCGTAATGTCTAATCAGTTGAAAGAAGTGGGCAGAAAGCTACAATGTGACAAGTTGGTTTGCTTCTTTGTCTCAACAGGAACAGAGTTAGCTAGGATGCATCCAAACACCCTCCACTTTCTGCAGCATGAGGCCTCATCAACGCGTGCATATTTCATTTCTCAAATTTAATACATTCCCCAAGCTAATCATTAGCGTATTTTGACCATTACTGCATTATTAGCTTCAACCTCCCTACCTACAGCGAACGCTGTGATCCAAAGATAGAAAGAAAGAAACCATGTATATTCTCATAGGGATGCAGTCCCCAACAAAGTAGGGGCGCAGCACCCTCGCGTTTTCATTCTTATAAGTAAGATTCCTAAAGATAACACCAAAGAGAGAAAGAATGAATTGGGACATAAATGTAGAACCCACGCACGCGCAAGGGAACAGTAAGTCGGAAAAAAGAGAATAAGCAGGACAAAGCATCATCAGTATAAATGGAAGGAAGCAAAGTGGGCATGCAAGACAGATGTCCCGAAGGCCTAGCTATGGGTAAGGGAACCTATGAGTTCCCTTGCGAGCGCTGCTGCCCTTAGCATATAAAATAGAAGGGCAATCGTAACTTACCTACGGCCCATCCTAAGCCCCTGAGGGGCAATCTTTAGCGTAAATGGTTACTTATTACACACTCAAGTAATGCTTCTAAATAGTAGTTTAATAAAATTACTAAGTGATGCAGAAACGTTTGAAATGAGACATTTAATGAACAATTATTTCATAAATATATAGATACTTATTAATGGAGCGCTCACCTAATACTCTTATTTACCCAAAAAAAATGCAATATTTCCCCACAAAACAATTTAGAACGAAAATTATTATTATCATCATTATATTCCCAGTTTAATTCAGAACGGAACAAACAAAGTAGCAACTGTGAAACGCAAGGACTTGCTTGAGGATGGGCTTGCGAAATTAAAGCTATGTTTCGCTTGTATTAATGCCACAAAATAAATTGAAGCGCCATAGACTGCATTAATTGCAGCATTTCCAAGTAATCGAAATCAATAATAGTTAATTATATAGTAACATTTTACTTTTTATCTTTACAAACAAATGAGGCCAAGAGGGGCAACAGTATGAACATGAGTGAAAGGGGTAAAATAAATCGTAGATATTCCGTTATAAAAAAGGCCTATAAAAACCAACAAACGTTTTTATTTATTTAGGCAGTGAAGTGATCCCACGGAGTGACTAGTTTTTTATCAGTTTTTCAGAAAAAATAATACCTACAACTTTCTATTTTTATGCCCCCAAGCAACTTTTGCTCTGCCTGACGGTTATATTGTCCCATAATCGACTGCTCCCGTGCAAGGGACTCCGCTTGTATGTACGTAAAGTGGTTCAAAAATTCATTATAAGCAAGACCATCCTCTCAAACACTAAAAGCTCACTTTAAAAGCTCACTCCTTTCCATGTAGCAACATTAATAGTAAAATTCACTGTGTGGATTTTATGCCGGGGCCACACAACACAACTGTACGCTCAACGGACGAGCGTATGTTCAGCTTGTAGGTCCTTCAACTCGAGTATTTTCCAGGTGTATCTGCGGTACAAACTTTCACTGTGCAATATCGAGTTGACGTGCGAGTTGAGCGTACGATTTCATAGTGTTGCCCCGGCTTCAGCAACAAAAGGCTCCTTTACCCCAACCATAGACCACAACAGTACTTGACTCATAGGTCTGACGCTGGCGGCCAAAAGTCAGCAAGGGAAAAATGGGATTTTCTAAACAGCTATTCTTTTCCCCTTATCTAATACTGGAGAAAAAATTCCAAGGAAGCTAACATTTTTCTTGCGGAGAAGGTATCTTGGATACGGCGGGGACGCACTTGGGCACTTGCGTGCAGGACCGCATCTGGACATGTTGATAATAGCTCTTGAGAAAATCCCATTTTCCCCATTTTGGCCGCCAGCGTCAGAGGCCACTTGGACCTAAGAGTCAAGTACTATTGCGGTCTATGCCCCACCGCAACCGTCATAAAGTAATTCAATAAGTGAAGAATACACAATAGCAACAATTTTTTACATGCAGAGTCCTCTCTAGTTCGTGAAATTCTAGAGGGTAAACTGACAACACATGCATGGCTTTGAGATTAAAATATTCAGCTACTGTACTGTGTGAAGTTTCATACGAAGAACTTGGTTTCTAGGTTTAAAGACACAAAAGGTTTCTGGAAGAAATATCTGTCGTACTAACTTGAGATGTATGTACGAATGATCAGTTCTACAGACAAAATAAGTAAGACACGGTAAGCAATTACAACAGTATCTTGAAACATCACTGCAGCTGGATATCCACGCGAGCACCGAAACAGGATGCGTCGCAAGATGAAGAGCAATAATTGGGATATTATTACCAGTTTAACTGCGTAGAGTACCTGCCATGTCGCCAAGAACCGTACGTCGGCAACGCAGCATTGCCTAGGACTCCTAAGTACCTACCGTGGCATTGCGCGTTACCCTTTGATCAGCCAATATTGCCGCGCGTTGCCGTTGCCAATCAGGAAAGAAGGAAAAGTATTCCGCGGCGCCAGTTATAGGCAATAATACGAGTATTGGGCTAACTAGACAGAACAGCGGTTCGTCTCAACATCAAAGACTAAGGCTGCCTGAAACAGAAACTCTCGACAGTCACTGAGATGAGAGTAGTATTATCACAAGCATATACGCTGTACCGAAAAATTTTCTTCGTTATTAATCCTTTACAGAATATATTTTTTGCAAAAGTATCAGTTTGAAAGGTTATTTTTCCCGGAAAAATCTACGGAATTTTTATTCGGATGCCGTATAATTCGGGACTATTACTTAGGAAATTAACGGATTCACCGTAAAATATCAGACAAGTTACGTAATAAATTTGCTAAATTATAAATTTTAGGGAGCTCTTCAGGCACTTCTGCTTTCACGCTTTTTCCGTAGAGGTTATGAAATTTTTTACATAGCGTGCCTACACTCTAGGAATACCATGAATATGTAAAATGCCTATATGATACCCCAATCGCTTGACATCGAGTCAATTCATAGATGTTCACTTCCGAACTAGAAAATTACGGTGAAGATTTCAACCTCACAAATGGAATATGTACGCGGCTGTGCATTTGGCTAACTTCCACTAGCCCGGTGATCTGACACAGGTTGTAAAAATAAACAATTTTTAAAATTGTATCCTGTGCAACTGAATATTGTTATTTTAAACTTTCCTTGAATTGTCATTGAAACATTCACCTCTTGCTAAGCTAAAGGGTAGAATAGTCAGGCGGTGAAGCAAAACCCCGTTGTCATAATGTATTTTAGAAGAAAAGCCATGATTACAAAACGTAATCACCACAATATTTCAGTAGTGTCAACAAAGTCACTACGCTGGGTTACTGCAAATACCTGCAGCGCTGCAGATAAGAAAGAGCTTTGTTCACGTGACATTTATCTTCCCATGTTCATAAATTTTGCTCAATGGCTACACAAAATGAAAGTCTGTCTAAGTGTCCGTGTTATAAATCGCCCTAAATCAAAACTTCTAACACATCACTCAACACGACGGCAACAGTTGAGCGTGAGGCGAATCATGTCAAGTAGAGACTTGTTAAATTAAGATTAGCGATTCACGACTTCACTCGGGACAAGGGGGGGGGGGCGGTGGTTTGCTTCGATCCGATAGTTAGAGCGTGAACTCTGTGACCGCTCTTAGTAGAGCACGACTCACGATTTATGCAATACATGTATATAGTTTGAGCCTTCATGTACAAGCCCTGTAGTGGGGTTGCGAGAGACATTAGGGCCACATCGATTGAGAGGCGAAATTAAGCCCACGAGATTTGACTAGCTTGGGACTGTATGCGAGGGCGAAGGCTTCGCCCTATTGAGTCGGGATTTAAACGCTTAATTAATTCCATTTGAAACTTTCGAAAGCTCGCTGTAGTTTCGTTAAATGCAGTCTCCAGAAAGCCCCGTGAGTTGGCTTGGCTTACTTTAACACCCGCAGCACAATTCAGAGGTGGTGCCAACATTCGTATCTGCAGTTCAGGAGTCAAGTCGAGTGGGTTTGCCTTAGCTCGACTTGGACGAGTCAGTCGATGAAGTGTCAACCCTCTCTTACCCTGGCTGTGTGACATGGTTACAAACTCTTACCCTGGCTGTGTGACATGGCTACAAAACCTTTTTACATTCGTAGAAATACAATAGGTCAGAGAACCCTACTGTCGAAATGATGTAGCCCGATTAAAATTAGATTAAGAAATTATCTACTGAACTTTTGAACAATTCTGTTCGATAAAGAATGCAGGCGAGTAAGAACTACACCGGACATTACTGAAGTAAACTTGAGAATACATTTGCCATTTGGAAAGGCTATTAGCACAAGGGTTAATGAATCAAGTATACAGGGTGTGTCAAAATTAGAGGCAAAAAATTTGACTATATGTAGAAAAATGGAAAATAAAGCGATATTCACGAGTGACAAAAATTTCAAATTCCTTCGTTTAAGAGAAATGACCTGATCTTATACTTCAGGGGAGAGTCCCCCCCCCCAAATATTTTGTTTATTTATGTGCTGATTTCAATAAAACTTGGTGCAGATGTGTAAAACTGAAAATAAATTTCCCCTTAAAACCAAATTATTCAAAGAAAATGGGCTTTTCCGTTTTCTTTGAGAATTCTTTTTCTATGAGGAAAATCGGAAAAAAAACACAAGTCTAACCCACATTCTTTTTCGATTTTACGCATCTGTGAGGAGTTTCGTTCAAATCGGTACAAAAGTAACAAACTTTACTGAGCCCTTTGGCAGGAATTTTGTTCAAAAGAAAAATGAACGGAAAATCCAAAAAACAAAAACTTATTTATACAACGATTTGAATGAAACTTGGTACAGATATGTAGAACCAAAAATGAATGTGGGTTAGACTGTGTACTTTTTCCACTTTTTATAGAAAACGAGTTATTCAAAGAAAACGGAAAAACCTATTTTCTTTGAATAATCCTTTTCTAAGGGGAAAATGTGAAAAAGTACATGAGTCCACCCACATTTATTTTCAGTTTTACATATCTTTCCGAAGTTTCATCCAAATCAGCATGTAAATAAACAAAACAATATTTGGAGGACTCTCCCCTGAAATATTAGATCAGGTCATTTCTCGAAAACGCAGGAGTTTTATAATCTTAGTCACTCGTGAAAATCACTTTATTTTCCGTTTATCTACATATAGTCAAATTTTTTACCTCTAATTTTGAATCACCCTGTATAGTGAATCAAGTAAAATGAAAAACCCATATGCAGAGTAATCTTGGGCATATAAACAAAAAGCCGAAGAAGCGAAAGAACAAAACAAAGACTGCCAGGAGGAATAAAACAGAGACGAAATGTGCACGGAAAGAAAGAAGGGGCTAAGGCCTCAACAAGACTACGGTGACCTATAAGATCTGTCTATAGAGACCAGACTCATAATAAGAGATATGGGCGTAACGGTACCTACTGTAACCCTATATGATCCATTCTGCCACCTGGAGGGATATCAGTACCATGAACCATCGCAAACGACAACAAAGGCCGTGTGCACGGTGCAACTGTGTTGCACAAAACGCCTGCCACCTTTTGAGATTTTCCGCACATTCGTGGGATTTCGCTGCCAACAGCACAATGTGGAGGTTTACCATTTCCTATACTTTCTATTTTACTCACTGGGTATTGGGATTCGACCGCAGTGTTTGATAGTCTTGAGAGAGTCAAAATTGCTTCTAGTTTAGAAACTTCTCGCATATGATTGTATCTAGAGACAAGCAAATGAGAGAAAGGAAAAACGAGAGGTTTCACCGATACTCTGCAACAAAAATCTTACTACGTGAAGCTGTCTTCACTTGTAAAGTGTACAAGCGTCACCACAGGTGACCGCAGCGCCTTCACACGAAATGTAAAAACAAATCAAGTCGGCACCGATGGTAAATAAGTCCATGCAGCAATATGTGATGGTGAGAATGCAAGTTAACGCTGTACCGAGCGACTAAAAACCGTTTTCATATGAATAGCCTTATGGAAGGTATTGCAAAAACCAGCGTACTTCATAGAAGGCGTTTCAAGGAAAACTATAACGTTTGAGTTGGACCTTAGACCGTTGGGGCGTGAAACTGCCTCGCATGAAACTCTACGACAGCTCTGAGCAGAACAAGGCAACGAACTATCATATAATAGCACGGTAGGCATGAGCCACGAGGTCTGGATGCGCTACTCGGTAGTTAGCAGCACGCAATGTGCTGCGGGGAAAGAATGGGGAAGCGAAGTACATTATACCGGACGACTGTTATAACAGCACCCCTGTAATGCGTGAACAGTCGGGTTCAGTCGCAGTTTAAGACTTTAACATGCAAGCAATGTTGACTTTGCGAACTATTGTACAGGGACAAGGATACAATATGGGAAGATGGATAGTTCTGGTGGACTTATTAGTTACTCGGCCAGTCCGTCCGTCAGACATGAATAGAAAGTAAAATTGTACATATTGTGGCTACACTGAAACACTAAAACTGCTAAGTAAAATTTGCGAAGAGGCTTATATCCCGAGTGCTTCACCCTTCCTAGTACATAGCGCCAAGTCTTATTTCAAGGCAACCGGATGCCATCGCTGTCAATAAACATGCAATCTGGTCCAAATGAAATTGAACGAGCGCATCAACTCAAACTTACCAACGAAACAGATAAGCAACATAGTATTAGCAGATCCATCTCCCTGTAACTACTCGGATATTATCGAGCCGCAGCTCTATCTCAATTATACAGTGCGTTAACCAACGCGTCTTATCTGAAGTACACAGTACACCCAGAAATAATAAAGTGTATCGAGCATCTACTCACACGGAAGTGCTGCACTGTAGACCCTAAATTGTGGCCCACACAGCTCACATAAACTTTCTTATCAGCCAGTATAAAAGCTTTACGAACACTGTCCATAATCATCTCCATGATAGCAAAATGCTCCACAGAGCCGTCACCATCTATATTCACCAGAATAACACTATAAGCACTTACGGCAAGCCTCCAAGGAAAGTTTCTGAGCAGAAAAGAATGTCTTCTACATAACCAACACGGGCGAAAAGCTGTGCGGTGACCCCCAACAGACCAAATATAAATTATTCAACAAAATATTGGAGCACTGCTCCTTTTCGCAGACTGCTACCAAAATCCCCAAGCTCTCACAAGTCCCGCATATTCCCTGCAGAGTTGCCTAAGCCTTTGGCTAATCCTGCGAGGGGCTCAGAGGACTGCACTCCCCCGTGCTTCCTCGCCTGCCTCCTGCAGATCCTCTGTCAGGTGTACCGACTTCGGGTGCTGCTGCAGGGATTGGTAGAATGTTCAGCGTAGTAACACTTTCTGACTGAATGTCTTTTTTTCAGGGATGAAGAAGACCCAGTGCCAACTCAAAGACTTTTCCTGCCTCCGCTACTACTGGTTATGATTTCGTCGCAGATTGGTCACAAGTTCAGCGAGGTGATACTTTTTGGCTGTAGCTACGCAGTTTGTTTTCAAGGATAAAGGCCAAATGCAAGACTGATCAATGTTTACAGTTATTATTTGTTTCACTAGAGACACGTTGACCTTACAATGCATCCGTTTCCAGTGAATAAATTAGTAAATTGAAGTCTGGCAGGAACCGTTTCGAAACTCAGAAGGCATGGGAGATATTCGTCGTATTCAACTATATATATGTACCCCCATACATGCATCGGAACCTCTTACATAGACCTCGAAATAAAAGTTCCTGCATCTAGTTATTGGCAGCACAGTTCAGGCGACAGGCTAGATTGAAACACTTCTTGAAATCGGGACAGTAATTATGCAGCTTCTGGAGTCCGATTTTGTAAGTTTTTTCTCTCAAGTCACGACCTATAAATTCGGCTATTAATCAACGGGGCACTCACGAGGTGATGATTTTTCACGGGCAGTAGCCTATTATTTCTTCTAGCTGACTGTTCTTATAAAATTTAACGATGTAGCTTTCTCTTCAAGCATTTCACGGGCAGTAGACAACTATTTCTTCTAGCTTACAGTCTTTCTCTGACAGGGCATATTTCGCTTTAGAGGCCCAAATTTGAGCACTTCAATGAAGCAGATAGTTAAGTATGGATACGGCGAACTCATATTGCATATAAGCTGACTCGAGGAGCATTCAAGTATATAGCATGATTTTACTCAAGATTTTACTTTGGAAGACCCACATATAATTAAGAAAGAGGATGGGGAACGTCAAAAAGAACGAGACAACTACAGTTTCAAGAACGAAGACGTGCTATCAAAAGAAAGATGAAGCGCCTATGGGGCACAGTGACAAGAAAGGCTTAAAGCAGAAGGGTTACAGAAAGGAATAACACTTGCTAATAAGCGTGAGCGGGAAAATGTGGAAACGGTAAGTTTTTTAAAAAAGAATGCAAACATATCGATTATTGCGTGAATTTTTTCACGAACGGATCCACTAGTTAGAACAATATCCCACGCACGTGTCGGGCTACAGTCTGGATGGCAGTTTCTGCCGAATATCTATCCTTGTAAACAGCGGCTTCATTTGCGTACACGGTATTGTCGAACTCCTTCCTCGCAAGGAAGGGCGAAACATTTAAGAACGCATGCATGTTCTCCAGCTATCTTGGCTCCCACCTGAAACCCCTCTGACATCCAGTCGCAGGCTTACCTACATTTCAACCAGTTTTCGCAGAACTGGGGAGACCCTAGAAGTTAGAGATGATCAAGCAGATTAGGCTTATTATCTCCGCCAAAGAGGCAGTCTTTTCGTTCAATTTGTATGTTTGTCTTATTCGCTTGTCTGTCACCAAGATAACTCACCCAAAAAGTTATGAACGAATCTTAATTACAGGGACTGTTAGGTATGTTGGGAGGAACAGATGATTAACTTTAGGTGAAGATCCGTCCATCCATTTGTTTGTTAGTCTGCCTCATTTTCATTTTTCTTCATACCATAACTCAAAAAGTTATGGACGGATTTTCATGAAGTTTGCATGAGTTCTTAGGAGTAAATGACCAAACTTTTAAGACTATTTGTCCATTTGTTTATTTGTCTCTGTATTTGATTTTATGCTCATGATCAAAATAACTCAAACAACTATGAACGGATTTTATATAATTTACAGGAATTGTTAGTAATGTTGAAAGACATAATGATTAAAGTTTGATGATGATTGGGTAGTCTGTTTGTGTGTTTGACTAATGTTTGTCAGCAGCATAACTCAAAAAGTTATTAACGGATCTTAAGCAAAATTGCAGAAGCTGTTAGTACCGTCGAAAGGAACAAAAGATTAGATTTTGGAGTGATACAAAGGAAATCATAGTTTTAGTACCAATTTGACTATTTCATTACCTTTGCCTTGCTTGGCGGAGGTAAGCGCTCTCAGGGTGCTCTAGTTACCTCATTGCTCTTTATTCGTTACAACATTCAGCACGTTTGACTTACGACTCTACATTGATTCCAAGCACTTGCGAGCCAGGTGAACTTTGATTACATCCAAAGCTTATGTAAGGGATGAGTCAACCAAGCCAAAGCTATTCACACACACAGTACAGTGACGTCACTTGACATGCAGCCAATAGCCATCCAGAAATACCATCGTATCATCACCACTGCAAAATTAGGACACCGTTCATTGACTGACTATAATTTACGGTGTTTTGAGCTGTAAGGACAAAAAGTGACTTAATTTGATCAATCAAAACATCTCGTAACCTCTTTGCAATATGCTGTGTCTGTGTGCAATAACAAGAAAATATCTTACTTCGACCGCTTTGCAGTAAGCGTTCGATACGCTCCTATTCATAAAGCTTTATTTTTGGCGCTTGCAGACAATGTTGCAATATATACTCTCATCATCACCATTTTATGGCCTTGGGCGATGACAGAGATTTTTAAATGTCCTTACCTGGTCCACACCACGCGTGAAATTTAAGTCAGTAGGCTCATCAGCTGGAACTTTAACTCTACATACCAAACGTCCAACTAATTCGCTCTTGTCGATTGGTTACCGTTACCAAAAATGGTAAAATTAAAGGAATCAGCCTGCAACAAAAATTGAATTCCATTTCTTCGCCCCACTGCCGACTGCATACACAGTGGAAACTCCTCAGTAGAAGCTGTAGTAAAAAGCATCGAACTGACATGATGCGCCTGTCATTCTCTGCGTCGCCTGTTCGGAGCCTTCAGTTTATGTTATAAATGGAAGCGATATCTGCATTTTGCATGTACAGAATACCGTCCTATTACATATGACAAACTGGCCAACTATGTTATGCCCCATTAAGATCAGTAGAATGCGAATAATTCATAACAAAAAGTATTTTAAGCAGTGGTGTTGAGGTTATCATCATTATTAACTCCGCCAAGGAGGTTAAGTTATTGTCGTGTTTGTCTGTCTCTTCGTCTGTCACCAAGGTTACTCAAAAAGTTATGAACGAATTTTTACGAAATTTACAGGGATTGTTAGGCATGTTAACAGTAACAGATGAATAACTTTTGGTGAAAATCCGTTCATCTGTTTGTTTGTCTGCCCATTTTTTCTTAGTACCATAACGCAAAAAGTTATGGACGGGTTTTCATGAAATATACATAAGTTGTTAGGTATATTACGAAGAGTAAATAATCAAATTTTGTGATGATCTGTTTGTTTGTTCGTTTCTTTGTCTCTGTATTTGACTTTATGCTTGTTGGCACAATAACTCAAAAAATTATGGTTGGATCTTAATGAAATTTAGAGGAATTTTAATAATGCTACATGACATAAATGATTAAATTTTGGTGAAGATCGGTTAGTCCGTTTGTGTGTTTGACTTATGTTTGTCATAATGTTTGTTAGCAGCATAACTCAAAAAGTTATGAACGAATCTTCAAGAAAATTACAGAAACTGTTAATACTATCATAAGGGACAAATGATTAGATTTCGGTGTCGATACGAAGAAAATTGGTTTTAGAGCCAATTTGAATTCCTCTTTAACTTTGCTTTGCTTGGCGGAGGTATGCACTCTCAGAGTGCTCTAGTTATTATATTGAATAGTTTAAGCATCCGTTTCCACAACAACGGCGATCTAACAGAGGGAGAAAACAAGGGACATAGACAGTAGTAGGTGTGTCGAGAGAAACGAGGGACCCATGCACGAAGGTGTTCCAACACATGATCGAAGCACATGGGAACAGCAAGTCGGGAAAGAAGAGGAAAAACAGAAGAAAGCAAAATTAGCAGAAACATGAAATCGGAAGGAAGCAAAGTGGGTATGCAAGACGGACGTCCCGAAGGCCTAGCTAATGGCCAAGGTAACCTACCGGGTGCCCCTGGTGTGGCTGCTCCCCATAACATACGATGGGCAAACCTCACCCTATGGCCCATTCTGTACACCCTGAGGGGAGTGTTGAAATTATCGGATTGTTTGTACACTACTGAAAGTACATCTATCGTCGCTATGTTCATTGTTCAAGCTATTCCAGAGCAGTGTACCCATCTGTGAGCGCACATTGCATTCATTCATCACTGCGAACATTGGACAAATACAACTAATAATGTATTGTGAATACAAATCAACATATACACCTAACTGGGAGCGCCACAGTGCACGCCACATTGGGTAAAGAGAAGTGACAACATAAAGCAGATATCGTGCACAAAACTAAACATACACAACTGCCACAAGACACACACAAGCACTGCAGCATGAACGCAATATACTCATATAAAGGCGAGCAGCACTAACTCCTGCCAGCACAAGGGAGGCCTTGTGTCGCCTGCAAGGCTGTTCATCGTGGGTTCTGAGTCATGACGTTGTATTCCCAATGGTTTTACTTTACCGTGTTAATCATATTAAGAATTAACTTGTCCAGCCACTCATGTCAGTCTGAAGGGTATGGACGCAAATGCCACAGTAAAAATAGAGTAGTACTACCTACCTATTTCTATACCAACCTAATCAAGAAGAAAAGGATAAAATAGCCGGAGTACATTACCGTGCTTTTGAATAACGCTGTGTAACCTAGCTCATGACCGTTAAACGACAACGCATAATGCTCTACAACTTTGCTAACAACACTAATAATACCATAGGTACCAAATTTTGTACCGCGAAAAAAAATTATGCCCAAGCTAAGAAAAGTGCATAATCTAAAAGCAACATTTGCATGAAGCTAAACGCATTGAGTTCACATCGCAATAAACTTTCGAGTTATTATGTACAATACAATGCAAAATGTATGGCAATTTGAAGTAATAATTACCTTCACAAGCAAATCCTGCTGCAGAAGTGCGCACACAACAGCAGCATTTCATACAACCTGAGTGCAATAAGGAAAGTAATAATACATATCCTATGTGCAATAAGGATCTACTGAATATAGTTAGCTAAGAAAACATATGACCTCCTGGCTGCAGACGTGAATGTCCACAACTATCCCACTAACGGATAAAGTAAAACTCCCTTACTTGTAGTTATAACTCAATTAATACTGTTCAAAACATTGGAGAGTGTGCAGTAATGGGTCAATGTGTACCGTACTAAATTCGTTTTTTATGAAGCTAAAGATAAAGACAACTAGACCGTACTCCCCACTGAGACACTCACACACACACTAGTTCGTGCTGCAGATAGAGGCCGACTGTCCCCAGAAGATAGTACGGCTGCAAGGGCTCATTTACACGGGGCAAGTAGAGAGGTGAGGCAAGGGTGCAAGTTGCGTGCTCTCATTTTTGGAAAAGCAGGTAGCTAGGCGAGTGCTGTTTACACGTAAGCAAGTGATTTGAGCCAGTAAGCTCTCGGTTTGTGCAGAACATTTGACGCATACTCGTGCATCCCAACACTTGGGCAATGGATTGCGTAAGGGCAGGTGTCGAAAGACGAGCAAGTACGTGTTCACACAGGCCAAGTTAGTGGCAAGTAGCTTGTCACTGTCAGTCGAGGTGAAGCAAGCTGTCTCAAGATAGAACTGCTGGCTATTCACTTGCTTTACCTGGTAGCTTTCCCACTAACTTGCTTCTTACTTGACTTTGCAATTTTTTTTCGGCAAGTGAATGTTTTCACATGGCAAGTAGCTTGTAACAAGTTACCTACTTGCACACTTGCTTTGCCTCTCTGCTAGCCCCGCGTAAATGAGCGCCTCAATCGAGCAAAAACCGTCAAGAGCTATGGTGCCATCGACAGAAGACCCTTACGCAACCTGTGCCCCTCCGATCCTCCCATTTCTGGCTAGCGTCAGTATCCCCTCAACAGCCTGCGGGCACCAAGTGCTGACTAAGTACGTAGAGCAGCAAGAGCCCGCCTGCTTGGCAGGTGGACGCGAACCAGTG
>LQNS02000155.1:18078385-18089604 GCA_001587735.2 Parhyale hawaiensis
AAATATCGATGGTGACCCAAGAAATGCACTTATTGGCAAGAAATCCAAATTCGTCAGCATAATATGTACAGCACCAGCGAGAAACAACATTATAATCATTAGCAGGTCACGTTGCTGGCGTACGATTCACAGACTGCTGCCCACCAATTAACTTCCTTCCTCGACGGATATTTGAGTTGTGTCAATAAATACGTTCCTGGCATCAGCATGAGAGGTTTTTTTTCCTTATTTGAGCTGGCTATGTTTGTTTGAAATTTATTAGTATTTGATCCAACAGCCGTATAGAATCTATTTGAGACTTCGAGTGTGGGCACCAAGCAGAGGGCAGTCTATGGTAGAGCCACTAGCCTATGCAACTTTAATGCATTGCTTGCGTCAAACATAAGGATGAACAGCTGGAATTCAAGACATGGAATAATATAATAAATATGATATAAAAAAACTGGATTAACTTCAGTTTAAAGGGCAAATACAATCAACAGTGCTCGTGAAATAGCAGCTCAGCAACAACATTCCCTCAGAGGAAGCAGCAGAGAGACAATTCGAAATGGGCGGCGAGCTGCAGGTAAGTCATAGGGGACAAATATAAATGATAATCATCAACTCGATCAGTAACAATATACTGCACATGAGTAGCAGAGAAGGAGGCAATTCGAAACGAGTAGCTGCTTATATGTTAGGGACAAGCACAATTGATAGGTACTCGTTAACTCGATCAGCAACAATATACTGTATTCGTAAGAAAAGTAGCAGAGAGAGATCGAGAGACAATTGGAAACAAGCGAGCTACTTGCGCGTCGGGTTGCACTGAGACAAGTACCGGCAATAAGAAACTGTCGAGCAAATTGGGGTGGGAAGAGACGGAGATCCTCTTCCCAGCGGCAGTTTGCCGCCAATCCCTCCCACTGCAGCAGAAGCAACTACACCGCTGCTCGCTCTTGCTAAAATGCCTCTCTTGTCACAAGTGCGATGCAAAGTGGCACTATTTATCGTCCCAACTTCGCATTACAAATCGCGGCAATGGAGTAAATCGCTTCACTACGCTATACCAAAAGTCCCACTTCTTTGGAGCGGCCACTTCAGAGGGAGACAGAGACAGAGACTTGAGCCGCGGACACGGTCGCGAGATGCGCGACTTCTCTCGCTGCGGAATTTTGTCACAAACTTCTACGAGTAAATTGAGAATTGATGAACGGGTGCATCTGCCTGAAGTTTCCGACAGAAAACNGAGGCAGAGACTTGAGCCGCGGACACGGTCGCGAGATGCGCGACTTCTCTCGCTGCGGAATTTTGTCACAAACTTCTACGAGTAAATTGAGAATTGATGAACGGGTGCATCTGCCTGAAGTTTCCGACAGAGAACAAGTGCGATTTTTCTCGTCTGTAAGAAGAGTCCTCAATAAAATGACCCAACAAGGTTGAGGGAATTAAACAGGCGTCAAATAAATGGAAAAACCAATCGTTTTCTCAATAAAACGACACGAAATTGTTAAGGGAATTTGTGAAGGGCGTAATAAATGGAAAATCAACCGTGTTGGCAATAGTGTTTTTTGTGAAACGGCACGACAAAGTTGGTGGAATTCAGCACGCGTTAATTATATAGGGGAAATCAACAGTATTAGCCATAAAATGAGACGATAGTGGATATGTCACGAACTAGGCGTACAAAAAATGCTCCAACAAAGACCGTGATCTCAACACGAAGACACAGTTAGTTGAACTTCAAGAGGTGAAAAATTATTAGTAGGCTAGACTAATCTCAAAGCAATGATAAATTATTGATTTTAAATTTACTTTTATCATAAATTAAATAAGCAAGAGTTTAATCAGATATGAAACGTAAGAAAATTTACAGAAAAAAATTTTTTTTTTTTTTGGGCTATTACCTCGAGCAAAGTTTTGCTCTCAGACGATGCACTTTGATGCTATGAACTTTGGCACTGAATTTTCACTATTTTAATAACCACGGCGATCCAAACCATGATGGGCGTATTTGCCTGGCAAGTAAGAAGCTACCATACTCTGAAATTGTTATTCTTAACGACAAACTTTATGGATACCTACAACGGCTTGTTAAATGTTCTTTGATTAGAATTTTGTAAGCACAACATATTTTACCCAGCCCGCAATCGTCAATAGTACACAGCGGCAACACGTTCAGAAATATGACATACCCTCCAGACCTTATTAATTTTTACGGAGCTAGCCTATAGTTGTATGAATTTTCAGGTAAAGAAGATGATTCTTGGCAAACAGGGCCTGCGTCAGAACAACTGATGACACAATTACAGGTCTCGGAGTATGTTCGCGAGGATGTATAACTTTGAGCTTGTCTGCGTACCTGTTCTTCCACCTTCGGCACGAGGCGGATGGATCGCTCCTCTGGCTGCAGCTCTTAATGTTTAAGAGGTTTAAGAGACGGAGGTTGCAACGACTGCGAAGATCAGAAGCTGAACGTGGCGGCAAACTGCAGCCTTGGTCACTCGCTTATTGGCTGCATGAATGATGGGCAGCCTGTGATTGGTGGGGAGAGAGCCGACATCGAAGAATAAAAAATAAATCGTTGGCCAGTAAGGCAAAATACGGCTGTGTTGTCTGCTTCTATTAAACCTCCTTGATTACTCCTACGGTGATGGTGGTGGTGGGAGGATGAGTGTGTGCGTATGTGGGTTGTCTCCTGAGGTGGGACTTGATGGGTCGTGGGCTGGAAGCTTCCGACGTGCTAATAACGTCAGTTTTTGTTTTGAGAACCACACGAGTGTGCTGACTCAGAACCACCGAGTGTTGGCAGCACTGCACGTGTGCAGTAATGCTAATCCTACGAGCATCAAAACTCTGGTTTGGGGCTTTGAGGTGGGTTCGCACGACAGACTTTTGATCGGCATACGTAGGTGCTACTCCGCGCCCGAATGATGACATTACCTAATCCTTGTACACGTTTGTGCATATGTGTCTACTAAAAGAATTACTAAATAGCTGGCAGTTTTGACAGTCGGCTGACCAAGTGTGACTGAGTCACTACTATAATTTCGGATACATATTTCTTCAAGCTTGAAAAAAATCGTAAATTTAGAACTACAGCAGCTGTGTACTCGATTGTTGTTCAAATATGTACAGAAGCACATTAGGAAGCAAAACGCTTGTTCTAGCGGCTAAAACACTGCTGTGAGAATACTTTTAACCCGCCCAAAGGTTAATAACTAAAGACCCCCCACAGATAAAATTCCAGGAAGACACCAACAAAAGAAATATCTGCAAAAGCATTTAAGAGAAGCGACACAAAGAGAAGACGAGGTTTATTTCCTCCATTTATCTGGAATCAAAGCGGACGATGCAAAGCGTTTTCGCAGAGAAGAAAAACACTAGAGCTCAATACACAAAGGCTCGCCCGGGACTTCACTAAAACAAAACAAAAAAAAACACCGTATCAACGGCCAAATCCGGCACATGGCAACAGGTACAGACCGACGGGCGGCAACAGGCGCAACAACGGAAGATTGCGCCACGGCTGATATCAAAATATGAAGTAGTTCAACAGGTAAAATTTTGATCGATTCATCAAAAACAATATCAACCAAATTCAACATGTAGAAAATGAAATGATGTTTTTTAATGAGCAAAAATCGAGTGTGTTCTAACAAGTGAAGCCATATGGCTTAGTGGATAAAAATTCGAAAGTGTTCTAACAGGTAAAAATTATATGTCACGGAAAACTTGAACAAATATTACAGGGCTAAATCATTCGAGTCTTAATAAATAAACATACAACATATTTTAACAGACATAGCTGAAGTCTGTCTGGACGCGTGCAGCCCGTAGAGCTCACCTCACGCGCTCACCGCGAGAAAATACAACCTCTCCACCTTGACGCTTCCTCGCAACGGAGCCGGACAGACAGGTACGGACACACACATTCAAGCAACAACCACGACGCACGTTCCCTAAATATCCAGATTCTATGGATCTGCAGGGCGCTACTAGCACGTTTCAATGAGTAGCTACATTAAAATGAGCTGCATGCACGCAAATTACAAGGTGGGCTAATGCATGAATTTGGTGTGAGTGAGTTGAAGCTCTTACCATTTTAAAGCCGAAAATTTATATATTCTTTCTAATATACCGCTATATGCTCAATAAACAAGTCTCAACTAGAGCTGCTCAGGGCTCCGTCATGCAAGCAACGCAATGCTAGAGGACACAAAGGTAGACAAACGAACTGTCAATGAAATGAATGGACGGATGAATCATCACGAACATTTTGCCAACTCTTCCTATATAGCCACATTCTTAACAGTTACTGTAAATTTCACGAAGATCCGTCCCTAACTTGATTAATTGTGTTGCAAACAAACGCCATTAAAAACATAACCTCTGCGGTGGATGTAATAAACGGGCATTCCTCGGAGTTGGGTTTAGTGGGTGTCTAGTACAGAACAAATATCACACGATAAAATTATGTATATTGCGACGTAGTACTTCCTGCAGATAATCATTGTTTTTTCTCTTGTAGAAATAGGTCCTACGGCGTAAGTGGTTAAAATGTATAGAATTGCTCTCTAGGAAATTCAAAAGGTTTCTACAGCTTAATACAAATTTCAAGACAGTAGAACACCTCTTTATAGCGATAAGATATGGACAGCGCTTCGGCACCAATTAACTTCTTGAAAGCAACAAGACACGCGGATTTTCTTTTGCCGCTTTCAGCGGAAACTTGGCTGTTTTGAATGCGTTTACTAATCAAAACTCCTAGAAAAAGTACCTAGTATATCTGTAACAACCCGCCCATACTGCGGCGTCAAACAGGAAACAAAAATAAGTAAAACTGCAAAACTGCTGCCTTTTGAAAGACATTAATCCTGCTCTCGTGTTGAGAAACCGAAAGTCACGGTAATATTTCGAGACCTTAAACAGCAAAACAAAAGTTAGAGCTTTGGTTCCTTGAGTCAACGCTACGGTCTCCTGGAAAAACAATGGCTAATTTGATGGGGCAATATGGTAATCCAAAAAGCAACTAATTAACATAGTACATCATATAATACCGTGTATGTTTGCGGGGTATTAGGGATCACTAGGAATCAATCTTTAGTTTAGGAGAGGTGCCACCCTCGAGAAGTATTGGAGCCGGGGGGCTACAGCAATTTGCAGGGCCAAACCATTTGTATCTTTACTATTACAACTCACACCCTGTAATAACAGTTTAAGATAGCAGAATTTCGCTTTTCGCAGTGCCAAATGAAAGTGGCATTACTTGGGGCAGGCACAGCCAGTAACACCAGCATAACACAGCAGGACTTCGCTTTTGCACTAATTCTCATCAAATATGCAGCACCTCATGATGGCTGCCATTTGCAGGCAAGCGAAGGGCAATCAATTGCGCAGCCACCGAGGAGGACTGGGAGCAATGCATAGAGGACCGAAGTGTGGCCGCATATGGCGGTTATTCTTTTTATACCGTAGTCCTAGTTTGTTCCCTCCTATCCCGCTGTGATGAAAAAAAAGCAGGAAAGAAAGAGAATGTAGAAGGAAAAGTGGATCCCATGCACGAGAGTGTTCCCACATTGGATCTACGTGCATTCGTACCAGTCGGGAAAGAGGAAGACCAGAACACGAAGGCAGTACGAAACGGATGGAAGTAAAGTGAACGAGGAAAGAGATACGCATTGAAGGCCTATCCAAAGCTAACGTAACCCATGAACAGAGCCTCTATGTGGCAGAGACATGTCAGATTTTTTAATTAAGATTTCTCGCACTGCAATTGCACAAATATTGGCTATGACTTACTTACTACTTTACTAACTTACTACAGCACATGCAAGGAACACCCAGCCAGTCAGTAAACTGCAGAGTGGGGAATAGGTCTTGTAACGGGAATATCTTAATTTGTTACGTTAAGTAAATTGAGAATTTAAAAATCTTCCATAGCCATTTGATTCTCGAACGATTGCTCTTTAATTTGCCTAGGCTATGTTCTTACTCGACATGACCACCTTCAGCCTTAACTACTGCTGATAGCTCTTGAAATTAATAGTGAATTAGAAGTGAGAATATTGTGTACTTTTCTTTTGATCAGCGATTTCAGACGATTAACTGAGAGAACACGTTCCAAGGACAAGGCTATTTCATAAGCTGGCATCACGATGCAGAACAGTGATTCCAAAACTTCAGTTTTCTACGTACCCCCAGCGAAAACGAACTTAAACACAATGGCCCCTGCGATCAAGATGGTCTCAGCTTACAAGATTATGCACAGACTGATTACAGTATATACTATGTATGCAGATGCTTACGGTCTTGCAGCGTATATGCCATTTACTGAAGAGGGTAGAAGCAAAAGTAAGGCACAATAGGCCAAACATACAATTGCTCGTGTTATATCACTCCAGCTAAGCTCATGCAATACATCTTCGTTTTAGCTTTCCTGAACCTGTGCTTTATTTGTCTTGAAAACTATATTCGCACCGAATTTAAGTAAATTTAATCTCGACTAGGAGTTTTTTTAAAATTAAAAAAAAAATTAAGAGGTACGGTGACTCTATTAAAATAACACTTTGTTTAACCTCCGTAGTCGAGGTACGGTGACTACATGTTACCAAAGATATATGTAAAATTTAAATAAATAAATTTCTCAAATTATAAATTTAATTATTGTTTGGTACTACAAACACGGTAAAAGCTATGAAATAAAGAGCATCAATTCAGCAGCTTCAAACGTAATGCGCCAGTCAGGGGTCGGTGCGTGAATCAACACGGGGTGCGTGGGTCCATATGCACCCCCAATGGGAACCACCGATGTAGAAGCTTCCGTACATAGCACCAACTTTCGCTGAGACATCGTTCAGATGTTGATGATACAAATCATTAAAAAGATCTACAAATTTCGATGTAAATAGCATTACCCAAAAACCAGCGCAAAACTCTAGCTTCATTTTACCAGCGGTGGAAGAGAGAATCATCAATCAAATTTACTTAATGCTCTTTATCACAGACAGAAACAAAGCTGCTACTGGAATTACCGCGGAAATTCACAGCCCATGGCATAGCACATCCCCATGTGACAGTAGCTCGGTATCCACTGAGCAGTCAGCCCCAAAACAGACATTGCCCTCGGGGCGTGAAGTACGGAAACACACACCAAAAACTGTCGCCTACAGAGCACCGCTTTCGTGGGCCATATATAATCAACATTAAACTAAATAAATAAAACGATGAACATATATATAAACCAAAGCTCGCTAAAAGACAAAAAAATTAAAGAAATTTCAGTAAATATCTTGGCTTGACATTTGTAATAAATAGTAATCAAGGACAATACAAAGTTCAATAAAGATGAGATGGCGCAAATTAATTTCACTCAGAATGTTACGTACAGGGAAGCACACGCAAAATACAATTGCAAGCTATTATGAGATAGAAATGAGTACTGAAAGTGTTCTATGTAAGCACAGGCAACGCGGTACCGATATGGCACACCAGTGAGGAATAGCAGAGGTTATCCAGCAGCGGTAAATGCAAGAGCACGTAGCACTTAATTGGGCAAATTAACCTTTTTGGTAGAAAGCTTCATACCTACAATTATAATAGAAGTGTGCTACAAAAGAGAACAAAGCACAGCTGTGTGATACGATACCCAATCAGAATAATTCTACTAAAAGTAACTCAATACATAAATTAGACATGCCATATATAAATACAATAAAACAGTAAAGTAAGCAGAAACATACCGGTACACATAATTAGATTAGATACTGATGCAGCTAGTATCAAAAGGAAGTCTTATATAGCACAAGGGAACACAAATAGCAATAATCTACGAAATGCTATTAGATTCAAAAGCAGCTACAATCACAATGAAAGCAACGGCAATGAACTCCGGCAATCGGAACAGCGATCTCTTTTAGAAGTTTCCAGTCGACTGAGCCACCACAGCAGTAATTCTGAAATCTGGAGTCGCCTGGGGCGCACGGCAGTAGGTAGGTACACTTAAATGAGTCCTGCAAATGCGCCGTTAAATCGAGATAGAATAAGGCAGGCAGGGGGGCCCCCGCACAGCTAAAGTGTTCCTGAGAAAGGCTTATGGCACCAACCAAGGGCTGTAGGAAGGCTATTGGGAAGACCTGTGCACAAAGAGAGAGAAAGAGACTGCCAAGGCCTTCCTAGGGTCCCCGGCTCAATAGTTCTATTGATAACCGATGGTTACTTGAGAAGCCAATCGCTGCGTCTAATAAGAATATTGCATGCGAGGGGACTTTGGCAACCAGCGGCCATTGCCAGCCGCACGTACGATACTACAGGAGCCCCTGATGTTACCAGCACGTTTTTGTTAAATAAGCTATGAGCTGATGCTATAGGAGGCACGTACTTAGAGCCAGCTGCTGTGTATTAATAGTGTGCATTGATGATCATTGCTACCTCTAATGTAACATGAATTGCAGCAAAAGCAAGCAGTAATAGCAACTTGTTTTAGGGGTATTTAGATGTATACACTTTAATAACAAGTATTGGAGATTTTATCAAATCTGATAGAGAATGAATTGGGCCTGTGCATGACCTTAATGGATTGGATAATCCAACTGAAGCGTGTGGGTAGATATAATTTGTATAAATAACAAATTAGCGCGAAAAATATGGGCAGCGCAACTCCTTGATGAAGAAATTTCAACTTTTAAATAGCCCATGATACTGCTTAACGCACAGCCAGCAAAGGATATAACTCGGAATTTATATTGAGCTGATAAATAGACACCGTAGCCTACCTACTTACATAGGCTTTCTAATAAAGTATGTATTCGTGTTGATGGATAGGGTAATTTGTTTGACTGCGTTTATTATTATGTTATTATGTGGGAGACGAAACTGCATCATCGTGCATGCCACGAACGAAATATACATTTTCTGCTTCAAGATGCTGGCAAAAGCTAGTACGAACTGGAGGCAATCGCAAGAAATTTCTTAATAATGACATCGAAAACTATGCAACGAAGTGCATTGAAACGTTGATTAACCCAGCATCGCAAGTGCTATCTATATACATTCTTCTCATTTTTAGAGCAACTGAAAATTCCTCTCTCGAGAATAAGGAAGTGTGCTCATTTCGCACCTCAAGGCCTGACATAAAAAGAACAGAGCAGAAATTCAGTCGGTCAGACATAGTGGGATTATTTATAGTTCATCGAAAGTCTATAATGAAGACCAAAACGTATTTATCTATTTTGCCAAAGGCAACAACAAAGTTTGGGGTTTACATAATGTTGAGAATATCTTGCTCACAGCTTTGCAACAGGCGATGTCTTTCAAAGGTGGAAGCTTGAAACGGGAGCGTGAAGAACTGGGTGATGAGACGCAATACTAAAACTTGCCGGAATCTTGAATACGCCCGAGAAGGGCATATTTGTTATACGGAATTTCCATGAAAGATTTTTGTCGAACTCTTTGCAGTCGTAGCAGGATATTAGCCATTAGGTTGAACAATGGAAGGGCACCCAAGCAACTTTGCTTCAGTTTTGACAACCTGCTACACTTGAAGTAGGTATGTTTGTAACTTACGTGATATTGTTCACTGAAAAATACTAAGTTAACTGCGTGAATCCATGCAAGATACGGATGGTATTGTGCATAGTAAATATGAATATGAATGGACTCTTCATAATTTCTTCTCTAGAAAAATTTCTGTCGGACGAAAATGTAATTCTTGAATATGACCCCTATAATGCACACCATGCTTTTCCTTTTAAAGAATCTTCCGACGACTGGATTCATAAGTAATATAAAAGATATTACCATGTATCAGGTAACAAAACTTTAAACCTTATACCATGTTGGGAGCAGGAAGATATTCAATGGGAGCACACGGGGCAAAACTCTACGGTACTGGCAACACATATTTAAGTATCTCGTCTATAACAATAGATTAACAAAGTCGACAGTATGGGGCCTCTGAGGGCCTATAATCATTTGAATTGAGGAAAAAAAATATTTATGAATCCTTATGTTTATGAAGCATTGCAATAGCATAAACAGGCGCTTGATGCATTTCACTTCGCGTGAAGGCAGGTAATGAATGCACCGACAGTGATATACAGTGTGGGGGTTTCATAAAAGGAAAATGAAGAGACATGCAATATAAGTCGAAAGAAACGTGGAACCCATGCCCGAGGGCGTTTCTCTGCAAGTTAAACACATATGGAAACAGCAAGTTGTGAAAGAAGAAGAAGAAAAAAACAAAGCATTGTCAGGATGAGAATGTAAATGGAAGAAAGCAAAGTGGTCACAAAAGACTGTCCCAAAGACGTACCTAGAGGTAAGATAACCTATGCGTTCCTCTGAAGGCGCTGCTTTCCATAATATAGAATGGGCGAACCTAACGTAACATTTCGGCTCACTTTATTCCCCTTTCGTACTTAACAAAGACTTCAAATATGAACGCGTTTTACGGTGAGATTTTTTCACATATTATAATTAGGTTCACTTACGGCACAGCTCCTTGAGATGTTAAAGCGAAAATGTATTCGAACAAATAACACAGAATACTAACACAAATACTCTCTTTCTTACCATCCATAGACTGACGCCTGCCTGACTGCCTGCCCTCCTTACCCAGGTGCAACGCAAAACCCCTTTAGTTCAAACGACAAAAGAAAATATATACGAGGAAGGCTCCAAGTACTACATTCGTCAAAAGCTTATAGACTCTGCATTTTATTTTTCGAATGACTTGAAAGGTGCTGTGAAACCTAATACATGACAATAGAAAATTGTAGGTCATTTCCCCTCCGCCGGAAAGCATACTCAACATCTATGAGGCTGGAATCATTATTATTTGCAACCTAATCCATACAGAGCACAGGCAATTTAGACATGCATAATGCAGCTTGCGACCGAAGTAGTCTAGTTGGGTTTACACAACGTTAGGCGTGCAAGGGTAAAGACGGACGCGGAACTCAAAGTGCAAGTAAAATTGACCCTCGTAGTTTTTCAGTGCATAGTAAGACCTGCTCGGCGTCCCTAATGGCTAGGCAATGCATCAGAGCCGCGGCAACAGTGCCAGAGGCAGCAGGAGCTCTGAAATTACAGGGTGAGCTGAGTGACATGCGGTCGCTGCAGACATATGGTGAGTCGCAGCCAACTTATGCATGTGGCCGTGAACGGATCCTTCACAGGCGTGCAGTGACATGCGGCGGCTGCAGACATATGGTGAGTCGCAGCCAACTTATGCATGTGGC
>LQNS02000155.1:18090945-18108401 GCA_001587735.2 Parhyale hawaiensis
CATGTGGCCGTGAACGGATCCTTCACAGGCGTGCAGTGACATGCGGACGCTGCAGACAGATGGTGAGTCGCAGCCAACTTATGCATGTGGCTGTGAACGGATCCTTCACAGGCGTGCAGTGACATGCGGACGCTGCAGACAGATGGTGAGTCGCAGCCACCTTATGCATGTGGCCGTGAACGGATCCTTCACAGGCGTGCAGTGACATGCGGCGACTGCAGACATATGGTGAGTCGCAGCCAACTTATGCATGGCATGTGGCCGTGAAGTGATGGTGAACAGGTCATGCGCACCAAGGCGAATCAAGACTCACCTTGTACACTTAAAACATTCATGGGAATATAACTCTTTTTTCGTCGTTAATGAAGACTATAAGAGCACTTAAAAAATCAACACAAAAGTAATGTCGCAAGCCAAATGATTTCCAGCCTACGTGATGGAAAGAAATCAGCGTTTGGGAACTGCCATGTTCTAGATGATACATTCTGTGGCGGGTCCACTACTCACCGGAAAGCGCGTCGCTATCAGTTACAAAAAAGAATCATTGTGTAAGACGCGCTCGGTAGGTAATTACTGCGTACAGATACGACAGCAACAGCTCCATGCATCTCAGTCCTGGAAATGCTGCATTTATTTAAACCATATTCAGCGCACATGTTGACAGTAAATACATGAATACTCGTTACAGTCTCAGCCTAAGCGGCACTTCTGTAATACTCCACGACCTAAAGAAAGGAAGAAGAAGAAGAAACGCGCAACTACGTCAAAAAAGAAAGGCAAAGGATTTTTAGTAAAAGCAAAGAGACAACGAAGGAGTACAGGACGGGAGTACAGATGCTAACAGATGTTGATAGTCTGTTGGCAAGTAACTAGAAACACACACCCGCACACATCGGTGAGGTCGCTGCTAAGAACAACGCAAGCCACAGCAGCAGGAACAGAGCAGCTGCTGCCCTGAACTCCGAGGCACTCGACAAGAATGCGTAAATATTAAAGTGGTGACATCAGCAAGATGAAAGTCTCGGAACATGATGAAAATTTACTCTACGGAACTAAATTTTGATTGCACAAAATGGTATATTAGCTGCACAGTGTAACATACTGACTTGTAGAAACTGGCAGCATGAACATCCTTATCATGGAAAATGGCAAACTGAAAGTGGGTTCACACGGCAGTTTTGGTTCCCGGTCTGTAATCAACAGCGTCCGAATGTTTAGCATAGTCCTTGTAAACATTATGGATGTCAGCGATCACACTGACGGATATGTTAGTCGTCAGCTAGATGAACAAGCGCAACTACTAATAAATTGGGCTACCTCTTCAAATTTAGGCTGAATTAGAAACTCAAAAATATGAGTACATTTTTGGTGTTTAAACGGACACAGCAACGCATTTGGAAGAAGAGTGCCTCGTACGAGAAACAAAAATCAGATTAGACAGGCCAACGCCCCGTTTCCAGAGAGCAACCAAGAGTCACGCTCCGGCCCTCTAAGAGCAATAACTCTGCCTTCAAGAGACAAAAGAAAACAATAAGACCATGCACAGCGGAGCGCCGCGCATGGAACAGCAAGATGGGAAAAAGAGGATGAACAGAAGAAAGCAACATCACTAGGAGTATGAAATCGAAGGAAGTAATATGGGCAGTACACACGAAAGACAGACGTCCCGAAGGCCTAGCTAATGGCTAAGGTAGCCTACTGGTTCCCCTGGGGGCACTGCTCCCTATTATGACATAGGATGGGCGAACCTAAACTAACCATATGGTTCACCCTATGCCGCCTGAGGGGGCAGAGCATAGAGCACCAAGAGAAAAAAAAAAAGGGAAGGAAGCAACACAGAATAAAAGTCGTCCCAAATGGTCCCGAAAACCTAACGATGGCCGGGGCCACCCATGCAGTCCCAAAGACGGCGACGACGACTTTAAAAGGCCCGTAACCTCGTAAAAAGAACAAGAAAAGAGTGATCAAACGACTGCAAGGTAGTAAGCTATGAGATTTTTAGCTCGACATTAGACCTGCCGGAACTGCCACGCGTACCAATAATGTAGAGGATAAATTCAAGAGCAGACGCGCAAAGGTGACTTGACGCGACGGCGCTACTGCCGTACGAATTTGTGACAACCGAAATTGCGCAGGCGAACCGTTCACAATATTTGGATAGGAGGTTATAAGTGGATAGCTAAACTGATAATTTCGTAGTTGAGCAATCTACACGCAGATTATGGTCCAGAGAAATAAAAGGTGTACATATTTCTCAAGCGCAAGTGAACCTCGTCTAAGGTGCACTCATGGAAAGGGCTACACGTAGGTAATAGGCTTGTAATCAAAATTCATATAAGGTGGCTACGTGAACTTCGTATAAGGTTGGTAGGATATGTTAGTTACTAATACGACTTCCATTGTTTTCGATACCCCAGCATGTATTGTGCAGTTTTTATAACACTTGATTCCCTGTACCACTGTTAGTTCTCCATTGGTTTCACGCCTGCAGTAAAAAATAACGAAGCGTGACTTAATTTCTCAAATAAGGTGCCTTCTCATAATAGATACACATATTTCGGTCCAAATCTCCATTTTTATACAAGGTTCACCTGTATTTCTTCATTAACTTACTTGGTGTTAGTCCGAAGACAATATCCAATACCTCCAACACGAAAAGGGTGTCCTATTCATGTCATGAGTACAGTAGGCATACCTAAGGATATTAAGCAAGTTTTTTTTACAGCTAGCAGTAGCGAAGTACAAGCGACGGTATCTAGGCAACAGTACCGTGTCTGTTGGCAAAGTTTGTTCGGGGCTCTGTCAGGTCCGTGTCGACAAGCATTGGAGTTGGCTCAGTGTCGGTTATACTCTTGCTCCATGAGGTTGTATCGTGCTGCAGACTGTGAGTTTCTGTGTGAACTCTTAGTTTTTTCTCCTTTCGTTGTACGGCAATTGAGTGATTTGCATTCTTGTCGTTTGAGGTTATGTCATGCTGTAGACTGAGGGTTACCGTAAGAACCCTAGCTTTTTGTATAATATGCCAGTTGACGAAACGAGTAAAATTCTGAACCTGAATACAGAGCACGTAAAATAACTACAAATAAAGTTAAATAAATTTTATGGTTTAGCCACGCCTCCGCATTTGAAACACAAACTAGAAGTTCACGGCAACAGCGCGTAAATTGCTTTGCATCCAACACTAATCGCGTGGCAAAGTTCAACAGCATTTACTTGTCATTGCCGATATCGTATTGCAGCAAAACATTTTAATTTTGTGAGCCCGTCTGCGCAATCTGAGGCTCCACCCCACACGGTGCCAGCCTTCACTCTTTTTATAAGCGATGAATCTGCTACGGCCCAAAGCATAATTCATATCTTAACTGCACACAAGTGATGGCATTACTTTGCAACGTTTATAGAACAATGGGAGCTGGTTAAACTAAGACCTGCCTTCCCTCTTAGCTCGTTCACAAGGTAAAACCAACGATGAATCCTGTTTCAAAATGGGTCAACATATGTTTGAAAGTGGATTTCAATAATAAATATGGGAAAACTGCGACTAAGACACCCTATAACTACCTTCATATTTTCAGACCAGTTCGAAAACCTCGCGCATGTGCATGAAACCGTTAGCGTGTAAAGCAAAATCACACGGCATCATGATATGAAACAAACCCACCGCCAACTGTAACAGTCAGCTTGACCTCATACCCTAACTAAGAAATGCAGATTTACCGTAATTTAGAAGAGCGGGAGTCAACATACTGAATTATAAGGCAGTTGTGAAGTACCAATTTTTTCTAGTTATTCGCAACTGCAACACAGTCACATAAATTACCCTAGTTTAGTCGCTTCCAACTCGTCCCATGCTTTGGACCATCGACCGAACAATAATAATGTCGTGGACCATTTAATTTTGACAAAGATAACACAGTACAAACAACAAGGTTTTTGGCTAAGAAAAATTTCCAGTACATTTTTTTTAATTAGGAACAATATTTTAAACCGATTGACATTTTTTCTGATTAAAGACCCAGTAAAGTCAAAATTTCAAATATTTGACAATACAGTAGAACTCCTGTGGACAACCTAAAAAGCCATCAATGGACCATTAGTAGTCCATGGATCACCAGTTGGGAAGCCGTACCCTCGTTACTCAACGCTACCAAACAGTTGCACAAATCACCAGTCTCAGTGAGAAAGGAAACAACCCTTCACGCGTCTAATAATAAGAGTACTCAAACAAGAGAAAGTTTCCGCAAGTGCAGTTCTCACGTACAAAGCTTAGATAGAACCGCACTTGCGATTCATTATGAAACAATCCCAAGTTTTAATAATAAAATTCGTACGTGAGAAGCCATTGCTGTCGAGGCTCGAGCTTCAGAACTGGGCTCACATGCATAAGCCGAAGACGTTTTAGCTCGTAAGAGAGTGGTATCATACGAGTTATAATAGCACAATTCTAATGTTTTGTGGGTAATTAATTGCTCAAAAACTATATTAAGCATGGAGCCTATGTCTTATGTAAAGGGTATCACTGCATGCTCGGTCTATTCGAGACAACACATTAACCTGACAGCCTGTGGTATCGAGATATAAATGGATTTCCAAACATTGCTATTCTTTGAGAAATCAAATCGTGGTTCAGGTGAGTGCAGGTAATGAGTAATTGGGCCACTGTTGAAATATCGATATCCAGGCCCACGAAGGGACACACTCAACACACTCAAGGCCAGGCTGGCTCGCAGGAGTTCATAATTAATGGAACTTGAGGAGAAATTCGGAATGACATCGAAGGAGCTGGGTGTCTGCTCAGCTGTTGCACTTTGTGTGGGTGCATAGCTATGGCTCGCTCCAATTGAACTCAGAGAAATAATTTCAATGAATTTAACTATCAATTCTCTCACATCAGTTGCTACTTGGTGATTCAGCAATGAATTTCATTTGGTATTATCTACTTGCATCTATAAAAGTACTAGGTCAAGATTATCCAAGGTAAGTCCGAAATTTAAGCATGTAATAATGGTGAGAGTCTATCAGTGATGTAATTAGGTCGACTAGGTCAACTTATAATATTCTGTGTATGAGTCCAATACTTTTGAGGAACATATACAATGAACTGTCGAAGAAGTGCGAGGTATGACTAACAAGGAGGTCTGACAAGGTAAGGTAGGATCGAGATTTTCAAAGATCCGGTCTCGTTCCGCATTGTTAATTTAAATGAATTACGCTTCGATAAAAGCTTTGCAAGTACTCACAGAAACTACTGCAGACAAGACAGTAATAGCTACTGACATGATTTTTCCATTACGCAACCAATATTAAATTGAACAACACCGTGCAGTCTCCGTACCAGAGTATTTGAAGGAGTCGATTTTGAAGGAGGGAATGGTTTCAGCGAGTTCAACCCTGCAGCCAAAGAGCGGAGTTTTCACAGGAATATTGGGACGGATGAAATTAGGTGAAGTGCGAGAGAACCCTAACTTGGCTCTTTGCTACTTGCATCATTACGCGCACCACAAGTCATCAGAAGCTAAATATAAAACGAAAGTTAAAAGTCGGATGTGCGCTTACTACACCTATAGTAAATACCAAAGGATTAGTTTCTACATTTTATACTTCTACTTGTCCCTCCGTTCGTTAGTACCGTATACGACCGCGACGCTTTCATCAGTATTAGATAGGGGAAAATTAGGGCATCCTTGAGGTACCTATCATCCTTAATACGACTTAGGAAGAGTTCAATAGGAGGAGTCAAGTTCAAACAGCTCGCAGATCTTAAGTAGAAGATTCACTGCCTGACTTGGAACATTTTTCGACCTTCCTCCTACGGGTGCAAGGGCATCATAATTGAAGAACAATTCTTTTGTTTCGCAAAATTTCCACAGATTCCTTTAGTATTAGATAGGGGAAAATGAAGATGATACGGGTCTGAGATAGGCTACCATTGAAGAACATTGCTTTTGCTCTGTGGAATTTTCACAGCTTCCAACTAGTTAGAATTAGTACAAACGGTACAGTAATAAACAATGAACGCTACTACAATCTCATCGCTACTGATGACGCATGGAGATTCAGTAGCTCAAAATTCACACGTCTTTAGTCATCACGCAACTGATGCAACAATAATAGCTAAAAAGAGAAAAACTGGTAACATGCTAAGGAAAACAAGACGAAATACACCGTGAGGTATTCCTGGTCGAGATAACCACGCATGAGAGCAGCGAGCTCAGAGCCCAGGGAAATATTCAAATTTGAATTATCTATTTGATCTCTGTGAACCGGCAAAGAAATGGAAAATAAAAAGGCAAAGAAAGCTCGACCTGGAAGTGAGAATGACACAACAATGCTATTAAAAAAAAGTAACAGAGCGTACAGCACGACTGGACACTTATGGCCGTCGTAAACTGTTAAATATAATGAATTTTGAAGCGTAGATCTCAAGTCAACTTTCCTTAAATTAAGAAACATACTCTCGCTCGCGTAAGGAAATACTCCGTTGTACTCGCAATCTTCCAACCCCAATCCATTATAGCTGGTCAATTTTATACTCCGGCTATAACCGTTCCCTATTACCAGTTGGCTTAGGGGGAGTTACGGTAGCGGCACCACGTGCATAATATCGCGTCTCAAGCTTAAGTGTGCAACTAAGGCAGCTTTCTTGTTAATGGAGAGAAGGGCGGTGGGAGCTGGTCAACACAACGGGGTCTGCGCTATGCAGTTGTTGCAAATAATTATTATTATTACAATAAAAGGTTTGGCTTAACTACCGTATCCATTCGGAGACAAATACCAAAAATGCCACAGTACATAATTTTCATCTTCCGCGTAGTAGAGCTCGAAAGAGATATTTATTCACAGCATTTCAGGCAGAACCTCTCAGGTGGTCAGTGCGATACTTCTGGCGGGAAAATGAGGCTCAAAGCAAAAAAAAAACACCTACGTGACTAGAATTATAAAGTAATACCAACAGCAGGTGCAGCGACCAGATGCAAGCACCCTTGCGGTAAGGCACTAATATTTCTCCCCCCCCCCTCCCCGAGAGAAGCGGGTAGCACCAACAGGGCGCGATAAAAACAGTAGTGCGTGTGGTGAGGCAGACATCTGGAACGGTGGAGTAGGTTAATGAGCAGGTTTTTTTTATTGCATATGTAGAGACGAAAAGGCGTGTATTCGAATGTCGTCATTAGTGAAGGCGCGCTAGTACAGCCACCCTAATTCAATAGGGCACAGGTTTTGAAAAATAGTAGAACTGTGGCGGTATCCCATTTACTAGGCGTCAGTTTCCAATTATGAGACACATACGCTGTTTCTGACTAATGAAATTCTGGCAATAATGCTACACAGCAGCCTGTCGCAAAATGTGATGATTCTGCATTTTTCCTTAACTTATACGTGAGTTGCTGTTACCGGCGAAAACGGTAATAAGTACTGTACTTTTCGAGCAAGAACAAGTGAACGAAACATTTAATTTAAAGAGCCCGAATGTAAATTTAAAAACGTTAGGCAGAGAAGGTTGTAAATACAAATATTGCCATTTTTGCAATGATAACTGAACAAGGTGTTAATACTCAAGAATCTTCTAACATTCTTCTAACCCTTCACTTGCCAAATAAATTTCTACGTCTATAAAACGTTAGGATACAACAACATGTAAGTCAATCTAAGCCTCCCCAAAGACAGCAAAGGTATGCCAGGAGAGATAATACTTATGCCAACAGAAGTGTCAAACCCACGCACGAGAGTGTTTCCCCACACGCACAGTGAGTTGGGAAAGAAGAATAGGAGCAGAACGAAGAAGGTCAATAGGGGTATGAACACGGATGGAGGCAAAGTGAGCATGAAAGAGAGCCGTCTCGAAGGCCTAGCTAAGGATAAGGTAACTTATAAGGGGTCCAACAACACAGGACGGGCGAACTTATCCAAGCTTGGAGAAACATTGTGCACAAAAGAAAAAAATAGTAATAAAGAAGCTAAATAATATTTATTTTGAAGAATCAACGAATCAAGAAAAAGTGCAATATGAAATCGAGAAGAAATAACCTAACCATAATATGAAACGAGACTTCGATTTTCTCTTGTTATGATAGGTATAAAAACTATAAAATGGGGAGGAATATATACAGAGACTATTAGTTATCCTGCGGGAGATGGTTAAACAAAAAAAAAATAGAGAAAGAACTCTAAAGGATGTAAAGTTGAATTGGTTTACCAAAAAAAAAATGAGAGAGAACCCTAAGGGGGGTAAAGTTCTGACTATTAGTATTGCCTAGAGATGAGATCCTTTCATTTCAGCATGAATGTCTAATGCCTGCACATGCAATCACAGTTTTTACATAAATTATTACAGAAATAGCACTACTTCGTTAATGAAAACTAGACCCTGAGATCTACTTAGGCATGCAGAGGTCAGATCTTCGCAATAGTGGGCGTCTTTAGAGAAAGCAATGGCTCATGGAAAACCTACTCGCAACACAAACTCTGAGACGAAGATTTTGTCACTAACAAACTTAAAATTAGTTCAAAGTAAATTCTTGTTGCGAGTTGAGCGGGAAAATATTCAGCTGTAATTAATGGGCCGACCATGCTGCCATAAGCTTAAGGCAAGCGTGAAATTATATAGCAATTAATTATGCCAACAGTCAGTCAAATTGTAGGGACACTGTAAACCATGTACTATCCATGCCTAAAAACGTCTGTTGTTGAAATATGCTACCAGCTAAAGTAATAACCGACGTGAAAATCATACATGCATTTTCTGCAATTTCGATAATAGCTGCATGATACACGGAGGATATGAAGGATTATTATGAATGTTTAACAAGGCTACCAAGAGCAAACAAAAAAAAAAAAGAGTATGCTGAAAAGCATCAGTAAATGGATAAAAGTATATGAACTGAAAGCTAATCTTTATACAGTGGCGCATTCAGTCGAAGGTTCCTATTAAAGATGCCGAATTTCTAAACTTTGCGCGCAATCTGACTATGAATTAAGCAACATAGAAAATGTAGCTCCTAAAGAGACCGAAATTTAAACGTGCGTTTTTAGTTATCTACAATGCATACCTTTAGGGTATAAGAATGTATCGAGGCAAGGCATTTAAATGAGTATGTATCTGTACGCAACTGCGCCCTCGAGCTCTGCATTGTTTTATTCGAAACTTCTGCGCCAAGTTTTCAGCGAAAAGTTCGCAATTAACTCAATAACTCCAATTATGACGCACTGAAAATAATATTAATACACTTTTCTTTCTATATTAAACAATAATTGTCATAGAAATAGGACTAGTTATAACGTAATCCAAGAGTCCTCTTGCAAGAGTGGTAAAGAATTGATAACACTACTCCCTATATATGAGTAATTACGTTTCAGACGTCAATGGCATAAAACGACCAGGTGACAATAGCAATAAATTCAAAGAGTCACTGACGATGTCATAAACAGAGCATTAACACGAATGTGTTTACTTAACTAGAGAGCAATAACTACACTTTCTTTGGGGTAGCAATAGGGTATCATGTACCCAAAGTTAGTGTACAATAGTGGCTCCTAATTGGCACCTCCCAGTTCAGACTGCTCCTAGTTCGGACGGAAATTTTCGATCTCAGCGCTCCTAATTCGCACAGCCGCTCCTAATTCGCACAGCCGCTCCTAATTCGCACAGGCGCTCCTAATTCGCACAGGCGCTCCTAATTCGCACAGGCGCTCCTAATTCGCACAGGCGCTCCTAATTCGCACAGGCGCTCCTAATTCGCACAGGCGCTCCTAATTCGCACAGGCGTTCCTAATTCGCACAGGCGCTCCTAATTCGCACAGGCGCTCCTAATTCGCACAGGCGCTCCTAATGCAGAGGTTCCTGATAAATATCTTTCCCAGAAATCATCATTTTGGAATTATTTTCGGACCGTGCAGTTAATTTTACGTAACAAAAATAACAACTCTGACGAAAAAATGTGCTCACAAACATGAAGAATAGCATTTAAATCAGTTTTTTAATTATCTCATATTCTTCACGTACGGCCGCTTTCGTACCAGAATATCCAGTAGGTACCACACATCATAGAAAATATTTCAGCTGTAAATTTCGGGTTGACTTGCATAAATAAATGAGGGTGACTTTTTCTATGCGTGAAGAATATACGTTCACCTCAGAGTCTCATACGCCTTCAGAAAGAAATGCACGCGTATGAAACTTTTTGTAAGAAGCTTATTCCGCGCATCTATTCATCAATAAAACGAAATGGCGGTACAGCTATTGCAATCGTGGGGTTTCGTTCTGCCAAAAGTTCTGATAATCCAGACAATCAACGGGTAGGCTACGTCAAGAGCAAACCTTTAACCTGCTTACGCATAAAAGGTTTGCAAACGAGAGAGAGGAAGCTACGAATGAACGTCTCACTAGTGAAGAATACCTCTCAAGCGAAGCAGTTTTGCAAATCGAAAGCTATGAGACAGTAAAAGATAATGGATCTATCGCAATGTAATCGATCTATGCATAGCATCCTGAAATGTGAAGAGAGACTGGGAATGTGAATCATTCCTAGTTCTTTCAAACCTCTGCAAACTAAAACGATTCGTTATTTTTTAATTCGAGAAAGCTCCCAAGAGAGTCTTGGCCTTCGAAACGCGGCAGTGGACGCAGTTACGAGCTGCAGCAAACGAAAGGACCAAGAATTTTATAGAGACGTTTTAAATTGCAATGTAATTCGCCGTCTCCTTGCTGGCGAACTTCGTGCCTAATTCAGTATACTTACTGTCAATTTAATTGAATTTAGAAAATACTTTATCCCTAAATATGTTAATGCGTGAGGTAAAGTAATAAAAAGTTCTAACCTAACTTATTGCACAGCTAATGCTAAACTTGTAACCTAATCTAACCGGTACCAAGGCCGCTTCACACTTGCATTTTCTAACACCACGGCAAAGAAAACGCGTCGCAATTAAGTTTAGCTTACAATTGTTTCAAATGAAACCTTTCACACTTGCGATATTTAAACAGCACCGTTTTTTTTTTCTCCGCAACGTGTCTCGGGCTCCTGCTAAAAGTTTATTAATTTATTTAAAATGATTGATTGTTAATCAATCCTGATAAATGTTCATAGCCAGTCGATTCATAAGTGTAGATAATGGGACAGATATTGATGATGTACGTTTATTCTATGTATGAATATACCCTATTGACAAATTTTGTGGTGGTGGTGTTTAAAAAATGCAGGCGTGAACACATCTTGTGACGCGGTATTTTTAGGCCTTAATTTCCACAGCAACAGCGATATCACAGAAGAAGAAAGAAGGGACATACAGCATAGTATGAAGATTGAAACGTAGAACCCATGCACGAGGGTGTTCCCACAAAGGATCAACGCGCATGAGAACAGCAAGCCGGTAGAGCAGAGGGAGGAAGAACAGATGGAAAAAAGATCAGTAGGAGTATAAGATGGAAAGGGAGCAAAGTGGGCACAAGAGACAGATGTCCCAAAGACCTAGCTAATGTCTAAAGTTACTTACAAAAAGGTCCCCTAGGAGGCGCTGCTCGCATTACCATAGGGTGGGTGAACCTAAACTAGCCTAACCTTATGGCCTATGGTCCATCCTATGTCCCTTGAAGCCATAACATTGGATAACTGAGCCTAACTAATATAACCACTTTATGGCCTATGCTCATCCTAAGTCCCCATAGGGGAGTTTACTATTTTTTATAGTAAAGACTGATAACAGGAGGAACTGGTATCGGCATCGGCACCTAAATGGGAATCGGCAACTAAGGGTCAATTAAAACGGGCATCGGTATCGGCAAAAAAAATTGGTATCGGCACACCCCTAGTTATGAAAGTTATGAATGCTATCCAAATGTTCATTAATCTATGGGAAATCTTACATTGTGTGTACGTCAGAGGCAACGACAGATGAGCTGAAGCAGGTGGTTGATTCGTCAGCAATGCTGTTTGTGTTTTTATTAATCAAACTAAAACGCCTCGTGGTGTAACACCATCACCCGAGATGGGGTGGGGTGACTGAAAGCGCTGAGTCAGCAATTTTGGCATTTCTAACATCTAGGTCAACCTACCAGACTGTGTACAAGAAATTACGATGATGACTCAATTCTTTCTGGCAGCTTTCGCATTGAAAGCGATTCATACAAATCTATATACATTAATGAATTGAAGGAACAACCCTTCTTTCGGGCAAATGTCGTCAAAATGATGACCACTTTCAGCATTATTCATTCGTATTTGTTTATCAGTCTTTTTCCTCCCTTTTTCTAAATTCCCGATGCTATCATTTTTTAAAATACTAAAAAGTTGCCCTACATTTAAAATTTGAAGGGTTTCACCAATATTGCTTGCCAGCATCAGACAAAATGGACAAAAATGTAGCAGCCCGGAAGCTTGGCTTCTTAGATGTTAATATTGCGGCTGCTAAAAGAGAACTGAGAAGGAGGAGGAGGAGCAGGAGGTGAGGCAGGGGGGTATATGTGTCAGTAGGGATGAATTCTGGATGATGGCGGCGGTGGATCACCGAAAAGTTTGAGTACCCTGACTGTACCAGTAGGTATACTGCGAATTCATGCGAGATTTATGTCGTTCTATCAGTAATGTTTCCATTACCTGGAGCCTACTGAAGTTCCGTTCTCTTTACTTCTGTGCTCAGTATTCTGCTATTGTTCACTTACATTAGTATTCTAGGCAAGTGCAGTGTTGAGGCTAGTGCAAGTATGGGATTCGATGGATTACGTTGCCAGATACATCGTTAACCTACTAGAAAGTGCTGCAATGGTTTGGCCGATATACGAGTGCTTCACTAGCTGCCAGTCTCCGAGTGGACAGTGATACTCGTATATCACGCCTGTCTGCTTGCGGGTTGATAATGAGGAACCTTGCTTATTGTGGGTTACCAAATTGCTAAAATTGTGCCGCTATTATATAGATGACCAGTTGCATATTTATATAAACAATATAGACACACCGGAAAAAAATATTGTCACCTCTTTCACTTCGTTCGCGGGTGATAACAAGCTCCAGGTTTAACAACAGTACCTACTGCAATAAAATGGACCTAGCACCAGTCAGAAAATAGTAATTAATGACCTCATTTTCCTTACATTGATGTACGTCTTGTCTCAGAACCAGCGCGTACGCAGTGCAGCGACAGCAAATGCACGCTTTGGTGGGTTCCTACAGCATAAAATACAGTTTTTGTGCTACACAGGCACACCAACATGGGCACTTCCAGCAGATGCGCAGAAATGCCTTTTGGGCAAAAGTAAAGTCAACTTGACCACATGCATCCTCAACTTGGAAACAAACAGCCATGGATTTGTGCAGACGATATAGGCCCACTGGCCTATATTATACGGTTGTCTTGTTTGGAGCACACCCCTTGGCCTTCCTGTTGAACTATGGGTAGCCGCTACGTCAGATGCGTGCCAGCTTTTCGGATGCGACTATATATAAATTATCATGGGTAATTATTAACTCGACATGAACTTGTAAAATAAAGATGTTCGCAACATTATCTGTATTTAGGTGTTCCTCATGTTTTATAGTTTCACGAAATTTGCAAAAACGGAGTACCGTCGCTTTAAAATTTGCCTACTATACGTCCGTAACCGTATCTACCTCAACATTCTATGAATATATATATATACACGTTACGAAGACACTTCTATTCTTCAAAATAATTGCATCCGAATCCAATTCTGTGCTTATTTTTCAAATGCTAAAATATCTACGCGCAGCACAAAAACAACTCGGTGAACAACAACAGATGAGTAATTAGTACCTAATCAAAAAATTATCCTCGGACTCTTTTGCTCTCCATCTGCTAAAGTATCAAGTCTATAGGTTGTAACTTCCAACATTTACTGTTATATTTTGGCAGGAAAGAAATATTAAATTTCTAGAGAGTGGAACTTCTGAGTAGATCGGTATCGAGCAGCCATCAAGTAGCCTATCTTTATCTATCTGAAAGGCATGTCTCTATCTCAAATATAGCCTATCCCGATATGGACTGCAGATGAAGATAAAATACTTGATGACTGCCCGATACCGTAGGCACTCAATTTTTTCTACATTTTAAAAATTCACCAAATCATTTAGAGAGTTGTTGAATCTTGCACGTTAAGAACCTGCTAAAATAAAACAAAAAGTGCCAGAACCTACAGACGTAACTGGTATTTAAGCGAATAAAAAGTAATAGCCGACGAGGACAATTATTTATTTGCTTATCTGACGAATATCTCTGTATGACTACAACCCCATTTTCTTGTACTCCAATTTTATAAGCTCACCTAGTGCAGCAACAAAACTTCTCACAATGCGAAAACCATAGTATAGCCTAGTGCTGAAACTTGCATTCACGCTACCACGTATAGCTAATGCTCCAAGCATGATTCGAATAATTCGGTGAAAACTAACAGGGTAATTAAATTTATAGGTTTATATAAATATACATACATATTGAATATCATCAACGAGGCAACATAAAAAATAGATTAGACACGCCACAACACCAATCTGGCCTGAATGCCCGCAGTTTCGGTAACAAAACATTTGCCAAAAAGAGTAGCGATATTGACTACAAAGTAAAAATTTAACCATTCTACAATGAATGACAAATATATATACAGGACAAATACAAATTCTTTACGTTCTAAGATTAGAAGGATAGAATCATGAGTTTGATGTGCTTGGTACGTAAGTATCTATGTAGCAAAATGACAGAATACGAACAGTATCAAAAAGTGGGTACTTACCTGGTACCTATGGATACAAAAGAATATGTAAAAGTAATGATAAAATAAATAGCTATGAATACAACACTGCATGAATATAAACCATAGTAGGTACGAGCAGGGAAACCAACAAAACAAGAAAACATTTGGATACAAACAACGAGAAAAGTTTACGGATACCTACTAAAAGTAATGGTATTATTTTACTTCAACTTACACTCGATTTTCATGATATTTGTTGTGTTCAGAAAGTAAATTGGGTCAATTTAAGACAATTTTCATGAATAACGTCTTCGTCGCAAATGCTTAGTTTTCGAGATATATGACTTTGAAGTTCCCATTGTTTTTGTATGGGAGAAAATACGGGGCGATCCCATACAAGCGAAATTAGGGTTAGGCTAGGTAATGTTAGGTTAGGTCAGGGTAGGTGAAGTTAGGTTAGGTTAGGTAAGGTTAGGTAAGGTTAGGCTTGGTTAGGTTCCTTTTAGGTCGCTAGCAAGCCTGTAATGACATCGGCTATTTTCTCCCATAGGAAAACAACGGGAACTTCAAAGTCTAATATCTCCAAAACTAAGCATTTGCGACGGAAACGTTATACATGTAAATTGTCTTAAATTCACCCAATTAACATACTGAAAGCAACAACACCCCCCCCCCCAAAAAAAAAATAAAAATAACATGTGTAAGTTAAAATAAAAATTTACCAAAGTAACAACAGAGACAGAATAGCAACATGAAAGTAAACGTTAGAACCGAGACTGTACTCACGAGACTGGCGGTCATCTCAGGTCTTCTGGCGTCTCCGTCAGTTCCTCTGTAGGTAACATCCTTAATTTTACCAGCAAAGCGCGGCTGCAAGCTCACTACAGACCCAGCGAGCCGAGAAGCATCCGAGGGAATCCCACCAAAATACACAGATCCTGCCGACTCATTCCCGCCAAACGTGTGGTCGTAGGGAGGTCCCTGCTGGGTCTCCACCGTGTCGTCCACTCTGAGCTCGGTGGTGTCCCCCAGTCTCTGGACCCTGACGTGGTGCCAGAAGCCGTCGTTGAGGTTGCGACCGGTACTAATCAGCCTGGGACCCATGCCAAGGTTGTATCTGAGACGAGCCATACCCTCAACAAGCGTGAGTTGGTAGAACTGGAAGGAGCTGTCGTTGTCGGTGTAGAAAAGGAGACCGTCTGGTTCTGATGTGGAGAACAGAAAGTCCAGAGAACCATCACGAGAAGGAGACCAGCTCGGGTACTGGGCGTACGAGTGAACAGAGCCTTCCAAAATGAACCCCGAGGAGGCCGCTATGCACCCCAGCAACGGTAAGCACAATTTCAGCCACATCGTGGTGGCCGGAAAATGTTCGCGGCTGCTACGATGAGTTACTACGCTTCTAGAAATCATATTTAAATGTATTCCGTGACGTGAGGCCGAGAGAGCCCTCTACTTCGTTTCCAGCCCTCGCAACTTCATTTTCTTCAAATGAACAGTAAATTTACCAGAGCACTCTTTTCATTCTTCAGATTATATCAACTGCAGCACTGCATGCAAAGTATTACTCACTTTTGCAATCTAACGATGCACAAACTCAGGTCACAAGATATGATAGGATGAGGTCAAGAGAATGCACCGGAGCAACAACTACACCACTCCCACCACCACGAAGGTTAATCGAACACTGATGACATTCACGAGCGGCAGCAGACGCGCAGTCGCTGTTTACGTCTAGGGGTCTGTCCATACACTTCACAGACACTATCCATGCAGTAGTAATGTAGACTAGTAGTCAAACTACGGATGCCATGTTAAAACGAATCAATAATATAGAGGAATGGTGTGACAAGCTTGCAAATGAAGCAAGCGCTCGCTTCAAACAGCTTTGTTCCCTTTCATTTAGGCAGGATAATAAAGGAGGATATATTTCACTTGTCTGAACAAGGTCGATCCATGAGCTGGAGCCGCGTTGGGGCTTATTAATCTGGCAGGCACTTATTGTTCAAGACCAGGAACAATACGCGGGCGCCAGGGCTCCAAAGCAGATCTGCTGGACACAAACATGAGTCGTATAAGTGCATAGCTGCCGGACAGAAAAACACTGTAAAAGCATATCTGCCAGACACAAGAACACTGTAAAAGCATATCTGCCGGATACAAAAACACCGTAAAAGCGTATCTGCCGGATACAAAACCACTCTAAAAGCATATCTGCCAGACACAAGAACACTGTAAAAGCATATCTGCCGGATACAAAAACACTGTAAAAGCATATCTGCCGGACACAAAAACACTGTAAAAGCATTATATCTGCCGGACACAAAAACGCAGTAAAAGCATATCTGGCGGACACAAAAACACTGTAAAAGCATATCTGCCGGACACAAAAACACTGTAAAAGCATATCTGCCGGACACAAAAACACTGTAAAAGCATATCTGCCGGATACAAAAACACTGTAAAAGCATTATATCTGCCGGACACAAAAACGCTGTAAAAGCATATCTGCTGCCCACAAAAACATTGTAAAAGCATATCTGCCGGATACAAAAACACTGTAAAAGCATATCTGCCGGACACAAAACACTGTAAAAGCATATCTGCCGGACACAAAAACGCTGTAAATGCATATCTGGCGGACACAAAATGGATAGAGTGTTGCAACGAATTTTTCTCAGTGGCTCGCGAAGACAGAACACCTTCTGTCGGTAGCACCAGACCCGCGACAGCGCCCAACTCTGGGGCGTCTAAATGG
>LQNS02000155.1:18225369-18242038 GCA_001587735.2 Parhyale hawaiensis
GTATGTCTTGGTGCACAATACAAGCACGGGAACGGGAACCGTATCTGAGCGCGGTCCGGCCGTATGTCTTGGTGCACAATACAAGCACGGGAACGGGAACCGTATCTGAGCGCGGTCCGGCCGTATGTCTTGGTGCACAATACAAGCACGGGAACGGGAACCGTACCTGAGCGTGTATGTCTGTCTGCTCTAGCTCCGGGGTTGTATTTATTGACTCGCATGGGCGTGTCATATCTTGGACCGACACAGATTAACATAACGTAAAATCTGCTGTTCTGTTCTCCCTAACACTTCAAGTCCTTATTAATTTTCCAAGACAGGACTTGTTCGGTCGTGCTCCCATCAACTAGTATTGATGTAAGCATCAGGGATTCTCATTGATATTATTTTCATTAAAAACAACACGTCATGACGGCAAAGGGCTGAATATATAAAAGAAGTATCGTGCAACCCCCAAAACGTCCCAAGATACTCTTAAGAGCGTCAAAAAGGTTAAGGTTTCTAAAAACTATTTATTTGTATGATAATATCTTAATACGTTCGTGTTAATAAAAAGTCAATATACCCAAAGTTGCATTGCTTTGGAAAATTGGGTACGAGTCTGTCGTCTTGGAAACGTAAAATTTCCTAGGGCTTAGGATTTGAAAAGTAGTAATGTTATTTGTTTAGGTAGGTAAATCATATGAAGATCCATTTGCAAATTATTTATTGTGAAAATAGGAAAATGAGTTGTTGAAATAATAATGAACCTTCTAAAGTATATGCAGAGTATCAAGTACAACGAGAGCGCATACCTCCTCCAACCACGGCAATATTGCGAAAAATATTAATTGGAACTGAAACCAGGGTTTCTCTTTAATCATCAACAAAATTGGTCATTTAGGCTTCATAATCAAAAATATTAGATCAGTTGTTCTTCGTAACAGTCGCAACAATTCATGCAAATTTTATGAACAGCCATTCATTCATAACTCTTTTTAATAATGTTCACTAGAAAATCCAGGCAGGCAAACAAACGTTTGGGTGGATCTTCACCAAAAGTTAATCTTCTGTTCCGTCATACCTAACATCCTTTGTAAATTTCATTACGATCTGTCCATAACGTAGTAAGTTAATCTTGTGATAGAGAATCAAATAAGCTAGACAAACTTTTCAAACACATTAACTCTTTGGCGTAGATAATAATAATAAAATTTGCCTTGGTACCCCTTCGTCATCCTTATTTTTACCTGGTTGCATTACTTTGCTTTCCTCGCTGAGAGTGGCGAACCCTGTCTGCTGCAGCGCAGGGCGCAACTTCCCTGTCAGAACTTAGCCCGCTTAGAACAAGTCCCTCGAACCCCGGCCTGGGACAGTGTGGGCCGAGACCGGGCAGAGGGAGCAGACTTTACGTACACACTTCCTCCTCCAGCGACTATGAAGCTCTTTCCTTCATAGCGGAAATCGAGCCATTCTTACTACGACCACCAACTTGGCGCATGCCAGTTTCAACTTTTTCCGCGGCACGCAATACCCAAAAAAGAAAGACTCCCTTTCCCTTTTACTAAAAACCCTCTTCATGGAGCACGTGAGAGACCAACATGGTGACTATCCACATCTATACTGATGGCTCTAAGACGGGAGACCGAGTTGGATGTGCAACCACTACACCTGAAGAACTAGAACATGCCGGCTATTACCGGAGGCCTCGACTTTCACCGCCGAGCTATTCGGCGTGCGCGAAGCGTTGCTCCTCATTGGAGATAGCGATTAAAGAAACTTTACAATATTCTCCGACTCATTGAGTGTAGTACAAGCCTTCCGAGCATACGACAGCATCCACCTCGTCATCAACCGAATGGTAAATACGATACAACAATTACAAGAGGCTGGAAAGTCTGTGTATATTTGTTGCGTACCTGGTGATATTGACGTATTTGTGGGGTACCTGGTCATGTTGACGTCGAGATAGGTGGCCCTGTCGGATTTGCCCGCGGCAAACCGTGCAGTCCCCTGCTTAGACTATTACCCACTAATCAAGCAAAACCTGCGCGAGCTATGACAATCCCAATGGTTGAGCAGAGAAATAATAAACTACGAACAATCAAAGAAATCGTCCGATAGTGGCACTCGTCAAATAGCGACGATCGCCGAATGGACGTTGTACTGTGCCGCCTACGTATGGGACACACGAGACTCACGACAATCTGAGGATGGGTCGTCCACAACCTTACTATGATGACTGCGTCGTACCTCTCACTGTTTGCATTTAACGGCCGAATGTCCCACTTTTTCCGACGAGCGGAGATAATGCTATCCGGATCTACATGGTCGAGATGCAGACTCCGTCCTCCGAGGAATGCTTCCTGAGGGACCTCGCGGCCAGTTTAATAGAAATGCTCTCAAGACTTTTCTTACTAGATGTAATCTCGATCACACATTGTGATGACTCCATTACGATAAATTACGGCTCTACCCCTTTCTTTGTAAATTACATATACTATATGTAAAATACAATAATAATGATAATAGTATCCTCCTTACTACTTTATAATGTATAAAATGAGACAAGTTTCGCCCCCTAACGGCGCACGAGCCTGTGGCTAAACACAGGAATAGTTCGGCGCGATATAGGCAGTGTGCCACTGAAGCGCTAATAAAAGTTTTTACTTCTACTACTACGACTACTACCTTCACACCAATATGCTCCCTCTTCCCTGATTGGATCACACTAGTATGTGAGTGCCGTGGTTAAACAGAGAGTTAGTAATAATTATAATTTTTATGACTTATTTTAGAATGCCTCATAATTTCGTCTATGGCTGCAAGTGTGCCGCGCACATACGCTAAATGCCTTTAGCTTTCTAAGGATTGACATGTCGGATGCTGTTGATAACGTACGGTATTGTTTCATCACCCTATGAACTTCCCGGTGCTTCCTCATGTGTTAGAAACAAGGTTGTTTATCGTTTGTTTTGCTATATGTGTATATTTAATAGTGAAGAATTGTATGTAAATGTGTTGGCGTGTTTGAAAATGCGTTTTTTTTGGTTACGTGTGTTAGTAGTGTTGAAAGATGAAACGTTCGAATAATTTACTTTTCGAGGGAGTTCATGCATCGGTGCAACAATTAATTGTTATTTTATAAGTCTCGTGGAGAATATATATACTTATGTTAGTGCCGTGTATTTATTTTGTGGTTGTTGATTTTTAACATTCAAGATATCTTTGTACTGTTTGTTTTTTGATTAGTTCCATAGAAGCGTATCCGTTATTTGTCATACTAATTTATTTTGCACTGTCCAGTTTCTGATAGCTTTAGCAAACCGATTTTGCGCTCGTGACTGTAGTGTTATTTGTTTGAGTCGCTTCTGTAGAAATCGAACTCAAAAGTCTTGGGTCACATCATTTCTGTTCGTTATTGGGGTGGAGTTCGGTGTGCTGGGTGTTGATAGGTATATATATTATCGGAACATAGGCGATTGATTTGTTTTGTTAAGGATTGGCTGCTGAATTGTTCTGCACTTAGCCGGTTTTTTGTTCTCTCACAGATTTGTTTTTCCTTTCTAATCCCCTCAGGGGACATAGGATGGGCCATATGCCATAGGATTAGGTTAGTTAGGTTCGCCCATCCTATCTTATGGGGCTGGCAAATTCAGGGGGCTCGTGTAGGTTACGTCAGCCATTAGCTAGTCTTCGGGACGTCTGTCTGTTGTGACCACGTTGCTTCCTTCCCGATTTCACACTCGTACATGCTCATGTTTTATTCTGTTTTTCCTGTTCTTTCCTGACTTGCTGTTCCCATGCGTATTGATCCTGTGTGGGAACACCTTCGTGCATGGGTTCTCCGTTTCTATCGACATACTATATGTCTCTTGCTCTTTCCTCTGCGATATCTATCATTCCTCTCGGAGACGGAGGCTTAAACTTTCTGACTACGTTCGACATCTTATCCTTTCCAATTCATATATATACCTCAAAAGTTGATATTATTGGGCAGTTTTGTTGCACGCCTTCCATATCACTCACTTTGGGTAGATGACTGCACTTGAATATCAGAATAATAAGTACTCATGGCAATATTACATGGTACACAAATAAAGTAGCTTATCTATAAGGTTTCAACGGATATTTCGCAGTTGTCTTACTTTCTAGACCGCGTTAAGGCGCAGGGTCTTCGTCTGGTAACAGTATGCACTGCCATCGCAGATATACAGTATATACGTGTTAGACCATTACGGATGTTTTTTTGTAACTAGTTGTTGGAGTTTTTAATTTTGACGTGCAGGTTAAAAGCGCATTTCAGTCCTAACTTCGATCTTTGTACTTTTGAGCAAATATATACCAGCTATGCATTAGTACACCATGGCACCTTCACAGTCGGCGAATAATATGGTTATGTGCCGCTCCTAAGCACTCAAAAGATTTATGTTTTAAGTTACACCAAAGCGAGGTAAAGTACTTGGGGTAACAACAGCTCAAGAATAACTTGTAATTTTACCTATTCACAACGATGTCCCAATTTTCGAATTAAACAGGTTAGGAACTGCATCGAATTTCCGAGTTTCTTTCGCATAATTTTTGGTGATCACAAAAATCGTGTAATTTTTGTCACCCAGGTAAGAATACAAGTTGTTTGCTTTGCACCTTTGAGAACGGAATGTTTATGGCCGGGTAAGTCACTTTGTTAGGCTTGTTATATAGTACATGAACACAGTTTTCACTATACTACACTCAGTCAGTGCAAAGTTTAGTCATCTCGCGTACGCAAATTGCGAGCAACTTTTGTAGCTCACTATGATAGGGAAAGGCAAGCACCATTTACTTGGACATGATTTTTCTATTCTAGATACATATTTTTCTGAAACGTGCCTGTGCTTCCTCCATTCTCTAGTTCTTGACGGCACCACTAGCGTACGAATAGATAGCTGTTATATCTTGCCCATGTCGAATACGGCGGGAAAACTCTGAAGATAATAATGCCCCTGCTTCTAAGTTGCTATTGTACACTTTTTCGAAACAGTTACAGTGAGCTTTTTATTTTATGAGTGGCCACTAGTTATCTTTAGTTGTCTTTCAAAATTGGCTCCCTCTAATACGTATGTTCACTTTTTGCTCAACGGTTAACATTTTCATTTGAAGGTCTACTGTGGTACATCACTGCTTTTTGTCGTAAATTATACATCTATTTGTGTAATGGAGACTTTTATTAATTCATGAACTTTCGAACAAGCCATACATGTGTATTTGCCCCTGGCACTGTCGCTGATACGTTCCTGGAATCCTTTCAAAATATAAAACGGAGACTGTGAAGTCGGAAATTACATATCGGTGTTCTGGAGCTGCCGGCAGGTGTCGGACTCTCATTACATGCGCCTCAAAAACTTCGATATCCACTTCTCCACAACTTACGAGGGGTGCATGAAACGTTCTTACCCTTACACAGATATATGTGTGCTTTAACCCTTTCCCTCTCGACGGGAACTCCAGTTCCCGCATCAAAGTTTTATTTCTTGTGAAATCAGCGCGTTGTTTCTTGCTCTGGAAATTTCGACAACATATTTTATAACCCATCTGAAGTCAGTGCCTGTATTCTATTTACGACTGAATATAACTGGAGGTTTCGTTACTAAAATGAGACTGTCTATTATGCGTTTCTTTTAGAACCTCAGAGCAAGAGCGGAGGTTTTGGGGCCGAAAGTTATAATTGCCCTCGTCTGCTATCGATTTTTTATAGATTGATACACCTCTCACTTTGTTTTATTTTTAGGAAGTTATTGAAGCGAAAAAACTAACTGTTGAATTTGTACTAATATCGGGAGCGGTCTCTAAGCCAAGCACTTCTTTCCCATTTATAGCTTGCTGACAGCAAGCGCTAACTTGTAGTTTTATACCGACTCCGACTACTAGACCAGCTGGTGTCTGACGCCATGTGGACCTTGGCAGACTGTAGCCCTGGATAGAATACTTGCAGCGCTCGTGTGCTCTGCGCATAAGGTGCGTGTAATCTTGTTATTGCAAGAACCCGTACAGTACTCGAGCGCCGCCTCTTCTGATGATCGTCTAGTAACAACCTATTTTTTTATCCTGCCACTTCCCACCACTGCTGCAATTTTCTTTTTCTACTTAGCATCGCCGTGAAAAATAAACCTTGAACCGCCACAACCCTTGCATTATAACTAACTAAAGTTCTCATTCGGAAAACGGAAGAAAGTAACTCTATATGTAGTCTAATTGCCATACGATAAAGAATGAACCAGAGAGTCAATTTCTGCAAGGCATTTAAATTAATTTTTTAGTAACGTGGAAATAATCCGGGATTTCGTACCTCCTAAAAGTTCTTCTCCTCTCCCTACTTGTAACAATTAGCTAGCTCGTCGTTTTTTTTTTTTTTTGTGTTACTCGGTACCGGCAGTCTCGTGGGAATATCGTCATTTAAAGTATCACCAAATGCTTCCAGCTGGCGTTCTGTTTAAGAGCAGCAGTGGTGAAAAATAATAACAGCGCGTCATTACTTGAAAATGGGATCTTATTGACCAAATCCATCTTCAAATTTTGAATCACGAAGTGGACTTTATGTGAATACTGTTGGAAGGATACCAGTGGCTAAATGTTTGTTGGCCAGCGTAATCTTTCCGTTGAGCTAGCGATCTGTTCGAACTGTAGCTTGTACGAGCGACGGGAATACCTCTGTAAAATACTTGTAAGTGTATTTTCTTGTCCTGTAACTCAGATCTTCCAGTAGAAAGTTTAGATGTTGCGAATCCCGTGATGGTTATTATCATGTTCATATTGATAGAAATTAGTATTATCGCTAGGTATGGTATTGCTACTGTATGGAAATTAAGCCAAGAATTTGGAGCGGTTCAGAGGCTTTGAAGTCGCTAAAATTTTGGTGTCAATTTGTGTAAGAGATAGTTGTGTGAGTGACACTGATGGACCGGCAGAGGCGTAGAAGCCCCCAGGGGTATATTCTGGCGGGCCCTTTCCCTGCCACAATATATTTGGGCCTCACACACCCAAGGGTCCCGAGTGCCTTTTCCGCATTAGATATTGCAGCTTACCGCAGTTCCTGCTGGCGAGGTTAGATTTGTAAAGTTAAGTAGGCTCTCACTACTTTCCCTTCTGTTTCGGGAGGTGGGCTGCCGATCGAGGTGGCCGACTTATTCCCGCTAGACTTCTACCTTCTTGTATTTCGTTTCCTTCCCCTGCGCGGCGTAGCTGAGCGAAAGCATTCAGCCGTGCCCGGGGGTTGTAGAAGCTCAACTTGCGCCTTTTTCCTGTCAGTAGCGCATTGACCTCTCTGAGACCTCCCGGTAGAAAAGCCGAGACAAAAATCATTAACAATTTAAAACGCGCCCTAGTGATGCACGGGCCTATATTATACCACAGGAATGTTCGACGCGATATAGACGTTGTATCCCTGATGCACTAGTAAAACTTCAACTACTACTACTACAGAGGCGTAGAATTTTTGGTTCAAGTAGATATAAAGTATTGCTCAAAATGTTACTCCACGGTAGCAGCAAGCTTAGGTTCGCAACTGTAACTCCTTGTATTGCTGGTTCGAGGCCAACCCAGGCACGCGAGTTCTTTGCTGATCTAGGTGTGGTGACTTGGCAGTTGTGTGCGTGCACTGCGCTGTGGTGGATCTTGCCTTCCTCAGAGTTGAGGGAGGTGGAATCGCGGGTTATTTGAACCTTCCGTCAAATTGGCGCCATAGTTCTTGATGGCCCGTGGTCGACTGCAGCCGTACTTACTCCTTTGTGGCCAGTGGGCCTATATCCGCTGCACAAACCAGTGCGTGTGGGTTTCCCAATTGAGGGTGCGGTCAAAGTTGACTTTACGTTGAAGAAGTCCTCTTCTCCCACCCGTTGCAACTCCTCTGTGAACCGGAGGCAATTACGGCTATCTTCCATTTGCCGATTTTGTTGGCAATCTTGGGCCAGATTATTATTGTAAGCACAGGATTGTAGAGTGCGGCTGGCATTGTATCTCATAGTTACACTTGTAAGTTCATCTACGAATTTCAAGCACCCCGTGGTGCGAGAGCTAAAGTACCTCACGTACAACGCGCTCTCTCATTGGCCGGGGCTACAGAGGCTTGAGAACAGCGTTTTACAGTCCCAGTTACAACTGTGGGGTTCGTAGATCGCGCGTCTCTACTCTCTAGGAATGTTGAGATGTTGTAAGTTATGAAGCAGTCCTAGAATGTACATTAGTAATTCTGGGCCACAATTCAAATTGTCTGCAAGTACCCCCAATTTGCCGTACATATTGTGAACGACATGAGCGATGTATCTCAGTTAGGGTTTTCATTACGGAAATTGTTAATCTCCTTGAAAAGCACATCCGATTCGTTCGTCTATATTTGGATCGTTGGAAGCTGTTTACGAGATCCCTGCAAAACTTAATCTGTGTCTGATTCATGGCTGATTATGAACTTAAACCGACGACAGGAGATCGATTAAGCTCCCCGTTTGGGTCCACTAAAATAAAATAAACGAAAACCAGCTTCAACTTAGAATTTAGCCAGTTGGAGCATTGACGAAACGAACACAGTCTTCTCAACCTGATCACGTCCTGGTCTGATTGTAAACAAACCGGCGGGGCCCAGACGTACGTAGTATCGAGAAGCGGCAGTACAATATTACATCGACGTTTTTCGCGCGTATTACCCCACAAAGTAGAAAGAAATATAAAATGTTCAATAATGTCATTTCCGGCAGCAGGTCAGGTATTTCTGCAAAAATCACATGAAAAGGACTCCCTAGAGAAATATAGTGAGAAATTTGCTCCAGTTTCACAGAAGTCGTTCCGTTACTACGCTGATACAAAATGTCGCTAAATATTCGCGAATCAACACTTCACGGCAGCATATATTTTTCAATTTTTCAGCAATGTGACTCAAAACTTACTATTATTTAACGATCTTTACCTGCTCTCCTAGTAGATTGAATTTTCCGCTAAACTTTCGCAAAAACGAAAACTAGTTTTCGTTTGATAAGTGCCGAAATCTGACGAAAAGAACGCAGAATTCGAAGGCACTTGAACGAAAACTAATATTAGGTTAACTGTATCGGTGGGCCCAAACGATGACCCCGTAAATCTCTTCAGGGAGTATAGGATAGGTCGTAGGGTTAGGTTCGCCCATCCTACGTAACGAGGAGCTGCAACCCTAACCGGGCTCTGTAAGTCACCTTAGTCACTAGCTAGGCCTCTGAGACTTCGGTATTCCGTGCTCACTTCGCTTCCTTTCAGTTTCATTCTCCTACTTATGGTGCTATCTTCTGTTCTTCCTCTTCTTTCCAGACTTGCATTCCCATACGCTCTGAACCTGTGAGGAAACACCCTCGTACATGGTTCCACGTTTCCATCAACATATTCTATGCCCCTTCTTTCTTACTCGCCCTCAGGGGTATATTCTGGCGGGCCCTTTCCCTGCCAAAATATATTTGAGCCTCACGCACCCAAGGCTTCCTAGTCCCTTTTGCGCAAGAGATGTTGCAGCTTGCCGCAGTTTCTGCTGACGAGGTTAGTTTTGTAAAGTTGGGTAGGCTGTCAATACTTCCCCTTCTGTTTCAGGGGGTGGGCCGCTGATCGAGGTGGCCCACCTATTCCTGCTAGACTTCTACCTTTTTGTTTTTAATTTCCTTCCCCTGTGCGGCGTAGCTGAGCGAAAGCGTTCAGCCGTGCTTGAGGGTTGGAGATGCCCAACTTGCGCCTCTTTCCCGTCAGTAGCGCACTGACCACTCGGAGATCTCCCGGCAGAAAAGCCGAGACAAAAATCATTTTAATATAAAACGCGTCCTAGTGGCGCACGAGCCTGTGTTAAACAACAGAAATGGTTCGGCGCGATATAGACATTGTGCCCCTGATGTGCTAGTAAAATTTTGTACTACTACTGTGTCCAACCAGTCCCTTCAGGGGGCATAAAATGGGCCATAGGGTTAGGTTAGTTTAGATTGGCCCATCGTATGTTAAGGGAGCAGCGTCCCAAGGAAACCTTGTAGGTTACTTTAGCCATTAGCCAGGCTTTCGGGACGTCTGTCTTTCTTGGCCATTTTGCTTCCTTCTCGTCTTTTACTCCTACTGATCTTTCTTCCTTCTGTTCTTCCTCTTCTTTCCTGACTTGCTGTTCCCATGCGCGTTGATCCTGTGTGGGAACACCTTCGTGCATGGGTTCCCCGTTTCTCTTGGCATACTATGTATATGTGCCTTGCTCTTTCCTTTGTGATATCGTTCTGCTCATAAACGGAGGCTTAAACTTCCTAACTGTAACTAACTAACCCATCTCACACTCCTACTGATCTTTCACGTGTTCTTCCTCTTCTTTCCCGACTTGCTGTTCCCATGCGCGTTGGTCCACCTTCGTGCATGGGTTCCACGTATCTATCGTCGTACTATATGTTCATTCTTTCTCCCTCCGATATCGCCTTTGTTGTGGAAATGGAGACTTAAACTTTTGAATATAATAATAATAATGCGACCAGTAATAGCGCACTGGCCAAATGTTATAGGCAGAACTTGACCTGCATTTGCCGCCAAATCCTAGGACCTTCTGGTAGAAATTTTGAAGTAAACTACGGTATTACAATTGAAGCGCGCTGCGGCTACCACTGCTGCGCTTGAACCCTCTTGCTTTCAATCTGTTTTTTTTTCCTCTTCTTTACCGACTTGCCGTTCCTATGTTCGTTGATCCTGTGTGGAGACACCAGAGCATGGGTTCCAAATTTTTGTCGATATACTCTGGAACTCGTGCGATTGAACCATCAAAATCGACCTAAGCCAAGTCCACACGACTTGACTTGTCCGAAACTGCAGATAAGTACTTGGGCTTCATCGCGTTGAATCGTTTTGCAGGTGTTGGCAGCAACCCGAGTACATATATATGTTGAACCCACTGAAAATTTCAATTTGCTTGAGTATGATGGATTTTTCTTAGTCTCGCAGGTAATCGACAGCACCTGAAACGTTAATCAACGAATCGAAGGCAGTGCACCTGCCTGAAGTTTCAGACAGTTGAGTTTGGGTGGGTGTGGCTTAGATCGACTTTGGCGACGCAATCGAAGGCCTCCTATGTTTCCCTCGTTTCTTCGTCGGTGGGTTCGTCTTCATGAGCAAACGTAGGCTTGAACTACTCACTATAACTTCCTAACTAGCCTTATTTGCTACTCTTGTATTCGGCACGAGGCGACACGTTGCCTGCAGCCTTGTAAAGTGTAAACCATGTCTCAATACAGGTAAAAAAAAACCTGGGAAGATTTTTTAACTCTTGTAGCCTCGTGTTTACCGAGGTGGAGTTTGCTGTGCGAAGTATTCGTGAGAGTGAAGCATCTTCTGCCAGTCACGAGTGTTCCTGCCTGAAAGCTAAATTGAAGTAATGCTGCTAGGATATCCGGCCAATAACCATCCGTGTCACGTGTAGTTATGGCACGGACATGTTACTGACATGTTCTGAAGAGAGTGGATGTACCTACCTATTGCAAACATTGAAATTCAAATCTGGTGAGTAATTGTTTTCCTTTGCTGAAAATGTTGCCGCTAAGTTCATTGTAGTGTAAAGTTATCTAAGTGAAATTTAATCGACGATTTATTTGGTGACTTCGTGCAGGGCGGTGATTTGCGGTGTGGCAGATGCAGTATGCAATTATAATGATTACTGCACAACTGATGTGTGAGTAGAATTACTTTGGGAGAGGTCATGTCCATGTGTTTGTAATTCATGAAAACTATAGCATTTCGTGTAGCTAAGCTTTGTTGTGGTGGGTTTCTAGGTAGGTATAGAAACCTAATGGGACGTTTTGTACATTTTCATACCTTTAATTACTTATTAAAATTGAGCTATCAAAATGTGTTTCACTATATTATAGTAATATTATGCATTCATCATTGCCCGTATAGCACTTGGTTTGCACTCCTGATATATTATTTTGCAATAATTTTTACCCCTGTTTGACGCACCCATGCAAATTCTGTGACCCTACTCAAGCGAATGCTCTCCTTTTCTTCATCTGCTGCATATCCTGTCTTAACTCTCGCGAGAGTCACTGCATTATGGTTAGCCTGCCTACAAATAACCATTAGAACGTCCCAATGAAGTTGTACTTCTTTGTAAGAATAACACCCCCTCAGGGGGCATAGGATGGGCCATGGGATCAGGTTAGATAGGTTCACCCATCCTATGTTATAAGGAGCAGCGACCCCAGGAGACAATATACAGTAGGTTACCTTAACCACTAGCTAAGCCTTCGGGATGCCTGTCTTTCGTGCCCACTTTGCTTCCTTCCAATTTCATACTTCTACTGATCTTACTTTCCTCTGTTGTTCCTCTTCTTTCCCGATTACTCTGTTCCCATGCGCGTTGATCCTGTGTGGGACCATCTTCGTGCATGGGTTCCCCATTTCTATCGACATACTACTGTATATGTCCCTTGTTTCTCCTTCTATTAGATCGCCGTTGTTGTGGTAACGGAGGCTTAAACTATTTAATATGATAAAACTAGTAGCCGGAGCCGTCATTATAAATGACGACGGAAAATTAGTATTTCACGGAAATCCCCGTTGTCTTCTGTGCTTTTTACTTCCCAGAGGGCTTCCTAAATAAAAATTCAGCATTCTGCCTCCGAAACAGGCGAGCTCAGGTCCCACTGTCCGATCCACTTGAATATCTTCCTATCTTCTTGTCAAAGCAGGCGAGTTCAGTCAGGTCCCTCTGAATGATTCACTTGAATTACTTCCTATCTCATTCTCAAAAGCGGGCGAGCTCAGGTCCCTCTGTTAGAATCACTTGAACTTCTTCCTATCTTTTTCTCATAGAGCGTGACAGGAAAATATATAAATAAATAAAAACACAACGTGAATTATTTTATAGTACTGATAATATAATAATGTAGGAATAACACAATTTGTACCGCGTCCAGTTCGCAATGTCCCTAAATGTACAAAGTAGATGTCTGAAGCTTATATTTATATGTAATGCAAGCCCTGCTCCAAAAATCTTTGGGAGAAACACACAAACTGCCACCCATCTCTTTATGTTACAGATTGTTAGGTGCCAGTTCTCCAGTTCAGTCGGTGATTTCATGCCCCGATCTGTGCTGACATGGAAGTCACTACCAGGATACGTGTTCGGTCTTATAGGTCTGCTGGCGTTCAAGTCAGCCTTAAGCCCAAACTATTTAATCCTTTCAGCCTTAAGCCCTAACTATTTAATCCGTTTACGTAGCCCCGGGTCGACTTCAGCTTGTGCAAATATTTAACTGTATAGAAAATTGTCGAATATATCAGTCGCCTAAATTTTTTAAACCAAAAGTGGCAGTGGTGAAGAGTCAACTATCTTCCCTAATTATGAGCAGTTTAAGTCCATAAAGATTGATATTTTAAGAATTGCAGCCCGTGCCACGATCATAGCTGAACCTCATTTTGAAACGTACAATTAAAACTATCGCTGCTGAAAAGCTAGTACTTTCATTGTATGTTTGGGACCATAAATGCAACTTTGTCAGAAATTTTCAGGTCATGTTGATGTGAAGTTTTCATTTATTCAAAGTTTGAAGGTTCTGATCACTTTTCAAGCGTGCCGCGGTATTAGCTTTTATATATTTTTCTCAATTGTCTTTATCAAAAAAGTTAATAATAAAAAGTCCGATTATGCAATGTTTTATTTAAGCAAAAAAGTCTAATTATATAATCAAACAATGAAGTACAGAGTTAGCTAATATGTAGTTTACATAAGAACCTTTCTTCTGGAAAACAAGTTCAATCCTCTTGCCGAGAGATTCGGTCAAGTTTTTTTTTATTTCAGAACGAGGAATAGCGCTTACAGATGCCTTGATAGCTGTCCATATGTCTTCATTTGAAGTGTATTGCCTCCCACCCTTGTAAATAGCCCGCTTTAGAATCGCTCACAAGTTTTTGATTGGATTCAGATCAGGAGAACGTGCCGGCCAAACCATCAAACGGTCACCTTTCAATCCTAACGATGACTAGAAGGACACTTGTGTTGCCTTTGCGGAGTGAGACGGGGCATTATGGTGTTAAAATATTAATTTGCGACGCTTCTGCAGTGGAACGTCATCCAGCCATGGAAGCAAGGCCGACTCAAGAAGCTGACAATAAGCCACAGACGTTATTTTCACTTCATCTGGCACTCGCACAGGACCAACAAGTTCGTCTCCAATAATTCCCACCCAAGTCATAGCGCCTCCTCCGCCCTGCTGGCGACGGAAACGATTATGACGCTCTTGGCCGTTCCCAACCCATCCTTTTTCAAACTGTCTAGTCCATCCAGTACCATCCTCATGTTCGTCTTCATATGCTCTCGAGCCCATTTCAGCCGTAAATCCTTGTGCCTGGCCGTCAGAGAAGGTCGTTTTTCAGGTGTAACCCTTTTCCCCATGTTTTTCAGCAACCGGCATCTTCTTGTTTTCGAGACTTCAGGGAGATTTACTTCGCTAAAGATAGCCTTCGATGTCTGTCCTGGCTGCTTTAACAATTACTTTTTTATATTACGAAGATCCCGAACACTAAAAGCTTTCAGGACGCCAGAGTCCGAGCACTTTTTCCTTGGTGAAGGGTCGGCTAAAAAGCGCTTCACCGTGTGAACTTGGCGGCCAATTGAAACCTCAATATCCTTAACAGATGTTCCTTTAGCCATATCGTTCACTATTTTTGCTTTTTCAACCTCAGACAGACCTCTAGCCCTTCCCATTTTTAAAGATTTCTACAAATGCTAACAGAGTGGCACACCAAATAATCACGTTAATTGCAATAACTCATGAAATCTTGTAGGGATTCAAATGAGTTCCGGTGAAAGTGTTGCCATACCTAAACACTTCTGCCAGAAAAGTTTAAAGCAAATGGAAAAGTTGAAACATCTGTAATATTAAAAAAAATGTGTGAAGCTATTATCGTGGCACGGACTGTAGTGCACGATGTTCGTAGACGTCTTGCTGAAGTCGCAGCGACGACTACGCAGTCGATTAGTTGAGTGGGATCTAGGCTGCTAGTGACAACGAAAGTTGTTACGTGGGCACCGGGGTTAAATTTTATCCAGGGAGTTTTTAATAGAAGGAGGTAGAAACGGCTATGGAGATCGGAAGTTCAATTTCTTCCCCAAGGTGGAAGCTTGGCTGATCCGGTGCACGAATGGCTTGGGGAAGCCTGTGATGGGTGGGAAAGTTTTGACTTCTGTGTGTTGTAGCTCCTCTCTCCGTTCATCGTGACAGTCTTCATTCTGTTCTCTCTTGCCAAAATGCTGTTCTTACGTGCTATGTTCTTCCATGCACGGGTTATCAGTTTTTTAAACGTCTATTTCCTTTTCCTTTCTTGAAACTCCGTTTCAGCTATGTCAAAAATAATTACCCTTGAACATACATTCAACTCCACCAAACCAGGTGTCGTCGAATGGCCGGAGCAGTTAGTCCAAAAGGCCTGACTTGTCCGGACTTCAGACAGATACGCTGCCTTCAGTCCGTTAGCTTGAGTTTCTGGCAATAACCGCTGCTCGATTACCTGCAGTCGAGATTTGCAAGAACTCAATCTGACTCTGTACAATAGCGTTTCCAGTCGGTTCAGCTGCTTCAGCGTAATCAGTTTGCTCGTGACACCTCCTGCAACGCGTGTCAGGTGACGGAGCCAAGGTTCTAAGTCTACAGATTCTGACCGATCGACTCGACTGTGCTTGGCTTAGATTGACTTTGATGAGCCAATCGAACGAGCTATTAGTTTGGTTAGCGGCAAAGCAAAAACTCTCCACAACAGCTCATCAGCAGGTTGTCAGCGCGACATGCTCTCCAGGTAGATAACAAATGTTCATTATACAAATTCGGATGCTTATAATGCTATTCTATCGTGCTCTGGCTAATCAAACGCACACGGGGAAAATCTCAAACCGAATTGTGCTTCGAAGTAGCCAATCGACGACGCCATTGATTAAAAGCACCTTTTTGTGCCACCAAGAAATATACTAATTGTTAATAAATTTGCATCGAGAGTGTCACTTGTAAAGTTTCTAATGTTTCAAATTTGGATCGCATTAGAACTCAGAATGGAGTGAACTTTTTTGGTCATTTATAAAGAAGCAGCAGAACACTGAAAGGCATTGATTGTACAGTTGTACAGAGTACGGGAACCAAAACACGGCTGCGTGAACACGTATTTTTCGTGCGATTTTATCCGAACATTTATGCGAGAGTTACTGGCAGTTTCACTTTGTCGACTGGAGCACTTTTTTATATAAGGCCGAATTCACACGTCATTCATATTAATGCGTTCACTCACCCACTTGTCCGAAAGTTTTATAGCGTCGTTGTTGTACGCCACAAAAAGTTATTAAAATATTGACCGTCAAATCAGCAGGCTCTGCTAATGCCGCTAGCCAAGTAATGGTTGTCTCTTCTCTCTTCAAATTTGGAGAGATATAAAACTTAGGACGCAGTACAGCAAATGCTGCTAATACGAGTAGACAAGGGTTGCGTTCCAGACATTGCTTGTCTACTGAGAAAATTTGTCTCTTACAAGAACAGCAGTTTTTTGCAATAATAAAATAAAAGATATACTGCAATAAATTTAAGTTGCAAAAGCGCACCCATAATTATGAAGCATTGGCAACTGAGTGTTTTGATGTGTGTAATATTAAACATATTGTGTTTATCAAAATCTTTTGCTTTTTTGATCATATTTAGCA
>LQNS02000155.1:18275943-18293905 GCA_001587735.2 Parhyale hawaiensis
TGTTTCCTAAAGACCCTTTCAAACGTCTTCACTACGTGGCTAGTTAGGGAGACAGGTCTATAGTTCGCTGGATCCATGCTATTTCCAGCTTTAGGAATAGGTGAAATAATCGCGTGGTTGTAGGTGAGTAGAATTTCTCCATCATCCATTGATTTCCGCCAGATAAGGTACAGGGGGTAAGAGATGCTTAGTTTGCACATCTTAAGGATTTTGTAGTAGTAGAAACTTTTACTAGCGGCTCAGTGGCACACTGCCTATATCGCGTCGAACTATTCCTGAGTTCAGCTACAGGCTCGTGCGCCGCTAGGGCGCGGAATTTGTCTCATTTTATACATTATAAAGTAGTAAGGAGAATATTGTTATAATTTTAATTTTTTTACATATAGTATATGAAATTTACAAAGAAAGCAGCAGAACCGTAGTTGACAGTAGCATTCATCGTAATGGATGCATCACAGTTTGTGATAGAAATTCCATCTGGTAAGAAAAACCTTAAGGGCAGGCCGCGAGGTCCCTCAGATAGCATTCCTCAGAGGATGGATTCGACATCCCAACCATGCAGGTCCGGATAGCATTCCCTCCGCTCGTCGGAGAAAGTGGGACACTCGGCCATTAAATGCAAGACGCAGTCATCACAGTAGGGTTGCGGCCGCCTCATCCACAGATAGTCGTGAGTGAGTCTCGTGTGCCCAATACGTAGGCGGCACAGCACGACGTCCATTCGGCGATCGTCGCTATTTGACGAGTGCCACTGTCGGACGGTTTCTTTTATTATTCGTAGTTTATTTTTTTTATGTCGCTGCTCCACCATTGGGATTGTCATAGCTCGCGCAGGTTTCGCTTGATTAGTGGGTAAGAGTCTCGGCAGGGGACTGCACGGTTTGCCGCGGGGCAAATCCGGCAGGGGCGCCTGCCTCGACGTCAACATGACCAGGTACCCAACAATTACGTCAACATGACCAGGTACCCAACAAATACACACTAACCTCTTGCAATTGTTGTATCGTATTTACTATTAGGTTGAGGACGGGGGGATGCTGTCGTATGCTCGGATGGCTAGTACTACACTCAATGAGTCGTAGAATATCATGAAGTTCCTTTCATTGCCGTCTCTAATAAGGAGCAACGCTGCGCGCACGCCAAACAGCTCGGCGGTGAAAGTCGAGGGCTCAGGTAATAGCCGGCATGCTCTAGTTCTTCAGTCGTAGTGGTTGTGCATCCAACTCTGTCTGCCGTCTTAGAGCCATCAGTATAGATGTGGATAGTCACCATGTTGGTCTCTCACGGGCTGCGTGAAGAGGGTTTTTAGTAAGGGGGATGTGAGTCTTTCTTTTTTGGGTTTTGCGTGCTGGGGCAAAACTTTGAAACTTGTATGCGCCAGGTTGGTTTGTCTCTGAACAGGACCGGGGCCACCTTGAATGGCTCGATTTCCGCTATGGAGAGAGCTTCAAAGTCGCTGGAGGAAGGAAGTGTGTACGGAAAGTCTGCTCCCTCTGCCCGGTCTCGGCACACTCTCTCCCAAGCCATGTATCAAGTGACTTGTTCTAAGCGGGGTAAGTACTGATAGGTAAGTTGCGCCCTGCGCTGCTGCAGCCAGGGTTCGCCACTCTCACCGAGGAGACTTGGTATGGGTGATATACATAAGCCTCCGGTGCATAGCCTTAGTGCTGCATTGTGCACAGCGTACAGTCGTTTAAGGACTTTAGTCCTCGCGGACTGATATACGACACAGCCATAGTCTAGTCTCGAGCGTACAAGGGTTTGATAGAGGTATAGAAGGGTTTGCCGGTCGGCGCCCCACGACAGCGTGGTCAGGTGCTTGAGTAGGTAGAGCCTACGCATGCATTGTGTTCTAAGCATCTCGATTTGTGGTTTCAAGGACAGTCTTCTACCTATTATTCCGAGGAATTTCACCTCTTCGTGATAGTTTCTCCGTTGTCCGCACATTTTAAGTTCGGGTGACATTACATCTCTGGCACCCCTGATGTGAAGGACAGAGGTCTTGGCAGCAGAAAAGGCGAAGCCATGGTCAGTCGCCCAGTTACAAAGGCAGCCAACGGCTCGCTTCAGTCGTTGATGTAGAACTTCCCGATGTAGTGAGGAGGAGTATAGCATCATGTCGTCTACATATAGTGACCCGTACACGTACTGGGGAAGGTCTGCTATGATGTCGTTTATTGCTAGTAGGAATAGGGTACAGCTAATGACGCTCCCCTGCAGAACCCTCTCATTCTGCGTCCTCACAGGGGAGAAGGCCTGTCCTACTCTGACGCTGAAACGTCGCGCGCTCAAGAATTGCTGCAAGTAATAGGTCATGTTACCTCCAATGCCTATTTTATGTAGTTGTAAGACTATTCCGTGTCGCCAGGCTGTACCGTACGCCTTTTCAAGATTGAAGAGACACAGATGGTGGGTCCTTTAGGTGTCTTGTTGTCTATGACGTAATTTTGTATACGCACTATAACATCGGTGGCGCTTCGGGACTGTCGAAAACCGTGTTGCACGTTGCAGAGAAACATGTTGGTTTCAGGATATTTCACCAGGCGGGTGTTCACAATTTTCTCCATGATTTTTCCGGGGCAGCTGGTCAACGCAATAGGACAATAGTTACTTGGTTCCGTGGAATGTTTATCTGGTTTTATGAAAGCTAGTACAGTGGCGAGGCGCCACTGTCCCGTAGAGTCGTGCGTTGTCCATATTTTGCTGTGTATTGTTAGGAGTGCTCGAACCGCTGAATGGGGCATGCGTTTCAGCATCTTGTAGGGTATACCATCAGGGCCGGGACTTGTATTTTTGCATTGTGTGAGTGCGTTATAGACTTCCAACACAGTGATTCAATCGTTGTATGGCACCTCGTCGTCTTCTCGACGGTTAGCAAAGTTCAGGGGGTCTCGTTCCAATCTTCCCTTTCTCGCCTGAAAAGTTCGCGGGTAAGTCGCGCCACTACTGACCCCGCTAAAATGTCGAGCCAAGCGGTCGGCGACACGGTCAAGTTCCACAATCACCTCGCCATTCTCCTTTATACAAGGAGAGCCGTGGCGTGGTTTTCCGGTCATCTTTTTAACACGTTGCCAGACCTTGCTCATTGGAGTATTAACGTTTAACGTAGTTGTATATTCCTCCCAAGAGGCACTCTGGGCCTGGTGCAGGGTAAACGGTGCCTGCGCACGTGCGCGGCAATATGCTTTTTTATTGGTCAGGCAACTATTTCGTTGATAACGTCGGAGTAGTCTCTTTCTCTCCGCATATACTCGCGTGCACTCGTCGTTCCACCATGAAACTCTATGAGGAGCGGCTCCACCTCTGGATATGGGGATGGCCCCTGATGCAGCCCTCATCAGGGCTCATGTGAAGTGATCCACTATCTGGTCGACGAGTAGGTGTTCATCTAATTCCTCCATCTGGCTCAAGACCTCGAAGGTAGCCCAATCGGCTCGCCGGAGGATATAACGTGGTGCTGCATCATGATTTGGGAGGCCCGGGAAGCTGGTGCACACACAGTAGTGGTCGCTCCCGTGGATGTCCGCAGTCACAGTCCACTGGGCGTCAGGAAGTCAGGCGTGCAGAGGGTAAGGTCTATCGCGGAGGTAGTGCCTGTATCATTCAATGTGAAAATGGGTCTGTGCTCCTGTATTGAGGAGGCACAAATCGGTAGTTCTGAACAAACGCTCGACAACCAAACCTCGCGGGTTATTAGTATTATTACCACATGTTGGGCGTTTTGCATTGAAATCGCCCAACAATAGGAATGGGCGCGGCAACTGCACCACTAGTCCAGTGATATCTGCTATGTGGATTACTAGGTTCGGAGAAATATACAAATTGCAGATAGTGGTGGCCATGTTTCGTAACTTGATTGGCACGGCCATGGCCTGTAAGGGTGTGTTAAGTGGCACCCTCAGGAACAGTGACTCGGTTTGGTGTGGATAGCGAGTCCCGTTTCAGGGACGTGATCCTGGGTAGGGGAAAGATATTCAGAAGTATAGTTCCGAGGCGAAGGAGGTTTGGTATAACCAAGTATGGTCTCTTGTAGACACACAAGAGGTACATTTAAGCATCCTAAATCTTTTCCTCAAGTGTGACCACAGCTGGTCTCTCAAGACGCTCGACACGATCCGGGAGAACGAGAATGTACGTCCTACATGGGTCATCTGATACATAAATATACATAAAACGAGGACATAACTCTCCCAAATGACGTTTTCCTGATCATAAGTTAACAAACACTGAAAATTCCCTAAAAAATACGCATATTGCCACGCTAGAGGTACAATTATTGTGTGATTGCTTAAATATTTCACCAGGTTACATAACTGAAGCATAATATGCTTGGAAACACATACAATACGGAACTCAAAAATTCACACAAACGCTAAACAAAACAAGTCGATTATGCAACATTATGACCGTTATAAGAAATCGCGCACAGCACTGTTCTAATTACATCTGGTTCAACCATTACATGTTAGGCCTTCAACATTGAATTAGATCACCTACTACTGAAAGCCCTTCTTGGCACGCTACGTCGTCTCATGAAATGAAAAAGCACGAGACACGAAGTTCGGCGAGAAGACAAAAAAAAAAAAAAGAGTAAGTCGTGGCCGTGAGCTGCAAGCGCCGCGAGCATAACTTCGAACAGGAAAATAAATCTCCAAAAGAAAATGCGAATGGCCACAAGCAGAGTAAGACGGTTGAAAGAACAAACCAGGAAGAATTAACAAAGCAAACTGGGTACGTAAGATACCGGTAAGATATTCCTAAGGGTGGTGGAAGCACCGGTAGTGTTGCGCCCTTGCCATCGAGCAACAAATGCAAAGAAGTTAAAAAGACACTTGTGAGTTCAGTGAAAAGAAAGCAATACGATCGGTAAACTTTTGTTCAGTATGGACACTTGTAAGTTCTTTGCAACAAAGCTTTTCTGTAACGATGTTACGTTCAGCATCACTAGAGTAAAAAAAAATTAGGATATCGTCCTCGTTGTAGCAAAGATATTCATGTAGCGCAAGAAAATCCTAAATAAGAATATAAGCACGGTTTAACATGAAAACGAATAAATATACAACTACAACGCCTCGGTGGCGGAAGACCATCACCCGCGGTAGGGGGCAAATTCAACGAAGTCATTTTTTATGAACGAGGCTAGGGCACAGCCCCATTCCTTCCCAGAGATTAGCTCTTTAATAATAACATAGGAAAAGAATAGAACGCCCCGTTTTCCAGACGATCTGCCGCGGTGGAGGCAAACTTGCCGCTGCCATTCTTTATGGCCAGCTAGGTCTAGTATTTTTGCATGGGTCACATCTAGGTCAACCCACCAAACTCCCTACAAAAATTATAAACATTGCTCAATTCCTTCGACCACTTATTGGGTGGACAGACATATATACAAATATACTTTAATCTTCAACGAAAACAATATCACTTCTCTCACTTCGTTCGCGGGTGATAAACACGAAGGAAAAAGATAATGAACTTTGAATGGAGCAGGCAGCAGAAATTGAACCTTTCAGCGCATGAAGCATCAAGTAGGTACGACATAAGTCGATGTATTTTGCACGAAAAATGTACAATTAGATCATGCCTGAACAGAGGCAGCTATGTTAACTGGAAGATTATTGCAGCGGAACTCCTTATATAAAGCAGACACAAACATTTTCTCCACTCCCAGATGAGTCTCCTCTACAGTATAGCTACATCTGATGCATTAAATAGAGCGCTTTCTGTAGTCAACACCAAAGAATATCCTGAAGTTTTACTGTGTTACATGCTACCAAAGAGGTGTAGCAACACCATTCTGCTAGTCACCGACTACTGTCGTAAGCATCTAAACTGGCTACGTTCCGGGAAGTCTGTTTCAGGAACTTTCGTTGTTTTGGTATTCTCTGTTTGAGGAGATTCATTATATATTGCTAAGTTTGAGCCACTTTTCTGATCTACGCTAGTGACTAAAGGTGGACGATATAAGGGATATTCAGTATAAAAAGGAAAAAGTCTGAAGCAGTTCCGACAACTAGAGTCCATTTTTAGAGAGCGATCTTTTCAACATGGGACGACAGCAGCTGAAAAACTACAGCACTCTGAGAGCGCATGCCTCCGCCAAGCAAGGCAATGGTAACGAAAAATTTAAATTGGTTCTGAAACTATGATTTTCTTTATATCAGCGCCAAAATCTAATCATTTGTGCTTTTCCCCCGTTACAACAGTTTCTATGATTTTCTTGAAGATCCGTCCATAATTTTTTGAGTTATGCTGCAAATAAACATTCTGACAAACTCTAGTCAAACACACAAACAAACCGAACGATCAAGACCACAATTCTATCATTTGTGTTTTTCAACATTACTAACAATCCCTCTAAATTTCATAAAGATCCATTCACAACTTTTGAGTTATTCTGCTAACAAGTATAAAATCAAACACAGCAACAAACGAGTAGTAGTAGTAGTAGTAGAAACTTTTACCAGCGCTTGAGTGGCACACTGCCTACATCGCGCCGAAATGTTCTTGTGTTTAGCAAGAGGCTCGTGCACAGCTAGGGCGCGGAATTTGTCTTATTTTATATAATATAAAGTAGTCAGGAGAGTCTTATTATCATTATTAATTTTACACTTAGTATATGTAATTCACAAAGAAAAGGGCAGAGCCGTAGTTGACGATAGCACTAATCGTAATGGATTCATCACAGTCCATGATAGAGGGTACATCTGGTAAGGAAAGTCTTGCGGGCATTTCTATTAAATTGGCCGCGAGGTCCCTCAGAAAGCATTCCTCGGAGGACGGAGTCTGCATCCCGACCATGTAGATCCGGATAGCATTATCTCCGCTCGTCGGAAAAAGTGTGACATTCGGCCATTAAATGCAAACAGTGAGAGGTACGACGCAGTCATCATAGTAAGGTTGTGGATGACCCATCCTCAGATTGTCGTGAGTCTCGTGTGTCCCATATGTAGGCGGCACAGTACGACGTCCATTCGGCGATCGTCGCTATTTGACGAGTGCTACTGTCGGGACGGTTTCTTTGATTGTTTGTAGTTTATTGCTTCTCTGCTCTAGCCATTGGGATTGCCATAGCTCGCGCAGGTTTCGTTTGATTAGTGGGTAATAATCTCGGCAGGGGACTGCACGGTTTGCCGTGGGCAAATTCGACAGGGCCGCCTGCCTCGACTCCTCGTCGGCGAGCTCATTGCCCGCGACGTCAACATGACCAGGTACCCAACAAATACACACTAACTTTCCATCCTCTTGTAATTGTTGTATCGGATTTACTATTCGGTTGATGACGGGGTGGATGCTGTCGTATGCTTGGATGGCTTGTACCACACTCAATGAGTCGGAGACTATTGTAAAGTTCTTTTCATCGCTGTCTCCAATGAGAAGCAACGCTGCGCACACGCCGAACAGCTCGGCGGTGTAAGTCGAGGTCTCCGGTAATAGCCGGCATTCTCTAATTTCATCAGTCGTAGTGGCTGCGCATCCCACTCTATCTCGTGTCTTAAAGCCATCACTATAGATGTGGACAGAGTCACCGTGTTGGTCTCTCACGTGCTCCGAGAAGAGAGTTGTTAGCAAGAGGGGATGTGAATCTTTCTTTTTCGGGTATTGCGTGCCGGGCAAAGACTTTTAAACTGGTATGCGCCAGGTTGGTTTGTCTCTGAACAGGACCCGAGCCACCTTGATTGGCTCGATTTCCGCTATGAAGGAGAGAGCTTCATAGTCGCTGGAGGAGAAAAGTGTGTACGGAAAGTCTACTTCCTCTGCCCGGTCTCGGCACACACTCTCCCAGGCCGAGGATCAAGGGACTTGTTCTAAGCGGGCTTAGTACTGATAGGAAAGTTGCGCCCTGCGCTGCTGCAGGCAGGGTTCGCTACTCTCAGCGAGAAGACTTGGTATGGGTAATGTAAGGAAGGCTCCGGTGCATAGCCTTAGTGCTGCATTGTGCACAGCGTCCAGTCGTTTTAGGTCTTTAGTCGTCGCGGACTAATATACGACACAGCCATAGTCTAGTCTCGAGCATACAAGGGTTTGATAGAGGTATTAGAAGGGTTTGCCGCGCCAGCACCAGGGGTGAGGGGCATCGGCCTCAGCGGCGACCGGTACTTCAGGGGTAAAGACCCCGCCCCTTAGTAAACAAGCCATGTCCGGAACGCAACCCTTATCTTTTAGCAGTATTTGCTGTATTTTGTTCATATACACACACATACTCTAAAAACAATAAAAACGGCTTTAACACGTCAGTCACAAATGCAAGGCAAATAAAGCCGCCACGTCTATTCTACCACGCTCTAGGAGAGCTAACCATTTGTTCACTTGTGGCACAATAATAGATACGGGAAGAAAATAAAACGCTATTTCTGAACCCCTAAAGGATAAAATTTTATTATATTTATCGAAATGAAAGATTAAGTTTGTGATACGAATGAATCATAGTAAACTTGCGAGTTATTTAGTTATTAGAGTGCCCGCGCTGTCAATAATGAGAGCGAAGAATTTATGAAGACCCGTCTTGTGTTGCCTGTAGCATCATCGCAAAGATATTAAGGCACAGCCTTTCAACTAGAAAGGGAGCTCCCTGTCTGGATATTACCGCGTGTTGACGTAACATGTACTTTATGATTTCTCAGGTTATTACCTATTTAGGGTAGACGGTTGAGCTCTCTTCTATACATGTAAGGCTCTTATTAACTTCCTTGCGTAGGATGCTGCTCAACTGCCAACTTGAATTAGGGAACCGTACAGATAAGCGTGCAAGGCTGAACAACACGCAGCTTCTTTCGGTGATACACAAAAAACGACGTTTTTTGCCCAGTAAAGAAAACTGGTTCTGTTGAAAGAAGAACCCAAAATAAGTGGAGAAAACAATTTGTTGCTGAGAAATCATTGTGGTCTTTACACGCCTGCTGACCGCTCAAGAATATCTTACCAGTTGCCTCGATAATTAACAAAGTAAGAGTATCAGATGAAGTTTGGACGAAGTAAATCTCAGAAGAGAGTGCACATCACGATAGAAGAGATTGTTTAGAGAAACCGTATGCATCTACATCGAGTGGACTTCAACTTAGTGGAAGAAAGACCGGAATTCAGATATACTGTTCGAGTGCCATCATCTGCAACTTGGAATATTTCCTACCTACCAGTTTTCTATGAAGCTTAGCAGGATGACCACAGTATTCTAGCAGATGAATACACTGCTGAAACCAGGAAGCCCAGAGCTAATTTTTGCCTATTTCGTTAAGAGCGTGACACAAAACCTATGAATAAAGAAAAGTATAAATATATAAACTCACGACGGTCATTCTTAGTATTAGATGTCGAACTTATTAAAATCCTATTTCCAGGAGTGTAATGACGGTCACAGTAAGTAAAAAACAAGGCACACAGAGAAACGCGGATCTCATGCACGAGGAAACCACTACAATAGATCAAAGCGCATAGAAGCAGCACGTCAGAGAAGAAGAGAACAAAGCGCCATCAGAAGGAGTAAGGAAATGAAAGAAGGCAAAGTGCGTACTCATGACAGAGTAATCTAAACATCATCGTCTGTGGAAGATGCACTAAATACACAGAATACAACTTGCATAAATCACCACAGAGAAGCTTATAACGCTAGGCGATATCCAGGCGCGCGTTCACGCTTTTCACCAGTTAACGCTAACCGGAAGGAGGGAAGGTGGGGGGCGTGAAGGCAATGTCAACGTATTATTATCATCACTAGGGTCGTGACCTTGCTTATACATGGTGTCTAGTGATCAGGACTTTTAAAATTCCCTGAATATTCCCAAAGATTTCCTTGATTTTGCTTAAATTTCCCCGAGTGTCACATTGTGTATTTCCTCTCAAATAATGTGATTACCGATAGGTTATGGGCTGAATGGGGCTGAAGCCGTTACAACTCATCCTCACAATATTAGGATTTGTGCAAAATAGAGCTAGACAGCCGTCCACCTGTCCCCAGCACTACAGAAAAAATAGTCCTATTAAGGCTCAGGCTCTGGGGGAACGTTACATTCATAAAGATAACCCCACAAAATGAACACCATCCAATGCGTTGCAGAAATTCCCTCTGAGTATTTTGATTCCTGGTCCCATTTTCCCTCAGTGTTCCCTGTTTTCCTGGAGTGATTTTTTCCCAGAGTTTTCCCTGTTTCCCAGACTGCTAGACACTCTGCATATACGCAAACGTCCTAAAAAATTTGCATAAATGCAAAGGATGCATATATTATGCACTTTCATAAACAATTCAGAGCGTTGTTGCATAAAATATGCACGTGCATATTATGTGCAAATTATACTGATACAATATATGCACGTGCATATTGTTTGCATTGTGGTATGTATGCAATGTTCAAAAAGTGCATGTAATATGCAAAATATGCATACAGTTTTGCCCTGCATATGCAACATATTATATGCAAGTCAGGGTCACAACCCTAATTATCATCATATAGGCTAGCGTAAGCTTCCCTGATTCCCAAAAAATTCGATGTTCTAAGAGAGAAAAAGGTTGAAAGATACAGTATAGTATGGCAAGATAAGCAAGGAACCCATTCACGACGATGCTCCGCACAAGATAGACGCCCATGAGCACAGCAAGTCAGCAAAGATGAAACTAACAACATGAATTAGAGCGTACAATCGGATGAAAGCAAAGCGAGCACGAGAGACAGACGTCTCTGAGGCCTAGCTAATGGCTAGATTAGCTTACAGAGTTCCCCTGGGGTCGCTGCTCCCCATAACATAGCATGGGCGAGCCTCACTAACCTAACCCGATGGTCCACCTTGAGCACCCTGAGGGGTACGTATTATTTTTATGTCTAACCTTTCAGCATAACGTCAATAGCTGACTTAATATCCATCAGAAAAAAAGTGACACTGAGCAACACCTCGTCTAACTTTAGCTACGGGCCAGCACTACTTTATCTCCCTTCTCCAATAAATTCATCAACTTTGACCCTCCCACCTGATGAGCTGGAGAACAGCGAAACGCGCGTCGTGGGCATCAAAATTTCTTCAACTCTCCGAATCAACATCTACATTTATGTCATCTCAACAAAATAATATTTCAGAAGCCATGCCAAGGTAATTCAATATGAGCAGCAGGCGGTGGAAAGCTACAAATATTGTAATTACAGAACAGTCTCAAATTATACAAGAAAAATCCAATGCTACGACAAATGAAAGGAAAAAAGTAACTCCGTGCAGGAGTAAAAAGGGCTTAGAGAAGGAAAAGGTAAACATGGAATGACTAGTGATCAGCCACTATAAGATCTGGACGGAAGTGCCTACATGAGAGAAGCTTCAGGCAAACCTAAATATGGCTTGAAGTTACGACAGCGATACAGCAGATCTCCAAGTGCGGAATGATTTCAACATAGAGGAGCAGAATGATACTGAACAACATTACTAATAAAGAAAGCCACTACCATTAGCACCAACATGGCAATTGGAAAAAGACAAGAACAACAGAAAAAATGGAAATGTCACAGCGGTACATACGAGTAATGCTATGGACCATGCAGCATAACAAATGCTGCCCAATTTAGACGAAATAATAACAGAAGGTAATAGGGCGCCGAGTGAACACAAAGAGAGACCAGCGCGCTCGTCAGTGACCAAAACAAAGCCATGCGTGACGTCACAACCAGTCACAGTCAATCGCGCTGCGGCAAGTTTAATACCGCGAGACAATCAACGGCTATGAATGCTGTGTCGATATGCGCGGATGTGATCTGGCCATAGGTATGAACACTCGTGCCTCTCCATTAATTCTGACCAGCACGTATGTGAACCAGTCACTTGATGACCATTTGACACCTTGTTTGCACAGCACAATATTCCAGCATGGAATAGTATTGGTTGAAACCTACGTATCCGGTCACCGAATGGTGCTACAAGAGGAATGAATATTAACTGATAAAGCACGTCCAGATCAATAGGAAATCCAAGCTCAAGGGATTCAAAACATGGTGACCAGCCAGAAAAAAAAAATAAAACCTCCGCTCGTATGAGTTTGAAACTTGATGGATGTAAAGTGGGCTTGGAAACAGACGTCTCAAAGGCCAGAGTTGAGTGAAGGCAACCAGGAGGCCCTCCTGCGATTCAACTCCCCACAGCACAGAATATACCAACCTTGCTTACATTCAACATCTGATAGACACACTTCACCAAACTATGGTTTAACGAAATGCAGTACTGCAGACACGGCCACCGCGTTTAGGATATCGGCAATGTTGCACTGCAAGATGAACTCAGAATCAATTTAATCGTACGTAAGACGCCAAATCATATCTTAGCTAGCCAGTAGACATCATTAGTACAAGCAGTAATTTATTCAGCCACTTCTACGGGTTAACGAGTATACTACTGGCTTCCATCTAAATGCTCGCATCTTACAGAAATATATTCTCGTGCATTAAAATTTTTATATTTAACTTGCTCTTTGTACTACGGTTGGCAGTGACAAGAGGCTCAGAATACGATAGATATAAATAAACAAATAAATAACGAAAAAGAAACTGGGCCAATTATATCAATGAAACCTATTACGTAACATTAAATTAGACAGGGTGAAGCCAATGTCGCAGCAGTGTAATAAATGGAATTGAATACGAAGGCAGGAACTGAGTAGCCAGCCAAGTAGAAGTGCAAAAATAGCATCAGGACGGCTAATTTTGTCTTCAAAATTGCACCATGACAAGATGCGTAGCAGGATATTCTCAGACACATCCACCAATACGATCTTCTATCGCCTCACTAAGAAACTCTAAAAAAACCTCAAGTAAAATAAAGAATTCTGTATTGTTATTGTGTTAGACAGTACAAATTTCTTGACGAAACAGTTATATAAAATGATAGCTCTTTGTTATTGGTATCACATATAATTATATATTGATAATACGTTACAAAAATATACCCATTACATTAGTAAATGCTTCTTATTACCCACTTTTCGATAAGCTAACAACCCAAACATAGATGCTTCATCAACGCTTCTGTTTGGTTCTACATACCGCAGGTCCCGACACCAATGACACCAGACAAAAATTTCAAGCTTACCACCAATGGACATTACCCACTTCTGCATCAAACCGACGCCTCAGACAATGGAGCAAACTTTCAGGCCAATGTGTGGCAGTATCACTACGCCACACCCAAATATTATCTGGCGTACATCTCTATTTCTTCATCGGACATGTCCGTAGAGTCGTGAAACAGGAGGGGCTGGGAGAGATCAGGGGTGTAACCACTGCCTCCTCCGATGCTGGACAGGGGACTGCGACTCGTAACCACAGGCTGGGGCTTGGGAGGATATGCAGCTTTGAGGAAGACGTGGAGTGCGATGCCCAGAACACACAGCACTAAACCCATCTGATGACATAAAGACAAGGCTGTAGTACAGAAATGAAATTAGAATGGCCCTGTAATGCCCAGGGTATCGAATAACCTACGTCTCAAACAATGCTATTCCTACGAGAAACCGACGTTATTTGGTCCTTATAAAATTAAATTATACTTAGTATAAACTTACCCCGACATTGTAGGGTGATTCAAGACAAGCAAAGAGATAGTGCATTATGAAAAAAGAAATCTCCCTAACCACAACACAATACGAAAATCGAGCTCATGTCCTACGACTTTCCCAAAGTTGCTGAGAGAAAGTTGTAGTCAAGTAAGTAGTAGTCTACTTCATAGTGCTGCAAGTAACATGCCCCCTCGTACTATACTTATACGGATAATGCCCTATTCTCCTATGCTACGCACATAAGAGGCAATGGAGAGCGAGAACTGGTTTTCTGTAACTTTGACAGAACTGTTTTTCGCACCAGGTACATAAAACCTCAGCATTAAATATTAATAGTAAAGCATATTATTATAATATTGAGTAGTTTAACCGTCCGTTGCCATAACAAAGGCGATCTCAGCGACAAAGAAAGAACGAACATGTGAAAGGTATGTAGATAGAAATGTGAAACCCATGGACGAGGGTGTTTCCATGCAGAATCAACGCCCAAAGGAACAGCAAGTCAAGAAAGAAGAGGAAGAACAGAATAAAACCCACATCAGTAGAAGTCTGCAAGTAGAAGGAAGCCAAGTGGGCACGAAAGTCTAGAAAAAGCGAAAGTAACATACGGGGTCCCTCTTGCGCAATACAACAACTCATAACATAAGATAGATAACCTAAAGTAGTAAATAAGTTTGCTAGCGCGACGATTCTAAACCCAATCGCACCTAAGGTCAAGCATTTTATCTTAGCATTTTTACTGGAATATCTGAAATTGACGGCGAACTCACAAAAGTGAGTTCGAAACCTCAAATTTTTTGTTAGTGAACTGCAACTGGCGGGGAAACAAAGCACAACGCATCTCATACAGACGAAAGAAAAGAGATAAGACAAAAGAGGCACTGTGCTGAAAGCCCCTTCTGAGGCTCCCAACACAGCAGCAGGCAGGAGCCCGGGGTATAAGTCGGTCTCCTCAATCGGCGGGCTTACCTTATGGAGCATAAAGGGACTGTATATGAAATCTACTAAATTTGAAAACTAAGATTATAAGCAAGAGCTGCGGCCAGATGCAACATCCCCTGGCGAAAGGCACTCCAGATCATTAGAGGACATCAGGCCCATGATATTCAGACAGGGATAGGGTCCACCAGAATACCCCCTGACGGGTGAACTCAACTAACCTAACTCGACAGTCTGTGGTTCATCCAATAACTCCTGATGGGATTTAACCGACTCTCAGCAACGGCAACAATGCCACACGCAAGTGTGACAAGAATCTCCACATCCGGACCACATGGGGCCAGTCAACATATGACGTACACCCAATGAAAAATACAGACATATATTTTACAAAATCCTAATTTAGTGCTTATTTCCAGTAAATCTCAGAATCTGCAAGCAGGACTCGGTCTATGCATACAGAGGCGCTAACCCTACGTTAGTCCCCTGCAATGAAACAAAAATTCGAAGGAGGCATAACCACCAGTAACTGAACTTCAGGGTCACAAACTACACCACGTCACTAACGAAAGGTAAAAGAAAGAAAATCACAAAGAAAATCACACATGCGAATGAACAATATAAACTAACACGGCAGAAAGGTTTAGTATTAAAACGTGTTCTACTATCCAAGGCCTGCAAAAGCGGTAGCTGAGTTTCAATTCCGAAATCAAGAAAACTATGACGAAGTGTGCTAATGAGGATACGAGGACTGTATTCTTTCAATTTTTTCACACAATAGAGCAACCACTTATCAATGTACACAATCAATTCTACTAGCACCACAGTGCAGTCAAAAGAATGATACGATCAAGTTACCTGGTTGATGAAAGACAGATGTTCCTTATAGAAATATACTGCTAATGATAGTGTGGCAATTTCTTTGGCGACGCCTGATATGGAGAATGTGAGAGACGACGTGTAGCTTACGACATAGTACTCAGAGATCTGCAATAGATAGATACAAAATTATTACTGCGATATTCTACAGTTTGAGCCTCAATTCATCGCTAGAGCGGAAATCGAATAGAAGCAAAAAGAAGAGGCACGTGATAAAGTCAACCTGACCGCACTCCCCCAATGGAAATTTCTCATGCACTGGTTCGTGCTGCAGAGATGCTCACTAGGCACCAACTGATTGCACGGCCGTAGTAGACCGCAGCCCACAGATTGTCAGCGCAATGGCGTAAGAGAATAAGACTCACATGATAGTTGCCATCGGCTGTCTGTATCCCCATCTGGCTAGGCCAGTGCCCTCGCAGAGAACTGGAAATGTCCGACCCGCGACGCTGCAATCACCGAGGACCAAAGAATTCACTTGTTTTTTGAGGGAACGAACATCCGATGTCAAGTGTGCAAGCACTGCACTCTACCACTCAACAGAAATGTGGAACCCGTGCAAGAAAGCGTATCCAAGTGGACCACAGCACATGGTAACAGCAAATCGGGAAAAGGAAGAACGAGGCACAAAGTGGTGAGTGGGAGTATGAAAATGGAAGGATAAATTGGGCATGAAGGAAAGACGCTCCGAAAGCCTAGCTAACGATAAGTCAACCTATGTATTATATAGGTACTATAGTGTAGGGTCTCCTGGAGGCAATGCTTATCACAGTATAGAATAGGCAAACCTAACCGTAGGTAATTGTGTAATATATTTCCTTACTATGTTTCCTAATCGTTGCTTTTTGAGTTCAGTATCCAACATAATAATTAATAAAATGAGTCAAAATAAGCCTAATTGTGAACCTCGTACAGCAATGGTGACTGCGTTCTTAACAATTTTATTACATTATCAATATTATATGATAAATTAATAGCACGTATTTCACGCTCAATACAAAATGCTACGCCGAAGAGAAGGGAAACATTGGAATTTCTATGACCTTGGTGACGTTGCTGGCAGTTCCATGCGACACATCATTACGAACAGGACTTACACAATAGCGGCCATAATGGTTCGCACACCTAAAATCTCATCAGAAAATCTTCCAATAGTATTGAAAGCATTGAAATGTAACATTACACAAGTTGAGCAACATGTCATAGCTGAATTGTGTTGAAATTTCAGCTGTTCAGGATAAATAAAACAAAAGTTACAAGCAAATGAACTGTAATATTAAGAATTTAGTCTGAACAAAAAAGTTCGGACACTTAATTTTTTCCTTTTATTTTAGAAAACACCAATGGTTCCACAGAAAGAGTTAAGTAGATTGGGTTAAACACGCGTGCAACAGCAACATGCCTCGGGGAGTCCCTACACCTTCTATTCGTGAGTTAAAAAAGTTCGGACAACCTTCAAAAAATAATTAAACACATGAAACGAGGCTACAATTACACATGAAAGGAGGATACAAATACAAACTACGTTATGAATTTAACTTCTTAGCATTCAGTACTTTGTGTGGTACCCTTTACTTTCGATAATAGCTTGACATCGTCTACCACAAGAGCTGACCAAATTGCAACATTCTTCTGGTGTTATTTTTTCCATTCGTCCTCCAAAATGGCTCATAGCTCATGTACATTTCATGGATTTCTCTTCTTCGATCTTTTTCCTAATAATTTACAAACACTTTTGTGCCGGCCAGTCCATAACACTTCTTCTTGCTCTAGAAATTACTCAACCAATCATGCCGTGTGGCAGGGAGCGTTATCTTGCATAAAAATTGGTTATGAGTTGAAGAGGCTTTGAAGAGCGGCACTACATGTCTTTGTAAAAGTTCCTTGTATACCTGAGCGTCTACTTTTCCTTGCAGACGGACTAAGGGACCCGTGCTGCGTGCTAAGATCATACCGAAGACCATAACGCTTCCGCGGTCAAACTTTACACTTGACTTTACGCAATCTTTGGATAATCTTTCACCAGTTAAGCGACGAACTAATCTCTTTCCATCGGAGCCAAAAATAATTGAACTTAGATTCATCGCTAAAATGAACCTTAGACCAGTCTTCTCGAGTCCAAAGAACGTGTTTTGCTGCAAAATTCATTAGAGCATTCCCATTCTTCTTGCTAATTCAAGGCTTGATAACTGGAATTCTCGGAGGCAAGTCTGCTTCTTTTAGGCGGCGTGAAACTGTCTTCCTAGACGGTTACAGGTCAATTCGGACCCCTGGACAACTCAGACCCTACCGACTCAGACCCACCGAACTCAGATCCACCGAACTCAGATCCACCGAACTCAGATCCACCGAACTCAGACCCCGGCCAACCCAGACCCCGGCCAACCCAGACCCCGGCCAACTCAGACCCCGGCCAACTCAGACCCCCGGACAACTCAGGCCCTGCCCAACTCAGACCTCCGAACAACTCAGATCCCCGGACAACTCAGACCCCTGCCCAACTCAGAACCCCGGACAACTCAGACCCCTGCCCAACTCAGACCCCCGGAGAACTCAGACCCCTGCCCAACTCAGACCCCCGGACAACTCAGACCCCTGCCCAACTCAGATCCCTGAACAACTCAG
>LQNS02000155.1:18296225-18307201 GCA_001587735.2 Parhyale hawaiensis
GGGCATGGGTTTGAGTTGGGCAGGGGTCTGAGTTGGGCAGGGGTCTGAGTCAGGCAGGGGTCTGAGTTGGGCAGGGGTCTGAGTTGGGCAGGGGTCTGAGTTGGGCAGGGGTCTGAGTTGGGCAGTGGTCTGAGTTGTCCGGTGGTCTGAGTTGTCCGGTGGTCTGAGTTGTCCGGAGGTCTGAGTTGGCCGGGGTCTGAGTTGGTGGGGTCTGAGTTGGGGGGTCTGAGTTGGGGGGTCTGAGTTGGGGGGTCTGAGTTGGGGGTCTGAGTTGGGAGGATCTGAGTTGGGAGGATCTGAGTTGGGGGGTCTGATTTGTCCAGGGGTCCGAATTGACCTGTAACCTACCTAGAAACCTTGATTCCATGCGTATCACTAGCTACACGGGAAATCTTTCCTGCAGTTTTAAACTATTCTTCATTGACAATCTAAGCAATACACTATCCTCTCTTCTCAAGGTTTTGCGTGGTCTACCACTCGAAACACCAGCGGTACTTAAACCATTCTGGTCATATTTAGTCAGTACATCACTAACCACATTTTTAGGTCGATCAACTTTGTCTGTTATTGCCCTTATTGAAAGTTTATGATCATGACGCAATTTCACGATTAACTCATGAATAGAAGGTGTAGGGACTGCCCGAGGCAAGTTGATAGAGCGGATGTTGTATCGATAATGACTGCAAGTGTGTTTAACCCAATCTACATAACTCTTTCTGTGGCAACATTGGTTTTTTCAAAAATAAAATGGAAAAAATGAAGTATCCGAACTTCTTTGTCCAGACTAAATTTTTTACTATTACAATTCATTTGCTTGTAACTTTTGTTTTATTTATCCTGAACAGCTGAAATTTTAACACAATTTAGCTATGACATGTTGCTCAACTTGTGTTCAACTACACTTCAATGCCTTCAATAATATTGAGGTATTTAAAGATTTTCTGATGAGTTTTTAGATGTCCGAACCATTATGGCCGCTACTGTATGTTATTATTATTAATAGTAATACATTATACATATTTTTCTATGATGGCCCTCGGACAGTAGCAACTCACCTCCATACAAAATGCAAGGAATGCTCCAAGTAAAACTCTGTACCACATCCAGCTAGCAGCGTCGAGACTTTTAAAGTTGAAACCGACGTCAGATCCAGCAAGACTGACACCTGTACATTCGTCGGGGAACGTTAATAAGAACATATAGATAGGTAGCTATATTACAGCACAGGAAGTAAATACGTTAATTTTTAGCTCCTCTGAACGCATGGCGGTGGTTTAGGGCAGAGAAGGGACACGATGCACATAAAAACGAAGAGCAGAGAACCAAAACAAGAAACAGCACGCAAGGAAACAGCAAGTCGAGAATAGACAACTGTGAAGCACACCAAGCAGACAGAAGAAAGCAGCACACGAAAGAAATCTTGTACAATATGTCCAGACGGCCAAGCTGCAAACAGCCAATTTAATCTTTGGAGTTGCCTAGGGGCGAATCTAACTATGCTAACCTTACGGCCATTATTTGCTGCTCTGTTAGGGATTTAATACAACAGAATAATAAACTGTGTAGATCGCTTTATGGCAGGACACGATTTTGTTAATTTCAATATCAATAAATCTCACGTAAGTGAAAGTCGGTGCCCTGAAAAAACAACTAGGTACGTAAAAATCTGAATTTCACTTGCGTTTATGCACCATTGTAAAAGTTTTTTTTATTTGTGAAATGATTCTAATTGTAAACCACATAATTACACAGTAGGTCTCTGAAAATGCCCAGAAAAGAACGCTTGACGGCTACGAAAAGCAGCTAATTGTTGCAAGGTTTGCACAACGGTTGTCTATCATAGATTTATCCAAGGAGCTACGGTGAGATCAGAGAACTAAGTTTTCATACGTGAAGAACCCAAACTAATGCAAGAACACGAGAACTCTTTCTCCTCGCGAAATTCTAAAAGCATGCAAGCAAGTCAGCAAGCATCGAAACAGCACCAACGCTGCCATATTGGAGAGCTGGTACCGCTCATTTGCCCAGACAAACCCAATGCCATGTCTTGAATAAAGTGACGAGGAACGCTAATCCCGTCATGAGGCCTCCTTTGAACAAAACCCACAAGGGAAAATGCATTGCTTGGCCACGAAAATATATGAAATAAATTACCAGAATCTTCTTTTAACGGATGAAGCTAGAGGTATTATTGTTATTATTTAGTTTAAGTATCTGTTTCTACTAGCTACTAAGGCAATCTCACATAAAAAGAAAGAAGAGACACATCGCATGTCGATAGAAACATGGAACGCATGAATGAGGGTGATCCTACACAGGATCAATACACAAGGGAACAGCAAGTCGTAAAAGTAGGAGAAGAACAGAGGAGAGTAACATCAGCAGAAAATGAAAATGGAAGGCAGCAAACTGGGCACGAAAGACATACGTCCCGAAGGCCTAGCTAATGACCCAAAGTAACCAACATAAGCCCCCTGGGGTCGTTGCTCTCCACAACATAGGATGGGCGACCCTAACAAAATTAACTAGGGCCTATGGTCCATCCTATGTCCCCTGAGGGAACGAGGCTAGAGCAGGGGTGGGCAAACTACGGCCCGCATCCGGCCCGTTAGTCATTTTAATCCGGCCCACAGATAATTTTGAGATCTTCAATACCGCATTATTATGCCATAGCAGTGGTTTCCTAACTTTTTTTGATGCGCACCAGTAGACGCTTCAGTGGATGATCGGGGGTACGTGGCATAGCAAAAATATGCTAGTTTGCTGTAAACATCGGTTGGTGGTTTTCTTTGGTAAATTTTAGGCATAACTAAAGTAGAATATAAAATGTTTTGTGTTTGATAGAAGAATATGAAATATTTATGCTCAAGTTAAAATTTAATTATGGAAAGCCATTCTAGATATTTAGAACAATGGCATAATTACGCAGTTTGCTTAATAAGTTGATCCAATAATATATAAAGCTTTGAATACATAATGGGCAATAAAACTCAATAAAACTATAGAACAACATAGGCAATCTGATGTAAGATTTGCCTACTAGTCTTTCATCTGAATCTTATCCTTGCATCAATCTATGCTGCTACAGTACTGTTGTTGGATTTCGGTGGTTAGGAACAAAATAAAATAAAAAATACATGAATATATATACGGAGAACAATGGCAGGCTATTGTCATAGAAAATGATTCAAACTGCACCAATGGAGTATATTTTTGTTTCTATCAACAACACATCATTGAGTTTATCCACGAAACTTATAACAATTGCAAGGCAGAGGCCTACACTTGTTTAAGACGGTGGTTACAGAAAGAATGATATAATACCTCTAGGGTAAACTGAAGTTTAAATATCGGTAACGGTAACAATCAGCTACTGAGTCATCATCCTAGTTTTTATAGCGCATGAAACCGATAGATTTCACACCGAGGAACTTTCTAATTCATTACAGTGGCCGCAGAAACAAAGTTATCGCATAATTCACCAATAACTTTGTTTTCGCATTCCTCGCTATATGAGAGGAAGAAGCAGGGTGGTATGACGTCTGCTACTCCACCCCCGCGCCACACACAAATCCACACTACGCACTCAGTCTGTGATCTATCAGAGCTCGAGCAGAGTACACGTACGTTGCACCGGTCCATGGGCCTCTACTTTCCTACCTTTTCACATATTATGGCACGATATTAAAAAACCACCAAAGCATCACAAGGGGTCGGAAGATGCCTACCTGTTATATACGCGTTTCGCCCATACAACATTCCAAAGTGTTAGCCAGTAACATTCAAATGTATAGACGCAGTCTTGGTGTCATGCGAAGTCATGCCTGGCGGATGTAGCCACTGCCGGCTTCTTCAGGTCAGAGCTTCTAAGATAAAGAACTGAAAAGGTCGTTTATGACCATGCAAAAATGTGCTGGTTTACCAGCACGGCCTCTGAGTGACATGTGCAATTCTCAATGACCTTCCAGCGAGAACCTACATCAGTAAAAGCTGTCTGTCAAAGCCTGTAGCCAGAGTTTCGAAGATATTTGTCATGCTCGTAAACGTACAGTAATTTACCGGCGGATTTCCGTCGAATCCGGCGGAAGCAACCCGTGTTCTAATGAAGGCGGGATACATAGATATTAAATGCGCTTGCACGATCAAGCGTCAGCTTAATTCGGTACTTGGCATTGTAGTGCCTTGTAACGGATGCCGTAAGACGAACATTGTGATAAATCTACATCTGGAACATGAGATAACAGACGTAGATAGTTCATCGTACGAACGATGAATAATAACCTAGTATAGAAGATTCAGAACATATTATTCTACATTATAAACAAGATCTTTACGAGATTTCTTCACCATCCAGCACTGTAGCCTGATAACAATACTCGGCCTTGAAGTTCACTCTCACAACCAAGTACGGTGACGAACTCGACACAAACTCCACCTCGCTAGAAATACGATATAGCTATAACACTACCATAGAAGAAAAGACTCGGGCCCTCACCCTAATCGAGCAGAGGGTGCTGGTGAACCGGGTAGCTGTCGAACTGAATGTCGGCCGAGTATCCTTCTTCAAGCTTAAAGAAATCAGTTGCCGTACTCCCTGCCGAGACTATACCGTCACGCAGTGGGTTGTGGGCGCAAGAGAATGACAACAGCAAGGACTGACTCTCTGACCTCTCTCGTAATACCTTGTCAGTCCTTGCTGTTAACTTTCTCTTGCACCCACATCCCACTGCGTGACGGTATAGTCCCGGCAGGGAGCGAGACAGCTGACTTTTTTTAAGTTGGAACAGGGACACTCGGCTTACATTCACTTCGACAGCTACGCAGTTCACCAGCAGGCACTCCCTGGTCGATCAGGATGAAGACCCCGAGTTTTGCCATCTATGGTCAACTTCTTCCGACCCATTTTGATGCAGTGGTGGCTTAGGGTATGGTGCCAAAATAAGTGAAAAGAAAGTAAAGACCTGTGGACCAGCGTAAAATAAGTGTACTCTGCTCGAGCTCTGATAGATCACAGCTGCGTGGCGAGGATTTGTGTTGGATGCAGGGGTGGAGCAACGCAAGTCACACCACTCTCATTTCTCCTCTCACAGGCTATGGCGGAAAATGCGAAAACAAAGCTACCAGCGAATAATGCGATAATTTTGTTTTTGTGGCACAAGGGTAAACTTTGTTTTTGCGGCCACAGTATACTATACCATTCTCAACATGAATTATAACATTCATACTTTTTCCGTAGTTATAGTTTCAACACCTTGGAAATTTTTGCTATGCCTGTTTTACTCAAGTTCCCCTTTAAATTAATTTTGCCGAATTTTCTATCAGTATGCTGACTAGTAAATAAGCAGAGGGTGCGTGGTATACCCCCGTGCACCGCACTCAGGGGTGTAGGGGCACGCGACACCACAGTTCGGGAAACACTGCAGTATAGATATCGACCCATTTTAAGCGCTCATTACAAGACTAGTGGTCCGAGCTGTCACTATAAATGACGGTAGAAAATTAGTACTTTATGAAAACCCCCCGTTGTCTCCTGTGCTTTTTACTTCTCAGAAGGCTTCTTAAATTAAATTCAGCATTCTGCCTGAAAAACTGACTATATATTATAAGACGCAGTCAAGTGGTCCTACTTCAAAATTAAAGACAAACCACCAACCGCTTCTTTCAAGTGTTATCTACCGTTTCAGATGCAGAGGATGCAATGCCTCGTACACTGGTAGCATTGACCAACATTTAGGTGTATCGAGCCGAACCGGTTTACCAGTTGCAAAACCTTCACATTCAGCTCCCCGCCTGCATGCTGAGCAAAACGACCATCCCATCAGTAAAAATGACTTCTCAATCATGGACTCTTCTAATCCAATCGAACTCACAACATTAGAATCCCTTTATATTCATAGAACAAGACCTAGCCTCAACATTATGACCTCAGCTGTACCTCTTCACATTATCCACGACTAATTAGCTCCACATCTGCCGACTGTACAGGTGCTGACACCCGGCCCCTTCTCACGGCTCTGTTCATTCGCTTTTTAGATTATAGCCCATGACTGACATTTTTCCTCTGACTCTACATGTTCTTTTCTCTCAGCTCTAGAATCACTATATATCCATGAAACAAAACGTAACCTGAATATAATGACTACAGCCATACCACTCGTCACAACCAATGACTGACACTTTTTCTTCCGACTGTACTTGTTCGTTTTCCTCCGCTTCCCTTACCGTCCGACGCTTATATAAGGACCCCCATAGCGCACTATGGTCATTTGCCTTTTAGGTCCCACCCTGTTAACACATGTCCAAACTTAGTTCATTTAAAATAAAATTCTTTTAGGCATCCTTTATAGTTTTAAGTTACAATTTCTGATGATGGGAAAAAATTCCCCAAACGTTAAATTTTAGTTCACCGTCGACTTTCTATTCAGATTTTAAAAATGTAAATTTGAGGATGAAAAGCCGTGCGCATATCTTAAATATTATTATCAAGATAGTGGATAGTTTAATAGTAGTAGAAACCTTTACGAGTGCTTCAGTGGCACACTGCCTATATCGCGCCGAACTATTCCTGTGTTTAGCCACAGGCTCGTGCGCCGCCAGGGCGCGGAATTTAACACATTTTATTTATCATAAAGTACTAAAAAGAATACCATTATTTTTACATATATGTAATTTACAAAGAAACGGGCAGAGCCGTAGTTGACGATAGCATTTATCGTAATTGATTCATCACAGTTTATGATAGAGGTTACATCTGGTAAGAAAATTTTTGAGGGCATTTCTATTAAATTGGCCGCGAGGTCCTTCAGAAAGCATTCCTCGGAGGATGGAGTCGACATCCCGACCATGTAGGTCCGGATAGCATTCCCTCCGCTCGTCGGAAAAGGTGGTTACACTCGGCCATTAAATGCAAGACAGTGAGAGGTACGACGCAGTCATCACAGAAAAGTAGGGGACTGCACGGTTTGCCGCGGGCAAATCCGACAGGGCCACCTGCCTCGACTCCTCGTCGGCGAGCTCATTGCCCGCGACGTCAACATGACCAGACGCCCAACAAATAGCTACACACTGACTTTCCATCCTCTTGTAGTTGTATCGTATTTACTATTTGGGTGATGAAGGAGTGGATGCTTAGTGGATAGTTTAAGCCTCCGTTTCCACTACAACAGCGATCTAGCAGTGAGAAATGAGGGACATATCCTATAGTATATCGATTGAAACGTGAAACCAATACACGCAACGCTGTCCACGCGGAAAGCAAGTCAGAAACGTATGACAGTTTTAATTGAATTGACGCAAAGGGCGGATTCAATATAGCGGCTTCTAGAGGCAGATTCACATTTCACAAGAGTCTTTTGGTTCCCACACGTATTACTCGGCGTCCTAATGCATTGCTGGACTGGAAGAGCAGAACCATTGGAAGAAGGGTTTAAAACTTGAACTAGTGACGCTTGCTAGGCCAGGTGACATGACAATTACCATTAAAGCAATTCTTTTGGTAGACACACCATTGTGTTTACAATTGACAAATAAAACAATCGGCAGCTGAGTTAGTATGTAGTTGGTGGGCTACCCTAGTCTGCCATCCCGAGCAGACTCGCCTTCGCGAACTGCGAGACCGGGCCGCCAGACAGATATTAGACAATTGTAGGAGTGTGATGTGGGTGTGATATGGTACGTAGACAGCAGGTTGGCCAGGTGTTTACGGCAGTATTTTATTGTTATTATAATGGTATTATCCCGCTATTTCCGAATCGGAGACGATCAATAGCGATCTAAGATGAAGGATTTACTCGGCTATACAGCCGGAACCGCAACGTTAAGGGGTAATGGGGTCTTACACCAAAGTAAATATGATGGTAGAAGTAGTACTGACTTGAGTTGTTATTTAGCTATACATTAATTCAAAGGTACCGTAGGTCATTATTATTTCAAATATTACGGCAGTAGTATCGAATCGTGATTACTCTCGGAGTCTCCGGCCCGAGTGAGGAAGTTCCTGGGGCAGTGACCGCAGTCCTATCGCTCAGTCTCCTTAGGGGAAACAAATGAGTTAAATCCAGAGGGATACCCGGGCGACCAAAGCCAACCACGGGTGCGTTGCCCATCCAAGCCAGAGGACCAGGGCAGGCAGGACTCTGGTGGTGTAGGCTTGGTCTCTCCTAGCCCAACCACCACCTCGGAGGCTCCAGGAGCCCCCGAAGCACAGCAGTAAGACACAAGTGAAGTTCAGCCACCGCGAAGAAGGATCTACTGAGGCGGGTGAGTATTACGTAGGGAAACCAAAAGACTGTCATGTGAATCGGTCTCATTGCACCACTTTTGCCGCCGAAATAAGCTCGAAACGGCGAAATGAACAAAACGTACAGCGCAACGAACCAACCTTCCATAGCAGCAGCCAGAGGCAGAAGAGACAGAGTCATCCAGGGCTGCACATGATAAACAAGGTCCACCGGGTGCGAAAGACCCAGCTCACTCTTCTGCATGAGAATTTGTGACAGCGTCCATCTTAATCCACTGCAATGGTGAGGGCACATTACACTTCTTCACTGCCAATAATGAACTGCACTATGTTGTTCACAAAACTGCTGTGCAAAAAAATACGAATCAAAATACTCATAATTAGAGATACGGTAAGCCATGAATATAAGTCACAGAAGATCTCGGCCTTTTTCCCACAACTACATTCACCTAGGCAGAGGAGTAAAAACAAAGAACAAAGCAACTTTGCACGGTTCATAACTCCATTTATAGTATATTTATGGTATAATTACACAAATGAACGGCCTGTCATTAGAACAGTATCAAGTAGAATTTTCACTGAGTACGAACGCCTTCATTCAGTGTTAATCTAACGCACTACAAATATCACTTGGGTAACAAAGAACTACATTACTATTATATTGAGTAGTTTAAGCTTCCGTTTATACAACGGCGAACTAACAGAGGGAGAAACAAAGAACATATAGGCCTAGTATGTCGATAGACTCGGGGAACGCTGGCACGAAGGTGTTCCCACACAGGATCAAAGCGCATGGAAACAGCAAGTCGGAAAACAAAGGAAAAACAGAGGATAGCAGGATCAGCAGAAGTATAACAACGAAAAAAAGCAAAGTGAGCACAAAAGACAGACGTCCCGAAGGCCTAGCTAAAGGCTAAGGTAACCTACATTGTCCTTTGGTGTCGCTGCTCCCCATAACATGAGATGGGCGAACCTAACTAAGCTAACCCTATGACCTATGGCCTATGCTCTGTCCCCTGAGGGAGAAAAAGAGCTCTACACTGGCGTATGTCAAAAAGTGTCCAATAAATATTTAAAAGTGCTTCAAATGTGAAAATATGCATAGCTTATTGAAATAACGAAGACTGGGGTGCCCATGGCAGATACAACAGCATGTAGCTAACTAACATTTCACAAAAAAGTAGAGCAACGTTTTAATGGCGATGTACATATTACAAGTATCGTAAGGAATGCTTTTCTATACTTCAAATAATCTTTCAGAATAAAGAGCATTCATATTCCATGTTAACAAAAAATATTAGCAGAATTCATCAAATTAATACCTATATAATATGATCAAGTGTTTTTTCTTTCTGGTAAATTATATACTGTATACATACGGTTCTTCATCTTCATGCTACAACCAAAGTAGTAACTTGACGAGACTCGATACCTCACCTCCAAAGTAGTAACTTGACGAGACTCGATACCTCACCTCCAAAGTAGTAACTTGACGAGACTCGATACCACACCTCCAAACAATTTTTTTTTAATTCTAACAGTAGCTGAATGCCAAAATTTTATATTGTGCTAAGTATCTACGTTAATCAACATATCTTACAACCAAAGCAAGAAGGTATGTAACTGACATAAGAGGTATTACTTTCATACCATTTGGAGAACGTAAGACAGTACAGCAATGAATCACATTCACTACAGAAATTGTGTCTGGGGAAGCACGAGTTTCACACAAACGTGTTGCAATCACAGCCAAGTTGGGTACTGAAAAATGAAAAATGGTAGCCGTGACATGAAATACGGTTATGAGCGCGCCATTACTGACCAGCAGCGTAAGCTGAACAGCGATGAAATTCTGTGGTAACTTCATCTGCAACACTATGTTCAAGTATGGATAGTTGCTGTCTTCGAGCTATGAAGTTTACTCGCTGTTATAATTTACGTGCCCTTTAATTAAAATGGATGTTTCTCAATGGTTACCTGCTTCACTGTAGCCCGTGTCACAATTGTCGTCAACTGCTTTCCAGGTTGAGATTGTGACACGATTTGTGAGCGGGTGGATCACCGGTGTCGCGCCGGTAACCCTGCGACTCAGATTACAACACGCCTTAAGGCATGCAGAGTAGGACAGACAGTAAGTGTATGTCGGGGCCACACTACGCGTTCGCACACAACTTTATGTCAACTACAAGCAACTTAGTTGGATCCCTTCACGTAAACCAACGACCACTTCTTTGTGGTCATAGGAACCACTTGAAGGTAGGGTTTCAGGGAACCTTCAGTTGTGGCAATACACAGGGAAGGCGGACAAACTCACTAAAGCCATCGGCACCCAGTTTCTGCTCCGTGAACGTGATGGGTTTGTAATTTATAATATCTACACTAGCGGGCAAAATGAGAGAACGATTTTCTTTATATGAAAATAAAAGTTTAACCATGTAGAGTAGGTTGATGAATCTTTTGATGGGGCCTTAAGGAATGTATTTAACATATTTCTACAAAATATCAGGACAATCATAACTATATTTCATACATTAGAGCAATCTAACAAACAATAACAAAAATTTAACACTACAAAATAAGAGAACGATCGTCTCTAAAACATTCTCACATTTACCTCGGGCATCTGGCAACATTCAATTTCGTGTACATGACTTCTAGAACTGCCACTCTTACGATTGCACCATTCTAGAAACATGGCACCTCACGTGAAAGTTACTCCTGAGCTGCGGGAAGAAAT
>LQNS02000155.1:18343531-18359476 GCA_001587735.2 Parhyale hawaiensis
TGTTGTGACGCTCTGTTGTCGGTGTCACACCATTTACAGTCTGCGCTGGATTGTAGGTCGGAGGCACGCCTTGTCCAGTTGGACTTTAGCGCGGCGTTTGACAGGGTTAACCACTTGGGTCTATTATACAAGCGGGAGTCCTTCGGTGTGGGTGGCATGATTTTGTCAAACATTCGCGATTTTGTTTCTGAGCGGACGCAGTGTGTCTGTTGACGTCGTCTTGAGCGCCTCAGTCGGGGTGGTGTCTGGCGTTCCTCAGGGTAGTGTGCTTGGCCCGCTGTTGTTCGTTCTGTATACTAGTGACATGTTCTCTTTGCTTGAGAACACGTTGATCAACTATGAGGACGATTCTACTTCAATGGCGGTGATACCTGCGCCTCGCCTACGTGATGCTGTAGCTCAGTCTCTGAATAGGGATTTGTCACGCATTAGTGCATGGTGCTCGGCCTGGAGTATGAAGCTGAATGCCAGTAAGACCAAGTCGATTATCAGTTGGTCTCGGACACTTGTACCGCGGCATCCCCAACAGGAGATTGATGACACTTTGCTTCAGGAGTCTAGCTCCTTGGAGATTCTTGGTGTTGTCTTTGATGAGAAGCTCACTTTTGAGCCGCTTATTAGGAGGTTGGTGTCACGCGCTTCCACTAAGATTGGGCTCCTGCGTAAGGTGAATTCTGTGTTTGGTGAGAGTCAGGTTGCCCGTAGATCTTTGTATGCGTTTTTCTGCCTGTGTTGGAGTAGTGTTCACCGGTCTGGGCTTCAGCTGCTGACACTCACGTGATTTCGTCTGTTGGACCGACTTGTTAGGTCAGCCAGCAGGCTGTGCGCTGATAATGATCTAGTGAACCAGTTCCACAGGAGAAAAGTCGCAGAGCTATGCATGTTTTACAAGGTGTATAATAATGAGAGGCATTGGTTGTATTCTTCTCTCCCTGCCCTCAAAGGTTTTTGGGAGAGAGACTCGTGCTGCGTGCGGAGCGCACTCTTTCACTTTGAAGGCTGTCAGATGTCGAACTAATCAGTTCTGTCTGTGCTTCATACCCTGGTCGGCAAAAATTTGGAATTTGTTGCCGGCAACGGTTTTTGGTCGTGTTGGCCTACAGGCGTTTAAGACAGCTGTTAATGGTTTCTAGCTGGATTTCCTTTAGCAGTGTTTTGGGCTTCCCAGTGTTGTAGATGCTTCATTTGGGTTGTATTACCTGTCCGTGGGAGCTCAAGCGTGAAGTTTTAATAATAATAATGGTTTGTGCCAAGGGTAGCAGGGCCGAGGTAGTGGAACTACCGGGCCTGAAACCATGCGGCAGCAGGGAGAGCTGCTCAAAGCTGAGGGAGAAGAAGTCTAACAGCTTAGCAGCGGGTCAGAGGAGAGATACCTATGGGGCGATAGGAGCCCCCCTCATCTACTGATTTTCCATGTTTGGGCAACCCAATGATGACGGCAAAGGGCCAAATACAGGGAACACTAGTCTTCCACAGGGACAAGTTGAGGATTGCCAAATGAAGTCCAGCCCTCTTTGCCCCAGATGACGGAGGCCAGTAAAATTCCCGTCCGGCATGAGCGTCCCCTGGACTTCGACGTGACTGAGAATGAGGCGAAGGAGAGGTGAACTGTCGGGAAATTCTACGGACCGAGATTCAAAAGCAGTAGGCGCATCTGATTTGCTGGTTTGGGCTTACACGGGCACGTTTGTCAGAGATGGACTTACGCAGACACCGAAAATTAGAGCCAGTCCACTCTACGGAAGTTCTCGAAAAACAGAGGATCCATTGATGACTGGGAAAGAGAGACTAGGAAAGGAAATAATGATGGGGAGGTGGTTACGGTCGAGGGAGATAGAGGTCTACCAATCGAAACCTAGCCCCGAATGGGATCTAGAGAGAGTTAAGCCGGGCGAGGATGAAGGACCGTGAGACAGGAGGCGGACGTGTGAGTGTCGCCCGCTAGATGGTACAAACTTCAGAAGCCAGTACAGTAACCTACCCTTTCCAGTTGTACTCAAACGATACAGCACACTACTCTGCAAGTTATGGTAATAAAAAATTCTAGGCTTTAGTGCGGGTAGTGCAAGCAACGCCACGGAACACAATACTTAACCTACACTCTAATGTACGATATGGCACGCCACTCACAATGTTACGGTGATGAACTCGAGACTCCACTGGGAAAGACCAATGTCCAAGCCAGCAGCAGCCCCGGCAGGCAGTACTTTACTGTAGTAGACTTTCCAGCCTAATGACACCCTCTCTGTGTCAGAGCCACAGGTCGATAGTGAGCGCCAGATGCCCGACAGCATAAACTTGATGACCAGATGTACGATAACAACGGTCAGGGGAAACGGAAAGTCCTGGAAAATAATGTATAACTGAATGTTAGAGTTATAATGAAGACTGTAGTGTACTTACCTACATGTTGAGCTGCATAATTTTATCAAGGGTGTAGCATTTGCATACACCATAAACATACCAAGTAGCTTACATCCACATTATAGATATGTGATGCACGAGTAATATACTTAGGGCTACAACTGTCTAGTTAATTCTAATGACTGATGCTTTTTCAGAGGTCAAAGCTGCATAGCATAGGATAGAAGACTACAATGCACAACTGAAATGACATTGGATACATGCACCTCTTTTGATATTGAAAATTAAGATACAATTGTATCCTCCATAGTAAAATCGCAACAATGAACAAGAACAATGAAAGAGTGTCCCAGTAAATTAGTTGTTAACGTTTTTAACAACTGAAACACGCTTGTCCTTCAGTCATACAAATGACATAACAGTGAGTAGATATAGCATTCATTAATAAATCTTTAATAGAACTATGTGTGATCCCATTGACAGACACAAAGAATATAATGGATATAAAATTGGCATATATAACTAAAATCAAAGTACGAAGTAATATGAATTTGGCGTAGTGACCCGAGTCTAGGCTCAAGAGAAGGTAGTCAAGTGAAAGCTACATCTTAGTAGCAGCCATCAAGTCATTACCTCTTAATGGCATACCAGTACCATATAGCTACTGGCAATATTTGAGCACCTTGCAATTTAGCCACACCATGTTGTACTATAGGTCAAGAGGAAAACAATCGATTGAATGAGGCTAGCTAATTCAAAAATCTATACAGTCCTATTCAATGTATGTACGCACCCCGTATTCATAAATTAGCTATAAAAGTTTCTCAATCTTATTCTTTGAAATGCTGATACAGCAGTATGAGCAACGACATAACCTGTCTTGTCCAGATCATGACTTACTGGCGCAACACTTCAACATTATAAAAACCATATACCTATATGACAGGAGTCCTATGCTAAATACATCAAGTGACAGGGACATCTCAATTGGAGAGGGAATCCGAGTGGTGTTGGTATGACGGGTTGCATATTCAAGAGGTTTTGAATGATGTCGGATTTGAACAGGTGCTGCTTCCAAGGTTCAGAGTTGGAACAAAATCTGTAAATTCAGTTCAAACATCCGATTCTGAAATATCCTACATTTTATGTTTTTATTCAAAAGTTCAGGGCCCATATGGTGAAAATAATATAAGTCATCACTGCAAATGGCAATAAATGGGTAGGTACATTCATTAGTTTGGTAAGTGCTAATTGTGTTAGGGTGTCAGAATCTTAGGAATACAAGGAATTGGAGTAGCACAAACAGTAATTCCTGGTGTCCAAGTAGGGCTTAACACAACACCTTCTTATGTCCCAACCCAGGTGGAAATTGCCTTGGATGAAAGAATGTCAACAAAGCACCCAATTCAGAGGACATAATATGGAGCCAAGTAGCAACCACTGAACTGGATTCTTCTCACCTCAAATAAATTTTTCTGATAGAATGTAAGGCCAATGCTGAATGCATAGTATATAATGATGAGCAAAATGGTGCGGGAGTAGAGCAGTAGGAGCTGCGTGCATCGCTTGCCTCTCCTCCGTCTGTGCTCATGCAGTAATATGGCTGAGCTTATGGAGTCACCACCACCACCCATCTGAAAAAGTTTATTATATAGCTACAGAAAATTTTAATCTAAGACTCCAACAAGCCACGAGTCTTAGGCATTTGTGTAAAGAAAAAAGCTACAGATTTTGTAATGTATGTCACAAATTTTTGTGGCTACTATGCATCAATTAAACTAGGCAAATGGTAACAGGGAAACTTTGTTTAGTAACAGCTGAAATTTCCTGCTTTATGAAAAGTCAACTTTGTTCCTTAGCAGATAGCCTAATGGTTATTGTTTTTATTTAATAACATTTCAAACGAATGAGAAGAACTTTGCAAACCAACCTATTGGTGAACGTTTTTCTTCCAACAGATGAATTTAGCTAATTTATAAAAAAAAAAAACAGTTACCAGGGTGGCAGAGTCGGATGGTTCAAGGTCCGACTCAGACTCCTAGCCCTCAAAATTTTCCGACTTCCGACTTCCGACTCAGACTTCCGACTCAGACTTCCGACTCCGACTCCGACTTCCGACTTCCGAGTCCAACTCCGACTTCCGACTCCAACTCCGACTTCCGACTCCAACTCCTTGGTCCAATAAGTAGATAATTGATGTAGCTAAACATTAAATATGTCCAAATAATTTTCGCTAGTAATGTATAAACACATATCAAGTTGAAGATGCTAGGTGTATTGGGTATTATTTTACTTTCACGTACACATGATTTTCATGATTTTTATTGTGTTCAGTATGTAAATTGGGTCAATTTAAGACAATTTACATGATAACGTTTTCGTAGCAAATGCTTAGTTTTCGAGGTATATGACTTTGAAGTTCCCATTGTTTTTCTATGGGGGAAAATACCGAGCGATCCCATACAAGTGAAATTAGGGTTGGGTCAGGTAAGGTGGGGTTAGATAAGGTTAGGTTAGGTTAGGTAAGGTTAGGTAAGGTAAGGTTAGGTAAGGTTAGGTTAGGTAAGGTTAGGTTAGGTTAGGTAAGGTAAGGTTAGGTAAGGTTAGGTTAGGTTAGGTTAGGTTAGGTAAGGTTAGGTAAGGTTAGGTTAGGTAATATTAGGTAAGGTTGGGTTAGGTTAGGTTAGGTAATGTTAGGTAAGGTTAGGTTCAGTAAGGTTAGGTTAGGTTAAGTAAGGTTATGCTAGGTTAAGTAAGGTTAGGTTAAGTAACGTTAGGTAAAGTAAGGTTAGGTAAAGTAAGGTTAGGTAAAGTAAGGTTAGGTAAAGTAAGGTTAGGTAAAGTAAGGTTAGGTAAAGTAAGGTTAGGTTAGGTTTGGTTAGGTTCCTTATAGGTCGTTAGCAAGCCTGTGAGGACATCGGCTACTTTCTCCCATAGGAAAACAATGGGAACTTCAAAGTCTAATATCTCAAAAACTAAGTATTTGCGATGAAAACGTCATTCATGTAAATTGTCTTAAATTGACCCAATTTACGTAGTGAAAGCAACAAAAACCCAAAAAAAAATGTGTAAGTGAAAGTAAAATTTTACCGGTGTATTGTACATATACAATATTTTGTATCATTTGGGACATTAAATTGAGGACATGAAGCCATTAATAAAAAAATTTGGGTAAAACGTTTGGACCTGGTACATCATGAGACTGGGGCATGGGGGGGGGGGAAAAACACCAAATTTTCCACTGATTGTTCTGAAATTTACAAAGTATAATTATGTATTTTTGAAAAAGAAACACATTTTGCTACAACAATTTTTTTTTTATTTAGGCCTTAGCTAGTGTTTGAAAAAATGAATATATATATATTATATTATATATATAACTATATATATATATATATACCTATACATTTTTTCTGAATTTCCGAGGAATAGAACTCAATGAGTTTTCATGCTATAATAAAAACAATAATAGCTTTGGCTTCCTTGAGACATACCTAACAAAACTACTGAGCTGGACTCAGCATTTTCTACACTGTCCGATCACTACCTAACTAAACTATAGGGGAAAAATCGGTTTTGAGCAGAGTTTGAAAAATAGAGCAAAAATGGAAAACCCTGCTCTAGAGTTTTGTTAGGAAAGTTTCAAGGATTCTAAAACTGCCATTGCTTTTATTTTAGCATGAAACCTCTATTTCTTTAAAACTTTGAAAAAATGCATAGCTACCTATAGTTATATTTATAGATATATTCCAGTATCTAAAAAACAAAGGCCTAAATCATAAAATTTGTATTTCCTTTGAAAAATGCATATACTATTCAAATTTCAGAACAATTGATGCAAAACTGATCATTTTGCCCCCTCCCCACATGCCCCTCCTTCACATAATGTACCAGATACAAAAGTTCTACCCAGCATTTTCTCAATGGCATCATATGGAATACCTACGAAAATACATGGTAGCTATAGCTGTAAAAGAGATGTATACAAAAAAATATCCACATTTACAGAAAGAGTTTTTTAAACTTGTGACTGAAAATCCAGAATTGAATTATGTTTATTCATAAATGGGATTCCAGAGTCGGGCTAAAAATTCCAACTCTGACTCCTAGAGCAAGTGAGATTCCGACTCCAACTCCGACTCCCCCTGAAATCCTCCAACTCCGCAACCCCGACAGTTACATAATGAACTTTGCAGCTACTGTTACCAGGTACCTAAGCTTTATTTGGTAGCATGTGAGCACTGTCACTGCATAGCGAAAAGACAAACACCATTACCTGGCAGCAGGCCAATTTATTAGCTAGCTATAGCTATACTGGTAACCAGGACACTTCGTTATTCAATAACAGATAGCTACCAAGAATACAAATCAATGAACATAAACCTGCTAAGTTTGGGAACCACTGAATTACACCTAATTTTACTCTCCACTCTTTACAGATGCAATCTGTAGCTATCTAATAAATTAAACCTTAAGAAAGTGTGTTCTCATATCAAACTCAAGTGATCCAATAAAATAGCAAGCAATGAATGGGTTCAACATTCAACATGAAACACAAATTCACCACGAAATATCACTGGAGGATAATAAAATTACCAATACTTTTATAGAGTCAATTTCATTGATTGTATGGCATCTCCCACTATTTTCTAGTGGGAGACTCACTGGCAAATAGCCTGATTTCATGAGGACAGTCAAGTACTTCGACTATGTGTACTACCTACCTAGGCATGGTGTGGCATATGCTGTGCCACAACATATTTCAATGTTCATTCAGCTTCAAGAGAAGTACAGATGTTTAACCACATGTATGTAGCTACCTTTTAGGGGAGGCAATGCCTACCGTACCCAGAATGAAAATACTACTAATGTTGTTTTCTGTGGCAACAAAATTATGATGGATATTATGATATTGCATACCGTACCTAAATGAATTCTTTTTATACCTATTTGAAAGTCTTATGTGCTGAAAATTAGTTTGATACTTCAAGCCTACCATGAGCAATGTCTCACGGCCCATGCCTGATTTTAGATACCGGTAGTCATATTTAATCTGGCGAAATAATTTATTTTAATCAATGCCACTTGATCATTTTGATAAAAGTTGTTGATACTAACATTGATATATAGGTATACTGAATCATTAAAAGATAGTTATCGGTATATTAAAATTAGGTAGCTATTTCAGTATTATAGCATTGTATGCAGTAAGTAGCTAACCCTTTTATAGACAATGTAGTTCTCTCTAATCCATGGCATGCAAAATATAAATAACTCATAGTAGCATGCTGCTCTCAAGCACTAACTTGGTCATTCATACACCAAATCACCAGATTCTATAGCTATCATTAGGTAAGTACTATAGCCAATTAGGTTCAACTAGTAAGACATAAAGTAAGATAGCAGACAGAAGAAAGAACATAAAATTTTTTTTCAAGCATGAAATTCCTCATGATTATCATTAAAAACTTACCTTGTCAAATTAAGGTAAAAACTGACCTCTTTTCAAGAACACAACCATTTATCTAGAACTTGTTACAACCACAACGAACAAAACCTAGCCTTCATACGGTAGAGTAGGTATGTACTTATAGCTAGAAAGTATCGGTTAGGATAATAAAAATGAATCAATTAGGCATGTAGATACTAGGTCCCCATTTTCACATCAACAAATTTTTCTGCACATTGAAAAAGAAGCACACACATTAAATTAATTTTGCTCAATAGTGCAATGATAAAGATACTGATCAATACTTCCCGTTCTGCTAAAGAATGGAGAAAACCCCTAGCTATAGGTAGTATGTAAAAGAGCTTCAGAATTTGCGTGTTCTTGTAAGTTTGAGATCAATGAAGTGAATATGCATATTACTCTCATCTTTATACTTATGGCAACGTTTTGTCCACACTGAGCAACTCCTGTGATCTTGGGGAAGCAGTTAGCATATTGTGTAGTTCAGGATAGTAGGTGAACACTGGTGGGTTGCAGCAGTAAGACTAACAAAATTAGATAAGTCCTCTGTTCAGCCACCAGTCTCAGCATATGAGAATGGACTGTTAAGTTGGGATGTGCCGGATAGTGATTTGGCCAGCTAACTGGATAAAGGATATCCGGTGACTTGTGATTACTGGTTATCGGATATCTGATGACTTGTGACTACCGGATACCGGATAGGTATCCAGTGTATGCTGGATACTGGATATCATGCTGGATACTGGATATCCCGCCGGATATTGCAGGTAGCTAAATTAAATCAATTTTTTTGTGGTTGATGTAAAATTGATTTCCAAGATCTTGTTGACAATGCTACTGTTCTAAATTTCTTCTAATTGGGCCAGAGTGGTAGTGAGCATATCAATTTATTTAGTGGCCGGGACACATACCGTAAGGTAGGCTATTTCGTCACCCTGTGGGGTTATTTCGCCATGTGCAAAAGTTGTCAGTTTTTTAGTCATTACAGTAAAAGTTTCAACAGCAGAAAAATGGTACAAGGTCCATTTCAAAGGTGACAAAAAACAAGCTCCTCAGACAAATATCAAAGAGTCAGTTGGACATCAAAGTTGTACACTCAACTTCAACGTCCAACTGACTCTTTAATAACTGACTCAGGGGCTTGCTTTCTGTTTCAAATTCAAGACAATTCCGTCACCTTTGAAATGGACCTTGTACCATTTTTCTGCTGTTAAAACGTTTGCCGCAATGACTAAAAAACTGACAACTTTGTCACGTGGCGAAATAACCCCTCGAGGTGACGAAATAGCCCAATCTTACAGTACACTTCTTTTAATGTGAGTAAACAAGCTATTGTGCATACAAGAAACAAACTACAGCCATTTTTCAGAAGAATTGTTAAAATTGGTAACCTTTCTGTAGCTGCCTCTGAGGTGAAGGGAGACTCAGGGTGGGTGGTGTAGAAATCCTGCAAGACTGCAGTCTGTGCGGCCGGCAGTAACCAGTAATGACAAGGTTCAACTATTAGAAGCAACTGATAACTACCTAATGGATTTTGAATTTACAAAACTAAGCATAGAATTAGCCATCGATGAAATTAGCAGAAATAGAGCTTCTAGTAGTAGTAGAAACCTTTACTAGCTCTTCAGTGGCACACTGCCTATATTGCGCATCAGAAATAGTGCTGGGGGCATCATCTGGTCCTGATGCAGAAATAGTGCTTCAGGACCAGATGATGCCCCTGCAAAAACCCTCAAAATGTGCAAGCTAAGCATTTCTTACCTGCTCTACCTCATTTTGGGGCAAGTCATTGGACGATCCAATTATTACCCCAATCCCCAAAACTGGAAATTATGCTTGTGACAAGCCAAGGGCACCAGAACACTTCCTTTTTCTCAGGGTTGCAGAGTCAGATGCTTCAAGGTCCAACTCAGACTCCTGACCCTCCAGATTTTCTGACTCCGACTCCTGGCCCTCAAGATTTTCCAACTTCACCTCCTTTGTCAACAAGCAGATAGTTGATGTAAACATTAAACATGTCCAAACCATTTTTGCTAGTATACACACATATCAAGGTAAAGTTACTAGGAGTATCTACAACATAATAAAGACCGATGTGTATTTACCTATCTGTTTATCGGTTTATCCATTTTCTGTCACGCTTAAACAAAACAGGTGGAAATTAGTCCAGGTTGGAGGCTCTGGTTGTCCTCTCAAGTTCCATTGAAAACTGTTAGGTAGAAAATAGGCTGGGTTGCAGAAGATGGAAAATGTATCTTAATCAGGAACAGTTGAAATTCAAACAATGAAGACATTGCAGGCTTAGTCTGATTTGCTTGAGTATTAGCTTCTCCATACATCAATTGCAGGTAGACTACTAGAGTTACTTCACCTCAGTTTTTTTTTCAACTTTTTTTTGGCTCTGCCCCCTCTCGGACCCACAGGTATATAGGTAGGCACCCGACCCCCAGAGCCTGATTCTGGACGACGAGCGAACATTTCGCTACTATGAAGCCTAGAACATACGGGCTTTGGGATAAGTTTAACCTCCAGAGGTACTCTGTCTTTCGCTTACCACTGCAAATAGGTTGAATGTTCCAATGAACAATTTTGCAGTGGTAAGCGAAAGGCAGAGTACTTCTGCCAAATAGTACCATAACTCACGTCACCGCGGGTTTCTCCACGTCGGGAGGACTGATTTAGTTGCCACACTATTGTTAATTGACAGGTAAGTACTCTTGCCTTTTTTTTTGACTTAGCCAAAATTGCAAGGTATGCTCTTGTGTAAGCATAAGAGCTATCTTGTTAGTAGTTGTTCTGTACTTAGTCTAGTATTTTAGTACAGACTGTAGAACTGTATTGTATCATACTAACACTTTACTTTTGCATGTTAGTATAAGTATTCCAAAAATCTGTCAACTCTGAATCTGCTTCCTTTACAGGTGATAGTTTATCTCAAGATTTTTTCTCCCTCTCCCCTCCTCCACCATTCGTGGCTATATAGGTAGGCACCCGACCCCCTGAGCCTGATTTTGGACGACGAGCGAACATCTTGCTACTAAAGAGCCCAGAACTACGGGCTTTGGGAAGGTTGTACCTCCAGAGGTACTCTGCCTTTCACTTACCACTGCAAAATTATGCATTGGAACATTCAGCCTATTTGCAGTGGCTCGCTTCCGGCAGAGTACCTCTGTCGGATGGCACCGATTTACAAACAGCATAGCTTGCAGAGCAGGGAGGGGTTCTGTGGCGACTCCTGATGTGGAGGGTGCCATAAAAGTGCTTAAGCTTAACCTGATCTGAACTTTATTAATCCTGTCTGTGGAGGTTTTCCTATTGACCCGCCACAGGAGATTTGATACCACATTTGCATCTTTATGTACCTTTGGTCATTTCGTCTGGACCACAGACCTCCAATTGCTGGTATCTTACCACTCTCTCCTGTAAGAGTTACCCTGAGGGAGCTGTCTGCTTTGTCTTTTGTGCCCATCTGGGTGAGCGACTTCACTCTTACAGATCAGGGTAAGACATTAACTTAAAGTTCTTCAGTTCTTCAAAATTTTACGCAAATTCCAAATTTTCAAAAGTTAATCCAAGTATCCACGGGCACTGAGCAATAAGGGACTAAGTCCCTATGCCTCAAAATCACACTTAAAAACTTTCAAGTCATTTCACTGTATTAGAAGAAAAGGCTCAATGGACTTCTCAAAAATATTCTAAGTCCCCACGATGGGACCCGGATTTTTCAAGTAGAACTGCCTCCATGCCTCTGAGGTTAAGTCTCCAAGGACTGCCTCCAAAAATTTTCAAAGTGTCAACTGTGGAAAGTCAAAATTTTTCTTAGTCCCCAATGTGAGACCCAGAACCATTTCCAAGTATGAAGGCTTTCATGTAGCTATCTGAGTCTAAGTCTCACAGGACTATCTCAGAATTATTTTAGTGTCGAAAGTGGAAAGCCAAAACTCGTCCTCAGTCCAAAAGCTACATTGTTTCAGAGTTAGAGTTCCAAAGGGGAACCAAGAATCTCTGCTTTGTACCACAAACAGTGTATTAAACTTACCACACAGGTGTGTAAACAGTCATCAGTCTAATCACTTCCTATGTTAGTAATTTCCTTTTCAAGATATCAACCAGAGTCAACACTCCACGTCCCTAGGCGCATATCCACTGCTTTCTTTCTGCACAGAAGCATACTTAGTTTGAATAAGGAAGCCCAAGGCTCAGGAGAGATAACTGCATCGAGGTATAAATAGGAAGTGCTTTTTGAAAATTACCGGAGGATAGGTGTAGGAGTGTACTCCTAACTCTTCAAAACTTCTCGAAGTCTTTGCTGTGGGACCCAGAGAATTCATAAAAGTTCAAACATCAGTTCAGTATCTGAGGTTATGTCAGTGTGTGCCCTTTCAAAATTTTTCTGAATCCTTGAGGGGTGCCAAGAAAATATTCTAAGTATAAACCCCTTTTTGGGTATCTGAGGCTAAGTGTCGAAAGACCAGTTTTAGCATTTTCTAAGTTCCAAAAGGGAACCAGGAAAATATTTAAAAGTCTAAAAAAACTTCCTGAGTATCTCAGGCAAAGTGTCGAAGGACCAAGTGAAAATTTTTCTAAGTCCCAAAGAGGAACCCAGAAATTTTTCTAAGTCTAAAAGGCACTGCTTCATTTAGAGTTAGAGGTCAAATTGGATTCTCAGTAAAAGTTCAAGTTCTGAAACTGATATCCTGAACATTTTCAGAGTTCTGGTAGCTGAGGAGAGGAGAACTGGCGATGGGATCAAGTTGACTCGACCCTGACGAATGCGTCTGGTGTCAGAGCCAATAAGACAGTAGCGGAAAGCGCCCTTAATACTTACTGCCGGGCCCACTCAGGTAGGATAGACACAGCAACAGGTTCACCGTGGCTGAAGATTTTCAAGTAAAAGGTTACTTAACGGGCACGGAAGCCTATACCACACGGATGCGAAGCCCTTCGCTGAGCAGAGACAAAGTCTCCAAGGGGGGGCAGTTGAGAAGTTTCTCAACTTTCCAAGGACGAATTTTGACCAGTTTTCTAATGTCGAACGTAATTGCATCCCAAGTGTATTGTTCTTTCTCCCTCCTGAAAAAATGAAGTTAAGCATGCTTGCACGTGAGTGTAGCCGCGCCTGTATAATCTCTGGCTGTAAGTAGCTCTCAAATACCACCAGAACTGTCGACCAGCTGGGAGTTATGAGCAAGACCTCTAGTTAGTCTCTGGTTCTCTTCTCAGCTACTGGACGAAATTTCAACACTTTTCCAAATTTCAAATTTTTCAAATAGAGAATCTGATTTGCGAGTGTAAACTCAAAGATCCATGTATCTTTCTTTCCCTAATCAAAATTTCCCCGTGGTTTCAAGAGGGAAAAGCGAATTAGAAAATCTCCCAGATCTTCAAAGTGTTTCGGAGAAGTTCGGAATTTAATTCAAACTGAAATTAACATGTCTTTTTCTGACTATACGTCTTAGAAGATTTCCAATTATAGACGAAATCAATCAATATAAGTGCCATCAGAGTCTGGTAGTGTTGGAAACCAGTCCAAATGAAGGACTAGGTACGTGTAAACAAAATTCCAAAAGCCGTCAGGAACCAAGGAACATTTAAAAAACCTAAGTCCCGACCAGGGTTTAGGTTGAGCATAGATCAGGGCATTCATTCTGAGGCTAATTGCCCACAGGGCCATTCCTTCCGATGCTAAGTGTCAACCGGACTTTCTGTTCTGAGGCTAAGTCTTCTCCTGTCCCTTTAATGCTTTTTAGAAGTATTTTTTGTATTCACGACTAACTTCCTTTGAACAAAAGGTAAAATTGGCGATCGCCCTCATTAAACGAACCGCCTTATTCAACTGAGAGGAACTCTGTCTGTGTTCGTTAGAGGACAACAAGTTTTTCCTGACGGAAATCTTAGTTTTCACGATCTTTTGCTTTATGCTCCGTATGCCTGCATAAACGTCTAGTGCCTCGGATCAAGCAGCTAAGTTTACGTCCAATCGTATTTTCGTGGAAGAAAGCATTTCCACTCTGTCTCTTACACTGCTTAGAGTGTAATTTCCCTGAGCTATATCTGAAATTGTCTGCTTTCCGATGCTGATTCTTTCTTGAGGTTAAGGGGGCCTTTTCAAAATTTTTCTATTTTATTTTTTTTTATTTCTGAACCGATTTTTCTGAAATTTGCACATAAGTTGTAGAATAAAAAAATGAAAACATTTTGTTCGTGTAACTTTTTCAGTTTAGGCCTTAGTTTTTTCAGAAAATGAGATTAGCTAGAATGTTGCAATGAACACTTTTGCAGTGGTGAGCAGTAGCCAGAGTATCTCTGTCGTTTGCACCACAACGCACGCGTTTGTGTAGCTCCGGACAGGAGGATCATTCAGAGTTGATCGAACTTATGTTAATGAGAGAATTAGGTACTCTGTTTTTTTTTCTTTTTCTTTTCGACTTAGTTGAAATAGAGGAGCTTCACTCCTGTTGGTGTAAGAGTGAGCTCTTAGTTCAGGTTTTTTTTTCCCCCAAATATTTTTTCCTCTATTTTTTTCCTGTTTTTTTACTGCAGCTGCACCAGCAGAGCTCCCCTCCACTATTTAGGTAGGTGCACCACCCTCCAGTCCTCACTTATGAAACAAGCGCTTTTTAGAGTCAGGAGAACGGTCGGGTTTTGGGATGTATTTGTACTCCAGAGATAATCTGGCTACCGCTCACCACTGCAAAAGTGTTCATTGCAACATTCTAACTATTTGCAGTGGTTCGCTAATGCCAGAGTATCTCTGTCGTTTGCACGACCTACCCACAGCTTTAGCAGCAGAGGGGTTTTCCGGCTAGTGTGCTGGAGGTGGTGCTATTTAGAGCTCTGTTCTTCATCATATTACTTCATGTTCTTGTGACTGGACTTCCGCTAGTCTATTCTTGTGTTGGTTCATCTGTACCATGTTTGGTATATCCAACGTCGTCGGTCCTCAGTGGAGTTCCTACGGAACTCTTCTGTTCTCTCGTGTGATGAAATTTCGGTTAGGGTCGATTGGGGCAAATCGTGTGCATTTTTTTTTTTTTCAATTGGTTGTCACACTCTTACTATCGATCTTTGAGAAACGGCTATTTTACTGTAAAGGCAGCGTTACATGTAGTTACGATACATATAAAGTTCAAAGCAATAAGTGTCATAGTAAAATTTGAAAAAATAAAAACCGACATTCTTCTGCACCCCCGCAAGGGGGGCAAATCGTGCGCGGTTCTGGGGCAAATCGTGCGCATGGTCGTAACTTGCAAAATAATAATCGTGGATAAAAATTTATGTCACCATCGTAAAGAGCATCATTTTTTACCCAAGAAACGATACTAAACATTAGGCTATGCATAAAACTTATTACGTTTGCATCGCGCACGATGTGCATCACCTGTAATTTTGTGGCTAAATGAAAAAAATCGAGCGTTTCTTTTGCTTCAATTCGTTGTCACACTATTATTATCGATCTTTGGGAAACGGCAATTGCACTGTAAGAGCAGTGTCACATGCAGTTGCGATACATATAACGGCCAACGCAATATGTGGCAGTAAATACTGTAAAAAATGAAAACTAGCGTTTTGCTGAAAACTGTTCGTTTTACTTCAGTTCATTGTCACGCAGTCGCTTGGCATTGATCATTAGGAAACTGCTATTTCATGAAAAGAGCAGTGTTACATGTAGTTACGGTACATAAAACGGCCAAAGCCGTATGTGGTAGTAAAACCGGGAGGAAAACAGCATTTTGTGCCAGTCTGCAAGTGGGAAAATCGTAACCATTTTTATTATATTTTTTTGTCATACTGTTACAGTCAATCTTTGGGAAACGGTTATTTTATTGTAAGAGCAGTATTACATGTAGCTAGTACGGTACACATAACGGCCAAAGCAACATGTGGCAGTAAAAACTGGAAAAAATATAAACCAGCATTTTGCTGCCAGTCTGCCAATGGGAAAATGTACCTACCGTAAAATTGGGTGATTTCGGACAAAATGGAGGGTTTTCTCAGTGGCTCGCTCCGACAGAACACCTTCTGTCGGTAGCACCAGACCCGCGACAGCGCCCAACTCTGGGGCGTCTAAATGGTAGTTTAGAACCGTTCTGAGGCGTTACCCTCCTTAT
>LQNS02000155.1:18366820-18377166 GCA_001587735.2 Parhyale hawaiensis
GCAACGAAATCATCTGTGGGGAGAAACTACGAATCAAGAAGCATGAGAGTGCCAACGGAAGCTTCAGATATCTTCAGTGCTACGATTTGAACTTAGGCAATGCAAGAAGTGCATTCAGCCATAAGGCCGCCCTATACTTTGCCGTAGATTTGATGTATGGAGAAGCTAATACTTTAACAATTCAGACTAAGCCTGCGATGTCTTCATTGTTGGAATTTCAACTGTCGCTGCTCAAGATACGTTTGCCATCTTCAGCCACTCGGCCTATTTTCTGCCCATCACTTTCAATGGGGCTAGAGAGGACAACCAGAGTCTCCAACCTGGGCTAAATTCCGCCTATCTATTCCGTTAAGAGCGTGACACCGAACATATAAATATATATATTTTTAAACACACGACGGTCATTCTTAGTATTAGATTAGGGTTGTGACAATATGCGCTGCACAAAATACAGCATATGCAAATAAAATCTTAGAGCATATGCATCTAAATTATGCATTTCACTAAAAGGCATATGCATAAAACAATATGCATATTCCTATTAGTAAAATACATAATTAAGCTGCATATGCTGTAGGATTTTTTTTTGCATATGCTGTATTTTATGCAGCGCGTATTGCCGAGAGCCTATTTAACTTGCATTATGGATATCTTTTTACCTTTGTATTCGTAGTTTAGATGTTTGATTCTTGATTTTCACAGAACTTATTTAATGAGATTGAAATGGTGCTGCCCTAGGCAATCTAATACTAAGAATGACCGTCGTGTGTTTATAAATACATTTATATGTTCGGTGCCACGCTCCTAACGAAATAGATAGGCGAAAATTAGCCCAGGTTGGAGGCTCTGGTGCTCCTCTCAAGCTCCATTGAAAGTGATAGGCAGAAAATAGGCCGGGTTGAAGAAGATGGCAAACTTATCTTAAGCAGGGACAGATGAAATTCCAACAATGAAGACATCGCAAGCTTAGTCTGATTTGTAGGAGTATTAGCTTCTCCATCCATCGAATCTCCGGCAAAGTACAGGGCGACCTTATGTCTGAATGCACTTCTTGCATTGCCGAAGTTAAAATCGTAGCACTGAAGCTATCTGAAGCTTCCGTTGGCACTCTCATGCTTCTTGATTCGTAGTTTCTTCCCACAGATGATTTCGTTGCACGAGTTATTCTTCCCACTTTGATGCAATTGTCAACGAAACTGATGAAACCTAAGTTTTCACGGGCAGTAGATAATTATTTCTTCTTGCCGTTTCCCTCTGACGAAGCAGTTTTCTCTTCATAGGTCAAAATTTGAGCACCTCAAATGAAGCAGATATTTGAGGTTGAAAGACTGTATCAACGGTATCTTTGCTACCGAGCGAACACATTGTATATAAGTTGCTATTTTTTTCAAGTTTATTGATGGGTTTTATTCAAATCGCTACTTCTGTCTATACAAGGAGCTTCAATACAGAAGGAGGGAGCCTTGTGGCCAAGTTAGAGACTTGCCAGAGAATCAACCAGATCTCTTATGACTGAGATGCTCATTGGTGGAAAAGACGGGGGACCACTGAGTTTCACGGGGGAGCAGCAGACGAACTGAGTTGCTGATATGCGATTGGTGCTTAAGTGACTGGCTGCAGCCATAAGAGACTCTTTTCTGATATGCGATTGGTGCATAGGACAACTGGCTGACAGCCATAAGAGACTCTTGAGCTTCAACGGGCTAGGCTACTGGCTCCCTCCTTCTCTATACAAGTTCCTTGTGTCTATATAGAAGACCTAAGGATGACAGCACGACAAAGGATCAATGAAGAAACGAAGAAAATTAAGAAACAAATAAGAGAAGAGGAGATTCCGCACCGGCATAGAGGCATTGGGCAAACGTATAGGTTATTGTGTGAATTCTTCACGCACGGGGCCAATAGTTAATTCTATATTTGTCCTTTTTTTCATGTATACAATTTACTCTCAAACATTGACTCTTTGAATTTTGGTATAAGTGAAACAAGTACAAAGTTTAAACATATTGGTTGCATTCTACTACTACATGGCATTCTAAATTCTGGAAGTTGAATTTCTTCATATTGTCTGCCAGTGTAGTTTTGTACTGAGAAAACATGCGTTCAACGTCGCAAGACAACAGGAGCATATTGTAGGCATTTGATGTCAGATGCAGGGTTGCGGAGTCGGAGCCGTAGTCGGAGGATTTGAGGTAGAGTCTGAGTTGGAGTCAGAATCTCACTTGCTCTAGGAGTCTGAATTTTTAGCCCGACTCCGACTCTGGAATCCCATTTATAAACAAATATCAATCAATTCTGAATTTTCAGTCACAGGTTTGAAAAAAAAAAAATTGTAATTGTCGATATTTTTTTGTACATTTCTCTTTCAAAGCTATAGCTACCATGCATTTTCCTATTCCATATGATGAGGCCATTGACAAAATGTTGGGTAGAACTTTCGCACCTGGTACATTATGTGAGGGGGGGCATGGGGGGGCGCAAAATAATAAATTTTGGACAGATTGTTCTGAAATTTGCGTAGTATGAGTATTTTTGAAATCTAAACACATTTTGCTTCCACAAATGTTTGGATTTAGGCCTCAGTTTTGGAGATAACGAGAAATATCTATAAATAAAGCTATATGCATTTTTTTCAAGTTTCAAAGGAATAGAACTAGACGATTTTTCGTGCTAGGATAAAAGCAATGACAGTTTTGGAATCCTTGAAACCTTCCTAACAAAACTATTGAGCAGGATTTTCCCTTTTAGCCTCGATGTTTTATCTTTTTTCAACGCACCTTAAAACCAATTTTTTCCCTTACATTTTAGTTAGGTAGTGACCGGACAGAATAGAAAATGGAGAGGGGAGCTCGGTAATTTTCTTAAGAATGTTGGAAGAATTCCAAAACAGTCATTGTTTATATTGTAGCATGAAATCTCATCGAGCTCTATTCCTTTGGAATTTAAAAAATGCATAGTTTTATATATGTATACATTTCCATTATCTCAAAAACTAAGGCCTAAATCAAAGAAATTGTTTATTTTTCATAAATACATATACTACGCAAATTTCAGAACAATTTGTCTAAAATTGGTTATTTTGCCCCCCTCACATAATGTACCATGTGCGAAAGTTTTACCCAAAATAATTTAATGTCCTCCTGTCCTCGATTTAATCTCCCAAATTTTGCCCCTGGGGTCGCAAAGCCCATACATATGACAGGAATACGGCCCGTCATAATGTAACACTGAGGGACTTCAGGAAGCATTTCCTGCCCATTTTACCTCCATGCATTCCGTTTCCTCTTCCCCAGCACTATTTAGGTAGACAAGTTTGAAGAAAAATAGAGGCTCTACTGACTAACAAAACAGCCCTGAAAATATGCAGTGAACAGGTGTATGACAAAGCCAATAGAAAATGTGTTGAGAGTTCCTACTGACCGCGCTATATTCAGTTCTATTTCGAATTCCCTGTTCCGATTCTAACGTAGCTAATCAGAGTTTATTTTCACATCAGTTCATCTCAAAACAGGATCTTGAGAACTTTTCATTGAATAAATGCTTTCAATATTTTCAATTTATAGCCGAAGTATGTACGAACAATTTTGCGACCGTCAGGATATTTATCTGTTCACCCAAAATGAGGGAGCTTAGGTTCACAATTTTGCGCAAAAAGTGCGGTGGGCCGACCCTAGACGTGAAAATTGCTAAACTCTAGAATTAGGAGGCCATCAAAACACTGCGGCGCTGACATTTGCCCTCCATTGTGGCTGATTGTGTTAGGTGATGGGGGCGTTCTAGTTGAAGTTTTAGTATATTTTAAAGCAGGGAAATTCAAGTTGTTCAACTACCGGTAAGCGGGCCACCTGTAGCCCGCGAGATCATTTTTTATGGCCCGTGCCCGTTTAGCACCTCCGCCGATGTTCAAGTTTCGTTAACGTTAATATGTCGACAGTTAAGTTACCAAGTTATCCCAAAAACTAATGGAAGGATATTCGTGAAATTTATTGGGATAGTGGGGATATTCGTAGAAACTTACGCTGAAAATCCGTTCAACCATTTCATTTGTTTATTAATTTTCGCCTTGGTACCAGTAGGAAAATGAACGCATCACCATATTTGCTGGCATTTGGGAAATTTTGCAAAATTCGGCAAACCAAATCTGTGGCGAAGATCTGCTACTCCGCTTGTTTGGACTAAGCAATAACAATCCAGAAGTTGTGAACAAATTTTTGTGTATTGTCGGAAATTTGGCAACGATCATAACACAAAACCATCAAATTTTCTCCAACGACTAGTCTGCGAGTGCAAGTCAAAGTATTATACTGAAACTATGAACAAATTTTTATGGAATTACAGGGACTGAACTATTCATATCAAGAGGCACAAAAATTCAAATTTCACGATGAAAAGCGATCTTCTGGCGTCAGTACCAAGTCGGAATTTTCCGTTACCAATGACTGGGTTTGAAGAAGGTATTCGCTTGAGTGCTTCAACAGTAGAAATTTTGTCTACTCTCTTCTATATCTACTCAGGAGTTGCAAGTTATTAGACTTGCAACATCATTTACGCGAGTTTGGCCCACCACGTCACCGTTTAAACTCCACGTGGCCACGATATCGAAGAAGTTTGACCACCCTGGTCTAAGGGAACTAATAAGTGCCCCTCAATATGCATCTTGTACTAAACTTCTGTCAACAGCGATCGAATTTCTTATGTACATATCTACTAGTCTAAAGGGGCCCCACTCAGTGCACATACCTCCATCTCAAGCACACGCATATTCGAGCCGCAACTTTTGCAAGCCTGCTTCCGCACCCACTGCGCAAACCCAATCTGTCAGTTCCGCAGCAAAAACGCTTCAGTCGACAGGAACAAAGAGGTTGAATAGAAATATCAAACTTCCTTGGGCAGTACAAACTCTGAGCTACGCCCAGAAAATTTCAGGAAAATCTGAACAACTCTTGCCTAGAAATGTTGCTAGAGCGTCCCCACACACTTAGCAAATTACCACGAGCTGTGCTTTGTGCACAGACTGAGTTGGCGGCATGTCGAGTGTGTGAGGCCCTTCAGTCGGATCAATCACCACTTATGAGAAAGCTGTAACCGAAGCACTTAGTGCAGGAAGATTATTTCAAGAGTCCCAATTCCTGTAATTAATTTAGTTCAAGTAACTACATGGAATTGTGTGGAAACTCCATTTAATCGCGTCTGGAGTCTCAGTTTCCGCTACAAAAGAGACCTCACAGTAGAAGGAAGGACACCTGATGAGTTTGTAGACGAGTGGGTTATATGTACGCAAGTGTTCCCGCAAAATATCAATTCGGAAGAGAACACCAAGTCTGGAAAGAAGGAGAACCCCCTAATAATCATCACGAGCATCAAAGCTGCAAGAAACCAAGAACGCACGGAGGAACTATTTCACGGAGACATAACTAGGGATAAGGTGACAAAGAGGTGGTTGACAGAAACCTTGGCACCGTAAAAAGACGGAGGGAAATTTAGCATGTCGCACCTCAGGCTGCACCTTCAGCAAAATCCACAACCTTATTGTGGAGGTAAAGCAACAGTGAAGTCTTACAGCTCAACTGTATCTAATTCCGTCTGTGCTAATCGGCAAAATGTTTCCTGTATCTGTTAAAGCTTTCGTTGAGTGGATGACAATAGGATTGCACCTCCAAAAGAGAAAGCAGATCAAGTTAATTATAGAGTAGGCGCCTAAATCGAATTTTCGAGTTTCAACTTTCCCTAAATTTCAGACTGAAGTTTTGACTTCAACTTCCAAGCAACCAAATTTAGTAAAGCCTGTCAAATTCCTTTCGACTGCGTAAAAGAGGTTTCCGAATTTAAAAGCCTTAAGAGCGCCAATTCAAAGTGAACGGCTGCAATCCCATTCAACGGGTAGAAACCAGCGCACATGCCCCAGTTTCGAACAAACCCAATATCTAATGAATAAATCTTAGAGATTCTAACTAGGTGTTGTGACACTTTCCTACAATTATTCTTCGCTACAGTGATTTTTACAGGGCAAAAAATAGATCAAAGCCGAAGGCTGGTTGGTTGGATTGGCGTAATAATGCCATGACAGGAGAATTAACTTCCGACGTTCTTAAAAGAGATTTATTTACAACATACTTGGCAGCAAACTGAAAGTAGGATCGAGAAATGCCACGTTGTCATAACACTTCAAGTTACCTCACAAAATTGAGCTCTACTATGCAAGATCTTCGATCAGATTCACTCATAACAACATGGAAATTATTTACTTCCGAAAACAAGTGTCAAACAATTAAAATTCAAGGTTAAATTATTCAAAACTGGCGTGTGGTGGAGTCAAAAAGGGGCGAATTTGCTTCCAGGCAGTCCAATCTTCAGTACTATTACGGTTTGATGACCTCCCAGTTAAATTATTCGATCAAGGGTTGTCCCAGGCAGGTACCAGAATGGGATAGAAGTGATTGATCAACTGCTGAGATTCAATCAGAACTTGAGCGCTGACTCCACGACGGGCATCCTCTGCCGCTGAACAGGCAACTACTGTGTATCTTTAAATATTTGGAGATATACCCGGTATGTGCGTTAGCATTGTACCTACTTCAGTTGCGAATGCCGAACCTCATCTCTTTCCTGCCTACTTGTGGTGCTGCGTTGTGGAAAGTTTCGTTGCTCATTCGCTTGGGCATGGCAAGTCTGATCTCGTTCCTGTCTACTTGAGTTTTGTTGCTGGGTTATAGAAGGTTGGCTAAGCACCTGCTTCGCAGGGGCATGGCAAGCCTGACCTCGCTTCGGCCTATTTGAGTTTCGTTGGCCGAGTGGTGGAAAGTTGCTTTCGTACGTGCTTTGGTTGGGCACGCAGGGCGAAACCTCTCTTATGTCGACCCTAGTTTCGTTGCTGGGTTGCGGAAAGAAATCGGGATGCTGTTCCCTGATCACGCGCAGTTTCTCTTCCGTAGCTTCCCTCGTAAGCGGGAAACGACACTTCACAGGTTTGCGAGCCCCATTGCGTATCAAGCACGTACCAGTTTGATACTTTGAATTGTCAGGTCTGCGGGCATTAGCCTTGTCGTGGTTCACAGCTAACTTTATGCTTTCTCTGAAGAGTTCATCCATCGGTAGTTCGCGGTGAAGTAGGAAGTGCACTTCGTGCTTGTACCAATATGTCCGTTTTTCCCCATTTCTTCCGAACTTGAACTCCACGTGCTTGACTGCTATGCGCAAGTCACCATCACTGTCTTTATAAACTGGACTACCTTCTCTACATTCGTCCCAAATTATCCGCTTAAAGGAGCCCAATGTATCTCTTGGGGAGATGAGATAGCGACTGGCCGATTTCTCGTTAAACCTTATGANCACGTGTTTGACTGCTATGCGCAAGTCACCATCACTGTCTTTATAAACTGGACTACCTTCTCTACATTCGTCCCAAATTATCCGCTTAAAGGAGCCCAATGTATCTCTTGGGGAGATGAGATAGCGACTGGCCGATTTCTCGTTAAACTTTATGAAATCTATGAAGAAAAAATTGAAGTTTAATAGTTTTTCGCTTGATAAAGCGTAGCGTACGTTTCCGAACCAGTCGTGCTTGTCAACCCGTTCAATTTCACCGTCACTTATCCCCCTAAACCAGGAGACTGCGTGCTCTCCCAGCAGAGTCTTGTGGATTCTATCGGGAATTTTTGTGATGAGTGTTCGCTGTTTGAAGTCCTCTTCAAAGGCGTTAAAGTGAACGGTACGCGCAATTTGATTGCACTTTTTGTACTCGTAGCTCTTTAGTTGTGGGTGCCAGTTCAATAAAGTGAAACTCACACTACCCACTCTTTGTCTACCGACTCGACAAACTTTCCTTTCGTCGCTCTGTTTTCTTTCGTCGCTCTGTTTTCTTTCGTCGCTCTGTTTTCTTTCGTCGCTCTGTTTTCTTTCGTCGCTCTGTTTTCTTTCGTCGCTCTGTTTTCTTTCGTCGCTCTGTTTTCCATTGTTTCTATCTTCTCTCTTTCCTCTCTTTTTCTTCGTCGCCGTCATTTTCGCACTAGTCTAGTTTACCTGCTGAAAACCCTAAAGTGTGCTGAATCTAATTCTTTTATTCAGCTTCTAACTTTCCGTCCGGTGCCACTCTCTTCCGTCTCGCTGCAATTACGTTCCGACGTAACGTTCACCTTCTCCACAGTTCAAAATTGCTCGGTGCCACTCTCTCCCGTCTCTCTGCGAGTCACGTTCCTACGTAACATTCACTTTCAACCGTATCACAGCAAGTTAGGTTCTAACCAAACTTTCACCTTTTCTACAGCAAAACTTTGTACGGTGCCACTCTCTCCCGTCTCTCTGCAAGTTACGTTCCGATGTCACATTTTTCTCTTACACTGTTGGGGCTTTATAATATCCAAGTAGTGGTAGCTGCAGGGGTCTAAACGTCTACACGTAAGAAATGTAAGGTATCTTGAGATGTCCGTGTATGGCATCTTTATATAAATTTTATAATTGACCATATATGTCCACATTTAGGTATGCACGTACAAGGATAAACATTTTTCGACCTATATATTCCCGTTTAGATTTTTGAAAGTTTCCGTTTCCAGCTTTTCCGGCATCAGCTCCATGATCTTCCAAGCTGCACGAGGACGACCCTCCGTGATTCGTCCTATTCCCTGAAAAAAAAAAACCGACCGCATAGATTAGGCACCGAAGCTTGTTTGACAAGCCATCTCAACTGCACTGCTCAGTTCCCACACAGCAGAAGTTTGCACTGGCCGTGTTACGCTTCCTTGCTAATTATTTTAATTGTCTGCTCACTATGGTATTTCAACGCAAAAATTCTTACGTCCCAATTCAATTTTCCATGCGTTTGCAGACTAGTTTACTCAAATTTTAACCCATATCAAGCTGAAGCTAGGTCAAGACTACAACTTCAAAATTTTAGGGTTATGACCTAGATAACGCTGCCTTCGTTCAAAGCCATTGCGCCAACAAATCATTTTAGAAAATGTACGACTGCCATATTGCTTAAGTTTTGGCGAACTGAGCACTTTAGGTACTTACAACTCGATCCTAAATACAGCCAAAATAAGGCTCCACCATAAAATGTTCATGTACGAGCTTTCCGCAAATTCCGCAAGACTTTGGGTCGCTGATATCGCATGTCGCATTCACAGCTGCACGGGCAGACGCAGGGTAACAGACTGCTAATTGCAACACGCCCCAGGGGAGTGTTGCATCAGTCGCCAGTGTTACCATGACTGTATTACTCTTGTAGCAGTTAAAGCGACATGCTATCTCAGCGCCTCAACAAGGTTACGGAAATTTCAGAGAGTTCGTACATAAGCATTTCTGGCGGAGCCATACTTTAGCTGTATTTTCGGATGAAGATTTCAGCTACGGTAAAGTGCTTCAACGCTAGAATTCAAGCAATATATGGCAGTCATACATTGCGTTATACTGTTTAGTATCCGAATCAATGTTTGTAAGCATAGGCAGTGTTACTCGGCTAATATCCCCTACAATTTTAGAGGGTTATCGACTGGTATTATCCAATCTAAGCCCGATTGAAACTCGCCGCAGATGCGGCCGCGTCGTAGGGATGTGTAGACGCGACTTGCTCCATGGTTTCAGCCTAATCTACAACAGTTAACTGCTCTGTGAACTACTGGCAGCATCTTAAATGGGCCATGAATTTATGGTAGGGGTGTGAAAGGCTGTTCAATTACCTCTGTGTTCCGGCGATTCACTTACGCATGATTAGCAAACAACAGTAACACGGCCAGTATAAACTTCGGCAGTTTCCTCTGACCAAACTTTCTGCGCTTCAAATAAGAATATTAGCAAATTAATGGAGGCCTTAAGACTACGGGGGGAGGGGGGAGTTCAGACGAGAGAAACTAGGAAACTTCTAATTTTACAGAAACTTTGAACCAATACTTGAGCCTGAAGGAAATTTCAACTTCGTATCAACGCGCATGGGAACAGCAAGAAAGCACAGTGCAGACGAGAATTGTTCTAATTTTGGGTCAGCAAAGTCCTCACGAAAGTAATTTCAAGGCCTGTCCAATAATCCAGGTATTTACGGATGCCCTGGGGCTGCAGTCTTTCTGATGACGCCTATAGACGAACCTTACTAAGGTTTCCCAATGGACAGTTCACACGTCCTCCCTAGTAACTCAATTATGAAAATGAACACGAGCCGTATGTCAACTTTTCGTTTCTGTCGACACTTAGAAACTTCGTTCAGTCAATACATAAGGCGTCTTTTTGTGGCCACGCTCGTAATCACAATCACCGTGATCATGATCATCGTGATCATTGAAAAGCACAAGAACGGTCAACGATTTTGTAAACAAACCAGAGCCGCCATGTCAATTTTTGTATAATATATTTAT
>LQNS02000155.1:18411691-18426316 GCA_001587735.2 Parhyale hawaiensis
CCCATGCCCCCCTCACATAATGTACAAGGTGCAAAAGTTCTAGCCAACATTTTCTCAATGGCCTCATCACATGGAATAGGAAAATACATGGTAGCTATAGCTGTAAAAGAGAAATGTGCAAAAAAATATCCAATTTACATTTTTTAAAAATTTGTGACTGAAAATTTAGAATTGAAGGATATTTCTTTATAAATGGCATCCTGGAGTCAGAGTCGGACAAAAAATTCCGACTCTGACTCCTAGAGCAAGTGAGATTCCGACTCCGACTCCCCCTCAAATCCTCCGACTCCGGGAAGTTTAGGAACTCTCACCCGTTCTACTAAGCTATATATTTTAGCATTGTTAATACTAATCCTACGAAGCATGCGAGTCTCTGCATCGCCCAGAGGTCCTCTGAAGGACCTCTGGATCACATGCCGAGACTTCCGGATCTCTGTCTGTTGAGGTTCATCAGGTACCGACTCCTACTCCGCTTTTCCGCGGTCGCCCCCTCTGCACCCCCCTGCACCCCCCTCCATATCCGCTCACCTCCAACCACCCCTGCCCAGAGTTCGCCATTATTTGACGACTCGCGGTAGACTCAACATCTCAGCAGCATCTCTCCTCGTCTAGTTTGAATTCATATTCATGCGTCCAGTTTTGACACTTGGAGAAATTCATTGGTGTGCTGTCTTTGGCACTTAGAATTATTTGCTAAAATCCTTTTTGGGACTTAAAAGAATTTACGTATAGTGATGGTGTTCCTTTAAGTATTAGCCTGAAACTGGGCAGTGCCTGCAACACTTAGAAAGTTTGTGACTGTAAAGCTTTTATGCTTAGACGAATCTTCTCGAGTCTCCTCTGGGGACTTAGAATGTTTTGGAGCGTTTTACCCATAGAACTTAGCGACAACTGTTGTTTTCTACACTTCAAATTTCTCTTCCGTGTCAAGATTAAGGACTTGAAATTTAAACAGTTGTCCCTTTCTGGGATTAAGGTTAGCTACAATGATGAACCTCAACAAATTGTCTTACTTACCGTATCGTATTCACTGTTTTTGCTACTGTTCGGCTACGTTTGTAACTCTTAGAAACTTTTGGCTGGGTGTCGTGAGGACTTCGTTTGTGAACTGTAACTGTTGAGATGTTAAAAAAGTTTTTGAGGTCGGCGGTTCACCATAGCGGGACTTTGCCGTTTTTGTTCTTGACTTCCTCTGAAATTTACGTGATTGCGGCGTGCTTTCGGGACTTGGCGCTTGGAGTGTTGAGTTTTGTTAAATTAAATTGAAATCTTTGGTTTTTAGGAGTAGGTATGATATGAAGTGAGGAGTAGGGATGCTGAGGTATTGATTTTAGTTTACTATGCCCCAATTGGGCTTTATAAACCACAGTTTGGGTTTAATTTTACGAAGGATTGGAACAGGCAATACAGCCTGTAGAATTTAGGATTACAATTGGCACGATTAAAGCTAACAAACGGTAGCTATAATTGCCCCCAGCTATGGAAATAAGATATAACAACTGAAGCAGCTATGGAAATAAGATGTAAAATTTGGAGCTTAATTATAAAAGCACCAATACGGCAGTATTAATATTAATTTCAAAGCAGACACAATCAAATAAAACATACTACGGCTCTGATACAATTGACAGTAGGTATCTCTGAACTTAACTACAGACAGTCGATATTGAGTTTTGATGTTAACTTTAAAGCGCCTTTATGATTCCCATATGTTGTTGTGACAGTTTTACATAAGCAGCTATGGAGATATAACATGAATTTCAGAGCTTAAATTGGTATAAGGACCTATAATGCCCTACGATACAGAATTTGGAAAATGGACGTTACTTAATGGAAGCAATACGGCACTGATACCAAGGAAAGATAGCAGTTCATAGGCTACATCCGTGAATTGGCTATAGGCAGTCAATACTGCTGAGATTCGATACACACTGTTAAGTGCCTTATGGTTCCCATACGCGGTGGTGACGGTTAGGCTGAAGCAGCTATAGGAATACGATATGAATTCGGAGCTCAATTGCTACAGGACCAAAACGATCCTATTCTAATAAGCCTCAAAGCTTACAGTATTAAATAAATGTATACTACAGCACGGATACTATTGAAAGATTGGCAGTCATAGGCAAGTTCTCTGAACTTGAACTGCAGACAGTCTATATAAAGATTAGATGCAGACTTCTAAATGCCTTTACGATTTCCATAGGCGTTGGTGACAGGCTGAGGCAGCTATGGAAATTTAATATGATGTTCAAATATAGTCCTATTTTACGAATTTTGAAGAGCCAATGTTATCTACTAGAATTGCGAACCTTTGAGTACCTTTAGGTTTCCATACGCTGTAGTGACAGTATGCGAAAGCAGCTATGTAGATATTTTTTGGAATTTGGAGCTTAATTGATTCAAGTACCAAGACGGCCGTATGATACAAATTTGGAAAAGCCAACGCTATTTAATAAATCGCAATAGGACACTGATGCTGGTGAAAGTGGGCAGTTCATAAGTAGCTGATACATTTGAACTTAGTTACAGACAGTCAATACTGAGAATCTATACGATCCTTGATGTGCCTTTATGATTTCCCCCATACGCTGTAGGTGAAGCAACTATGGAGAAACGATATGAATTTCAAAGCTTAATTGGTAAAAGGACCAATACGACCTATTACACAGATTTTGAAAAGCAGACGCTATCTAATAAAAGTTGTAGTAGCTATATATATATATATATATATATATATATACGAATTATAAAGGGGCATTATCAATGGGACACAGATAGGGCACTAATACAATGCCAGATTGCCGTTTCATCCACAGTATTCGAAGGATAAAATTTCAGGCTGTGTAGACTACGTCGCATTAACTCGAAGTAGGCTATATTTCAAAAGTTCGACGCAGCAGGAGATACTGCAAGGCTATACTATACTGAAACGGCTATAATGAATTACCAAATGTTGCTTTGGCTTTTCGATGGAGGCAGTTCTGGTTTAAGATGCAGATAAAATTCATGGAGTTAGACGGTATCTATTTGACCATGCTGGTTCTTAATACAATTCTGCCAAAATTTTCCATTGCGAAGTTCCGCCTTACAAACGACGTCTGCAGTGTACGTCGAAGAATGGCTCTGTCTTAGAAGGCTAATCTAACGAAATATCAGTCGATTAAACAGGCTTGCATTGTGTGCAGACTTTTGCCTGTAGCCACGCCTTTAAGAGTCAAGTCTGTGGATAGTGAGCGGGTAGAGCAAGGATGTTGTGGTGGAAATAGACTTTCAAATTCAATTTCTGTTCCCGTGACAGGTGGTTCTCTAAAAAAGTGGCCTCAGCTTGTTAATCGATTAAGCATTCCATTTGCTCTGCCCTATAGGGATAAAGATTGCTACTAACTACCGAGTAAGCAGATAGCCTAGTCGTCGATGATAGTCTGTTGCGCCACTGCGGACGATACACAATTGTTCTGTGATGATTTGGCCGTGAAGGTGTAATGAACAGGTTATCGGAGAGTGTGGATTTCATAAGCTGTGAAGATTTCTAACAACTGGCTTCAGGGTCCCATGCCAGGTGATTGCGTAAGGAAGCCGGCGTCTTTAAAAGTTGATGGTTGTTGAAGCACTAGTATGGCAATTTCTGTGGCTAAATTTGAGGCCTGTTATTTTCTGTATGTGTGAGTAAATAGCAGAACGTTTGTTAAACGGTTGAGTACAACTTCCTCTCCTTACAACATCGAACGAACTCACCTGAGAACAGGGCCGCTGCTCAATATTTCCCTCTACGTGTACTCAAATTGGTCATGCCAGCCTTGACGATCCGGCACTTAATCTCGTCGATGGCAATGAAGATGATGCGCCATTACACATGATTCTAGGTGCATAGGTACTTTGTCTAGCAATTCGATACAATGCTTGGAGAATCGTTCTTCACACCGACGGTTAAGCTTACTTTTCTAGTCTTTCGATTCACCGATCACTTCTGGCAGTGTAAGATGATGAGCTCCGCGGTCGAGACTGTGGTTTGCCTTGTTTCCTCTTACAAGGAATTCGAGGCCCAGGTTCTAGAATAGACTGAAGGTTATGGGTAATCAGGTTCTGCTGGCGCTACTACAGCTGCATTGTGTTACCTTGTTTTCAACCAAGTTTGCTAAGCAAAACTTTGCCGTCGGTACGGTACCTAGGTCAGAATTACACTACATTGGCCACATATGCACCTAGCAAGGTTACCCAGAGCAGGAAGATTATTCCTTAATGTATCGAAGATTTGAAGCGGTTCTTAACTTTGTACAAGTAAGGACGTTAGACTTTGAAAGCATTTCGGGGTGCCTTCGCTAGGAATTGAGTCATTTTGTAAGTGTGCTACAACTTCTGTCGAAGCCTCGCCTCACATACTGGTATGGTATCTACTCATTCTTAGAAAAATTTCAGTAGCTCCCTTCTGGAATTTTGACTTGGGTTTGGTGTGAGGCAGTCTTTTCAACTCGTCCAGCTCTTCACAAGGTGAAAAAAAAAAAATCCAGCTACTGCTTTAGACCTTGAATTGGTTCGAAAACCTGCTCTAACCCTTAGGTTGTAGGTACTGGACCTTGGGGACATCACTAAGGCCAGCTACTGTTACGTATAGAAGGTCAGTATTTGGGTATTTGGAAGTGGCCCAATCCAGAGCTGATACTAATACAGTAGTGCACTGTTTGTTCTTGTAAAAGAAAACCAAAGTTCTGTCTTCTAAGTTCTACCCAGCAGGTTGAAAACTTTGAAAGACTCACTAAGTCCTGCTCCTACCACCTTACAGGGCGGGCTAAAAAAAGTTACAGTAAGAAATCGGAGAGGCAAGATATAAGGTAAATCAGTTTACTGTATGTCTTATCACCCACAGACAGTGCCCTCACCAGCGCTGCTTGAGCGCCGAACTCTGATAATTTGTGTTGGACCATATCCCATGAAGCAACGAGTTATCAAAACTTTTTCACTCTCATCCGCAGGCTACATGCACATTTACGATGAAGAATATTGAGACATTCCACCTCATGTGAAGCAAAGACACCACTAGACCTGTGTATTGGGGTTAGGAATCAGACTGGGAACCCCTGCCAACCGCCACAATATGTCATTATGAGCAACTTACTGATGCCCTGTCGTAACAAATTTATTCCAAAGAGAGCTACAAATTATTGGAAACCAATAAATTTTTGAATCCTAGTTGGATCTTGACATTCAGGGAGCAGAAATGAAATTGCTTAAGGCATTCAAGTGCCTAACCTGTTGGGCAATGTCTGCACCATCATCAATTTCTTCATCAGCGAGATGTCCCACATACACACTTCTGAGTGCATATTGTTAACTTTACACTGCTTAATAATGTAGTTATGCCTAATCCAGCAGTGCCTACTGCTGCAAGAGTTAAGCAACATACACACAGTCTTTAGCTACTTTTTGTATAGAATATCAAGCTCCTGAGCTTCATCATCACCGTTCTAAACTAGTATTGAGGAATCTCAATATCCACATCCTACGAATTGAGGCCTGCGCCTCTACACGCTACCTGTGAGCAACGTGAGGCCCTGAGCACTGTGGCCCAGACGACCACGACCAGGAGAAATCCTACGGATCACCGTCAAGGATGTGGCCCTTTCACCCGCGATATTTGTACTGTGTCATTCCTTCCTTGGTGATACTAACCCCGTGCAGTTACAAAAAAAAAAAAAACACATTAAGTGGCTTAAGTTACTACTACAGTGGCACACTTTTTAGCGACCCTTCTAAGCTCAAATCCTGTTTATAAAAGTACTTTGGTCAACCAAACGGAATTCGCCCAGAGCTGCACCCCTCGAGCTCTTGCTATAAAAGACTCGGCGCGCTTCCTTCACGTGTTCATTCGCCAGTATTCTCAGAAGCAGCTAGTAGCCATTCTCTCTTCTCCAGTGCTACTGATAGGATATAGACTACTCTTGTCAGAAATTGCCGTGCCTTCGCGCACTCTTGTAAAACCCCGGCAATACTTACGTTATCAAGGTGTACCTGTCAGCCAGACTGGTGCATCCAAAGAACTCACAATTAATATTCACCACAGCCACTTATAGTTAGCACGAACTGCCTTATTTCCCTTGTGTTTATCAATAAAACTTGAAAAGCCTACGGCGTTTCATCTTCCAGCAGGGAAATATATAAATACACTCCCCAAAAGCCAAAGGGCGATGCCCTAATAACTAGCTTTTGGAAGGAGCTCCGATGCGGTGCATGTAGCACATCATCAGCATAGCTGATGGCATTAAGACAGCGACCACCTATGAAATGGTCTACTCCAATACCAATATGCTTGTGAATTTCATCAGTAAAAACATTGAAAAGCAATGGTGAGAGAAGCCTATCCTAATGGATTCCATTAGTATTATGGGAAGCCCTTGAGAAGAATGACTTCCCTCTGTGTACAAAGTATGGTACCTAGCTATCCTTTATTCCTGGACCAGTGTCTTGCCAGAAAACAAGGCCAATGTTGTGCCAAAGATACTGTGTGCCCAGATATTGGTGATTTTAAGCCTTCGAGGTATCAATGTATTGATTGTAATTATGGATGTTGGTCTTGGCAGCAAACAGATTGGTACCTACCAAATTAGTTTTGGCAGCAAAAATGATTTTGGTCTTGGCAGCAATAATGCTATAGGTACACCTCATTTTACAGGAATACTGCATTGCCAAAAAGGAATTGAGTGTTCTGTTTCTTCTTTTTTTTTGTTGAAAATCAAGCTTGCATGTGTAAAGTGTCATTTGTAGTAGATACTGGTACCTAGTACGGTATTGGCAGGTGTCACTAGTAAAACAATGAAGTGTTGGTTTTAATTTTTAAGATTTTTTACTGATGTATAATGCAGGAGTAGCTACCTACACCACTAAAGTAGGTACCTATATCCCTGATGAATTCAATAGGATAGTAGCTATATTTTTTAAATTTGAAGTAGGCTAGGCCTATCTTTCATTTACCAATATTTTTTTTCCAGTTTGTAAAACATTCAGTGAAGATGGGCTCCAGTATGTTAATAGTGCAAAGTCACTTTGCTAGACTGTTCCCCACCACAGCTAGCTTCGTAATTTTTTGTAGCTACATGGGCCTTGCAGTCAGTTTAGGTAAGTGCTCTACATAACTTTAAGTTCTCCATAAGCAGTGAATTCTTTTAATAAATAACTTCAAATCAGTGAGGCATGTTCAGTGCAATGTTGTGTTGAAGCTTTATATATTATTAATTACTAGAATTTTTGTCAAGTCTTACTATGCAGGTGTGAGTTCTATCAAGCATTTATATACAATAAATTAGCTATGCCAAATTTTGGTAGTTGAATTAAAGAAATGAAATTGAAAATAAAATTTAGAGAAAAATGTTCCTTTCTTCTTAGAAGAATAGTTGCTAGTGTTGGAGCTTCTATCAGGGTGATATTTTCAACAGGCCTAAATCATATTGTGTTACTTTTTTGTAGTTACTACGTTTTTGGAACTGCTATCCCAATAGGAAATTTATGGGCATTTATCCAATGTTATTGGATATCTATCCCTATTTTTCCATAGGCTGCCAATAAATGCCTATAAATTTCCAATTGAGACCTTAATATGAGTAGTAGCTATTTTGGGACATTTTTTAGATTTTTCAATAACTTCTTAATATTTACAATTTTTACAACAAGTTGGATGTAATTTTGTAGGTCTGAACAAGAACTACGGTACCTATGAAATGGATGTGTAAGAAAAAAAAAATCTAACTTTTCCTCATAGCTAGTAACTAATAGAAGAAAAATGACTCTCTCATAATTCTCAGCCATGCTAAAGAAAGCGTTTCAAAAGTGTTTTGAAATTATTTTTTGCATGGTCAATAGTTTTATATGATGACTAGGCGAGGTGTTCTTGTATTTTTGACCTTATTAATTCATTAGATAAATCTTATGAACACAAGTACACCTGTAGAGTAAAAATAGGTTACGGTATATTTTTACTGTCGTCTATCTTCACTAGTTTATAAAAAAAAAATCAACTCTCTGAGGCACTGGTATTGCAGTTCTGATTTGCAGTCAGATGTCATTGACATTTGATCATTACTGGGAAACTGCCCCGACACTTCCAGTGTTACAGTCTTTTCGGTACTGCTGAATCTTCTGCAGGACATTTTGAGAAACGTTGCAATACAGAGCATTCCTTGGGATGTTCTCCTGTAGGACAATAATACATAACCTTCTCCACACAAGTCAATGCTTGTTACATGACTTTCTTGATGTAATTTCTCAGTAACACATGCCTAAAAACAGGTTTATAATTTGAGAGTAAGTTTGAAAGGGTTTGTATGTATATCATAAAGAGTGAACTTTGTAGCATCAGATAGAATAGTATTCATTTTTTGATCGTATTCATTCCTACTGATGATGACGACTCCCCTACCTTTGTCTGGCCTACAAACTACAACTGAACTATCCTTACTAAAATTTGACAAAAGGGACAAATCGGTCTTTGACAATATAGGGGAGAATGGATTGCTGTGCGAAGTGTAGTACAAGTTATTTCAAGTTTCTCTTATTTTGTTTTTTACATCAGCAAAAGAAAATTTAGGACTAAGTGGTTGGGATTTCAGTCTGCTTGCCAAATTCTCAAAACTAATGAGATGTCTATAATAATTGGGTTTAAATACAGGTAGGCAAAACTCCAGACCTAACAGCAAAAATTTTAGGCGTGGCTGGAGGGTAACATCAGAATAATTAAAAATGACGCTATCCAGGTTGCAAGAAGTTAGGTTAGAGGATGCTCCTAATTGATTTAGTTTTCTGCTGTGGACTGTTTTTTTTTTGTCAATAAATTTCCTATTGTTGCGGTAAACAAAATGAATCAGACTGAGATGATCCAGAAATGAGAAACGAGTTTTGATTTGTGATAAATAATAGTATGCTGAGGTTGCATGCCTTGTAATATTACTATGTTGGGTTTGAATTTCAAGGTCTAGGAGCTTGGACTGCCATGATTTGTACAGTTGGCTATTTTGGAGTGATTGTCTATACCATAGGTACAAACAGAAACGAAGAAATTTGGGAATAACCTGGTAGGCTTTGCAACAGTGCAGGAATTTGAGGTCTAATTTGGATTTTCCTGCTTCCTAGAGAATTTTTCGTATTTTCTAAAGATAGAAACTCCATGCTGTCCATATCTATTGAATATTGTAGTGGATATTGAAGTAGATATTGGAAATCTAATTTTCAAGAGAAAGAGGTAAATAAAACCCGGGATGAGCATTGTGATGGTAGCGTTTGGATAAATAGATGAACGGCAATAATGGCAAAAAAGGGTGGGTCATTCTGAGATATGGTCAACAAACTATGACATTGACCATACCTCAGAACAACCCGCACTAAAAAAAAAGCATCATTAAAGAATAAATATTGAATTAAGCCCAATAAATAAAATATATACCATAGAGTCGACAATTTTTTATAAAATTTTGACGTTTCGGGAAAAATCAGATTTCCATCATCAGAATTCGCACTAAAAAGCTAGATACAAAGGAATGACTAAAACAAAATTTTACTCTGTATGAGCTAAGGACAGTGTTTGCCTGGAGAGAACCAAAAGGCAGAAAGCATTTTTATGTAGCTTATGGTCATGAGCTACCTTCAGTGTTGATTTCATTTATGCTGACTTCATCTGTAGTTAATATTGATTGGTGACAAGCCCAGCAGAGTCATGGAGTCTGATTTTACGGGGAGTCAGAGTTAGAAGATAGGGGTAGGGTAGGGGAGTCGTCATCATCAGTAGGAATGAATACGATAAAAAAATGAATACTCTTCTATCTGATGCTACAAAGTTCACTCTCTATGATAAACATACAGTACAGGTTTATAATGTTTCACCGTATAAGTTTCTGAGAAGTAAAGTTTTACCGGTAGTAACTATAGCTAGCTACAGTAGATGTATTCCGCATTGACATAATGACTAGGTCTTTCATATAAGTAGGTAGGCTACCCAGAAACACTTAGGTTTTAAGATGTATCAGAACCAACTACTGGAACCCCTCAGGGGGTGTATGATTAGGCCATAGGGTTAAGTTAGTTTATGTTCACCCATCCTATGCTAGGNGTAGATATATTCCGCATTGACATAATTACTAGGTCTTTCATATAAGTAGGTAGGCTACCCAGAAACACTTAGGTTTTAAGATGTATCAGAACCAACTACTGGAACCCCTCAGGGGGTGTATGATTAGGCCATAGGGTTAAGTTAGTGTATGTTCACCCATCCTATGCTAGGGGACGCAGGGGTCCAGCCAACCTCAGGGGCTCGTGTATGTTACCTCAGCCATTAGCTAGGCCTTTGGGACGTCTCTCTTTCGTGCCCACTTTGCTTCCTTCCCGATTTCATAATCATACTTACTCATGCTTTATTCTGTTCTTCCCGTTCTTTCCAGATGTGCTGTTCCCATGCGCATTGATCTTGTGTGGAACACCTTCGTGCATGGGTTACCCGTTTCTCTTGGCATACTAAATGCCCCTTGCTCTTTCCTCTGTGATATCGTTCTGCTTGGAAATGGAGGCTTAAACTTTCTAACTACCTACTGTATAGCTAACTAACCTACAACTGGACAATATGCCTAAGAAATAGGTAGATATGTTTTATTGAGTGTCCTATAATACCATGTGATGCATTGCAGAAATGGCCGCCATATTCTTTTAAAGAGAGGTGGATAAATTTTGATTGTGAGGTGCTAGAGCCAACTCCCAGGCTTATTGATGAAAAATTTCTCTTCCATTTTTGTAGATTTTCTTCCCATGTGGGGAGTTTAGATGTAAATTAAATTTTTTTTTGAAATTTTCTAGTTTTTGAATGAGCCAGGTAAATTGCATGCTTACTGTAGCTACTGAATAGAAGCAAAAATGTTGAAGTTTATTACCCAATTTTTAGATCAGAGAAACCGTTTATAGTTTGGTGTCTATAGTCTTCAAAAGGTAGCTATGCATTGTAGCACAGCACATATCCCACATGCCTCGAATGGCCCCGCGCTAAGATATTGCAGGAAGCAACAAATTATTGACTTCTGCATTTAGGGCACTGGTATTCCTTCTAGTTTATTAGCTCTGGGGCCAGGCAACCATAGGGGGCCCGTGTAGATTACCTACCTCAGCCATTAGCTATGCCTTTGGGACGTCTCTCTTTCGTGCCCACTTTGACTCCATCCCGATTTCATACTCCTTGCTCATGTTTTATTCTGTTCTTCCTCTTCTTTCCTGACTTGCGTGTTGATCCTGTGTGGGAACACCGTGCATGGGTTCCCTGTTTCTATCAGCATACTATATGCCCATTGCTTTTTCCTCTGGGATAGCTACTGTTCTCCTCGGAAACACAGGCCCAAACTCCCTGGCTATAACTAGCTAACTTGTGGTTTATAGCTAATGAATGTTGCTGTGAAGTTTCAAGTTTTCGGTTAGCCTATGTACCTATTGTTAATTTTTTAAAAGCTTTTTTATGTAGCTTATGTCATGAGCTACCTTCAGTGTTGATTTCATTTTTGCTGACTTCATCTGTAGCTAATATTGATTGGTGACAAGCCCAGCAGAGTCATGGAGTCTGATTTTACGGGGAGTCAGAGTTAGAATTTAGAGCCCAACTCCATTTCCGGTAGCTATACCATTTTATAAAGTACGGTACTGTATACTGTATCACAATTTTTACCTCCGCCAAGGAGGTTATGTTTTCGTCGAGTTTGTCTGTCTCTCTGTCTGTCTCTTTGTCTGTCACCAAGATAACTCAAAAAGGTATCAACCGATTTGGATGAAGCTTACAGGGATTGTTCGGTATGTTAGGAGGAACAGATGATTAACTTTTGGTGGAGATATGTCCATCCATTTGTTTGTTTGTCTGCCTCATTTTTCTCAATGCTATAACTCAAAAAGTTATGAATGGATTTTGATGAAATTAACATGAGTTGTTAGGTATATAGCAAAGAGTAACTGACCAAATTTTGGTAATGATCCGTTTGTTCGTTTGTCACTGTTTTTAATTTGATACTCGTTAGCACAATAGGTAACTAAAAAAATAATGAATATATCTTTATGAAATTTATAGGAGTTGTCAGTAATGTTGAAAGACATAAATGATTAAATTTTGGTGCAGATCGGTTTGTTTGTATGTTTGACTCATGTTTGTCATTACGTTTGTTAACAGTATAACTCAAAAAGTTATGAACAGATCTTCAAGAAAATTGCACAAGCTATGATTACTATCAAAGGGCACAAATGGTTAGATTTTGGAGTTTATACAAAGAAAATTATGGTTTCAGAGTCAACTTGAATTTTTTGCTACCATTGCCTCACTTGGTGGAGGTATGCGCTCTCAGAGTGCTCTAGTTTCAAATTTATTCATTTTCAAGAAATAATAAGAAATAAATATTTTGCGAATGTGGACAGGTTAATCTATGTGTTTGCCATTGACAGAGGTGTACCTAGCTGGTCTAAGCAGATGTTTGCCTAAGACTAACTTATTCTAAACATTCTAACCATTTACAGTACATATATTAATAGCTAAACCAATGATCATTTCAGTCCCAAATGGTGCAAATAATGAAGAATTCCTTTTCAAATAGCTACAAAGTATTTTGTGAAGCTTAAGGTTGTGTATAGCTATATATTTTTAAGCATCACATGTAGCAGCTACCTTGTATTAACGTTTTTCTCAATAATATTTATGAGTTATAAGTAAATGAGAATTTAATGTCCTAAATAATAATTAATAATTAATAATAATAATGATTAGCTTTTATTAAGAACACAATGGGTTCAAAAAATATGCTTACAAGCTTACAAGTACAAACAAAGTAGCCAAAATTCAACCTAGTAATTAGGCCCGGTCACAAATATTGGTGGCTACGTACAATGAGAATAAATAGATACACTCAGCCTACACCTGCAGACACGAATGGCATTGAGCAGCTCAATTTCAGACAGGAGATAGAAAGAACTCTTGACTGCATTNTATGATTGAGACACAGCGTTTCATTTTAGCTGGCCTGGCCAAGGGGCTTGTAACAATAATAATAATACAAGTTGCACGCAGAGCTCAGACCCCAGTATACCAACAGGCTCACTTATAGTCCTACCGTACCTCGAGCAATCAAAAGGAAATAGTACAGTGGGGAGACAGAGATAGATCAGCTCACGCCTGCGAGCCGTGAAATGGAAGCTTAGAGAAGTAGCAGGTAAATGGTGCCAACTATGCCAGTTATTTTAAATGTTATAGAACCACTAACTTTAGCTTGTTATGAGTGTATATATATTGCTAGTCGATACCTATATGTACCTATAGGTATATATTAGTAAAAACTTGTTGGATAAAATTAATGGTTACAGTAGTAGCTAGATGCTTATTGTATCAAGGAGATAGCTAGTCAAAATTCTTGAGTACATGGTGCTGAGTTGGAAAATCTGGAGGACCTGGAGTTGGTTAGACTTGAAACATCCGACTCAGCAACTCATGTTACAAGAATCTGTTGTTTTAATTCCTTACAATATTGGGTGGCACTTGTATTTACTTCTTCTATGAATCTACTTAGCCGGGTATGTGAAAAAATTACAAATTTTGCTACCAATCAAAGGCATGTTAGTTGCCAAAACACAAGAAAAGAACATTGACTGTTACTATGATTAATATTACAGGCATTCTAGTCACAAAAACACAAGAAAAAAACAATGGCTATTCCTACAATGTAACCACAGCCGTGTTTCTGNTACCAATCAAAGGCATGTTAGTTGCCAAAACACAAGAAAAGAACATTGACTGTTACTATGATTAATATTACAGGCATTCTAGTCACAAAAACACAAGAAAAAAACAATGGCTATTCCTACAATGTAACCACAGCCGTGTTTCTGGTGGAGTTGGTGAAGTTGTTAGCTGCTACAATCTGCTACTTAACAAGGTAAGCACCCATCATAGTTGGTCAGTGTAGTCAGTTTAGGGGTTTGTTCGGTTGACTATTTTACCAACCAAAAAGGGCATTTAAAAAGTCATATGCAAATTGTTTTTAGGCTTGTGCTTGCAGTCTCAATCCTAGGAATTATTTCTTTGCATTTTTATGCAGTTTTTATGTAGCCCACTTAGGTGAAGTTGTTTAGGTGACACAGTGAGGTTCTACTTGTTTGTATATAGGTAGCTACTTTGCATAATTTTTTTTGTTGGGGTTCAATGCTTATCAGACTCGGGATACGTATGGTTTGCTATGCTATTCACTCTTTGTTCCTGCTAGGTCTCCTGTTATTTATATTAGTAAAGGTCTGGCCACAGTGTTGTAGCTGTCACTCTGTTTTCTTACAGTTAGCTTTGCCTAGACATGGCCAATATTTGGAGCTTTAATATAAAGTTTTGTATAGTCTGTTGCTGACTTTATTCTTAAATTATGTCTTTTTTTTACCTCCGCTAAGGAGGTTATGATTTTGTCGTGTTTGTTTGTCTGTCTCTTTGTCTGTCTGTCTCTTTGTCTGTCTGTCACCAAGATAACTTAAAAAGCTCTGAACCAATTTGAACGAAATTTACAGGGATTGTTAGGTATGTTAGGAAGAACAGATGATTAACTTTTGGTGAAGATATGTCTATCCGTTTGTTTGTTTGTCTGCCTCATTTTT
>LQNS02000155.1:18445174-18456025 GCA_001587735.2 Parhyale hawaiensis
ACCACCCGCTACTGCCCCTTTTAGCCTCACCACCCCCTACTGCCCCTTTTAGCCTCATCACCCCCTACTGCCCCTTTTAGTTAGCCTCACCACCCTCCTATTGGCCATTTTAGTTAGCCTCACTGCTCCCTGAAACTCCTCGCAAATGAGGCCGATGGCAAATTGATACATCCTCGGTAACATTTGTTCAATTCAACGTAGCAACTTGAAGCAAAAAATAAACTGTTTTGGAGTTGCAAGGAATGCATCTGTTGGAAAGAAACTCGCATGCGTGAGCACTGGCCAAGGGTAAATTGCAAAATTTACTTTAGCCAAGTTTATGAAATTTTCCTGTCCCGAGCTTCAATTATCGTCATCCACAGTTGGTATATACGTACGGCGCTGTATTTCTTGCTGATAAACACATATCCTGCATGAGCAAGAAGTGTTTACTTTTTGTTTGAGGTCATTCTCTTGTCTGCAAAAGAATGCATTGAAGTTTAATCTATTTGCCCATCAGCTTCATTTGCAAATTTCAGTGGACAGTCAAGGTAGCTATTGTATCATTTGGTCCATGTTTGAGCAAATTTTGACTGAAGATGAGAAATGGATTGTTTACTAAAATGTTTATAGAAAACTGTCATGGAGTAAGCGACATGAGTCTCCCTCAAGCGGCATCAACCACCCCAAAAGTGGGTCTTCACTCTTAGAAAATTTTGTTGTTCTGAGAATTTCTCTCAAGTAACTAGACAATTATGAGAAAAACTGCTCTACGAGTTTCTCCCAAGTAGCCTGACAATTACGAGAATTACTGCTCACAACTGGGTGAGTTAAAATTAGCAGTTCAAGCTAAAGCAAAACGTCCCGAATTGGCCAACGGGGCAGTTGTTCCCATCAGGATAATGCAAAACCACACGTTTATTTGAAAATCCGACAAAAAATGCTGCAGCCTGGTTAGGATGTGTTACCCGATCCTCCATGTTCACCAGCTATTGCTCCTTCGGATTTCTGCTTATTCAGGTCTTAGCAGAGTCGTCTTAATGGTACCCCTCAGGGGGCATAGGATGGGCCATAGGGTTAGGTTAGTTAGGTGAGTAGCGCCCCCCCGGGGGTTTGTGCAGGTTACCTTAGCCATTAGCTAGGCCTTCGGGACGGCTGTCTTTCGTGCCCACTTTGCTTCCTTCCCATCTTTTACTCGTACTGATCTTTCTTCAATCTGTTCTTACTCATGTTTCCCGACTTGCTGTTCCCATGCGCGTTGATCCTGTGTGGGAACACCCTCATGCATGGGTTCCACGTGTCTATAGTCACACTATGTGTCCCTTGCTTCTTCCTCTGTTAGATCGCCGTTGCTGTGGAGACGGAGACTTAAACTACTCAATATAATAATAATAATGTCTTAATGGTATATGTACATGCCATGAAACCACCGCAGTTCTGGAAAGAGTGCATTTTCAAGTTAAAGAAAACATACTGAAATATTCAATTAACTGTATCTTTCTTTTAAAAATTGGCACAAAATTTCCCAACCACCCAAGACATCTCATTTCATTAGCTACTCATACTAATGCTCCTTTTTCATGACGAGCTCATTCCATTGTATATCGGTTTCTCAAAATTATTTTACAGGTTTTTCACTTTGCTACTTTTTTTTCTTTTGTAACCGTGTGGAGTGGAACGTGAGGCATAAAAAATAGTTAGGGTATTCCATGGTGGTATGGAAGAAAGGGAGCTTTGTCTTTTATGTAGTTTCTGGCTTGTACAACTTTGTTAGATTATTGACCTGCCTTGCTCTGTATGCAGTGTTGGTGCTTTACTTGGTGCCTGGGCTGCTCTACTGCTTCAGTAACAACCTCACCTTCATCAATCTGTCCAACTTTGATCCTACAACCTACATGCTGCTCCTGCAGCTGCGTGTGCTCGTCACGGGACTCATTTATCAGGTAGCTAGCTCTTTTGATGGTATCACTTTTCCAAATCGTATCTTTGGCTGTGAATGTTTCACTTGGTTTGGGCTTTTAATTTAAACTAGCCGGTACCGGTGAAAATACCACAGAACAAAAGCGTTCTTCTTCAATACCATATCATGCATGCATATTACCTATGTATGAAAATATGTTCCACGGAAGTTGGCAATTTTTATCATACGTGATCAAAGTGAAAGAGGTGATAATGATTTCGTTGAAGATTTAAGTATGTACTGTATATGTATTTGCATATCTTACAGTTTCTTGTCCTGTCAACACCCGGAATTATCCAGTCAGGGGCTTATCCGTCCACCCTTGTATTTTAATAAAATAAATACAAAGCATTGAGCCAGGATTCGATCTGGGGACCTAGAGATTACCACGCACTAGCACCTCGTGTGCTTGCGTTGCTTTTCGCTGCTGTGGCTGACTGGTAGAGTATTAGCTTGGTAATCTCTAAGTCCCCAGATCGAGTCCTGACTTGATGTTTTGTATTTATTCGATTAAAACACAAGGGTGGACTAATAAGCCCCCTGTCTGGATAATTCCGGGTGTTGACGGGACAAGAAACTGTAAGATCTTACAGGTTATTAACTATTCAAGGTAGACGGATGAGCTCCCTCATATACACGTACGGCTCTGCCTTAATGTGTTTGCCAGAATGCAGCGGGCAGCACAAGCACCTCGTGTGCTTGCATTGTTTTTAGCTGCTGTCGCTTACTGGTAGAGTAACGGCGTGGTAATCTCTAGGTTCCCAGATCGAGTCCTGGCTCGATGCTTTGTATTTATATTCGTATAGTTACTGTATATATATATATATATATATGCCGTATTGGCATGATAGAGGTACACCCCCTCCGAGAACCTTGTAGGTTAGGTGCCAGGACTGGTTCTGCTAATGTTCTATGTCAAATATAGGTCTATATACGGGTTCACTATGTCCTAAACTTTATATTTCACTACGAGAACCAGTCCTTGATTACCTAACCTCTAAGGTTGGTGGGGTAAGAGCTGATTGTAAGGGGGCTGGCACTAGGGCGGATGGCGGGGGGATGGATGGTGGCCACAAAAAAACATTTCCCGTTTTACTATCGAGAAGTGGGCGTGCTTTGAAACGTAGATTTATTTTCCTTCAAAATGAAACTAAATTTGCATAAATCCACTGTGTTTATAGTGTTTTTTCACTTTTTGATGATTGAGGCGTTTAGGTGGCCAGGATTTTGGTACCTCTATCGAACTAGAGGGCCGCTTAACACACCGTATATGAATATTCATGGCCATCTAATAGCCCGTTTCGAAATATATAGATCTGTCTGTCCACCATTATGCCCGCTACTGTATTTAAATTGAATCTGTTGGGTGTTGTTTGCGTTAGTCCCAGTATTCTGGAAAGCGCTATTTCTTGAGTTATGGTCGTCTCGAAGATCCTGTTCTTACAATATCAGAAATAGTTTAGTACTCTTGGAAGTGGGTGCAGTGCTAACTGCTAACACTTGGAATAGTTTTGCTATGTAAGATTTTTTGCTGTTGCTTTTACCATTTGAGAAATGCCGTTTACACTTTAGGACTTGGGTGTGGTCGTGTAACTTAGAATAGTATGGTCTTAATTGCAATTTTTATACTAATGTGTGGTCTTCACTTGACTGGAGTATGGTTATTTTCAACAGTTACTGTTGAATGCAAATGACTGAAATTTTGTTGATCGTGTTGTCTTAGTGTGGCGCATTAGCATCAATAGTGTTAAAAACATGTCTTCCAATGCTCCTAGTAATCTAGCTTTGCAGATTTATAAACATTGGTCTTTAGAGTTAGGTAGCTATTGTTTCATGCGTATATAATACCTTTTCATCACATAGCACTTGTTATGCAAGTTTTTTAATTCAATTTTTCATCAAACAGGTTGTGTTCAGAAAGAACCTGAGCCGCGTTCAGTGGCTGTCCCTGATCGTGCTGACGGTAGGCTGTGCCGTGAAGCAGCTCGATGTCAGCCCTAAGGACACTCCAGACAGCTCTGCCGTTCCTTTCGAACGCGAGTCTATACCTGACAGTCAACAGCTCGCCTTCGCTCCTAACGAAGGCAGTGGCGTCACGTACCGCAAAGATGCCCTGGCTGCCCTGCGGGTTCAGAAGAAGACGCTTGGGCTGGACGGCGCTACGGCAGCACCTCACAATATTGCCACTGGTTTTATGCTTGTATTGGCTCAGGTTGGTGTGTTCACTGCTGTAATATTTTAGTGTAGTTGGAAGTTATGCCGAAGCCTTTATTGTCTGTGGCAGTTGTACCTTGGCTAGCTCCGTCTCCACATAGAGGCGATCTACTCGTAATAGAGAAAGAAACAAGGAACATACAGTGAGTAGCTATATACCTTCAACCTTGCTACTGAAATTTAATCACACGTGGAGTTAGCTTGGCTTATTGAAATATATAAGGCCCTCAGGGGTAGCTAACGTAAGGGACCCAAAGGAGACGCATTTTTGTGTGAATTTTAGCGTTTCCGCACCTATAACTTGGTTAGTAATGCGTACATCCTCATCTGCTTTGTGTTAAATATCTAAAAATATTCCTCTTTCGCATGATCTTGTCTGATTTAAATTTTCTTGAATAGAATTTGCGTAATAGCCCCGCAAATGCAGTGCGCCGCCTCGGGGCTGCCATGCCCCGAGGAGACGCACCTGGCCCAATGAAAACGCAGGCACTACATATATGTAACCGTAATTTTATGTGCCCTAAAATGAAAGGAATTTCAAGCATGCACATAAAATTACTCATCAGCCTTTACTCTATCCATTGATTACCTAAATTTTTTTCTCTCATCTTGAAGAAGAGATAGTTTTAAGAAATTTATAAGGAAATGAACCGAAAATATGTGTTCAAATGAAAAACAGTGTTATGATATTCTCTGCTAATGTCTAGTTTGGCGCTTACATACTTCAATTAACATGCCATCTCAAATATCATGTAGTAATTCATTTGAAAAAAAATGAATAATGTGCATAAATGCAGACGTATGTGCATAACCTGTGAAGGAGACGCGCTTCTCTTCAGGGCCAATAAAGGGGACGCGCGTCTCTTTTGGCTCTTGCGCATGCGTCTCTTTTGGGCCACTCAGCCCCGACACACTGTCACTCTCCTTCTGTAGGGTATTTTGGCCCTTAACTTCAGGGGATATAAGTTTGAAGTTCCTATCTTCTCTTTGCATCTCATTGATTACTCTGTGTACACTTTGAGATTGTGCGTCTCGTTTGGGCCACCCCATTTGTTGTGGTCTAAAGGAGACGCATTTGGTTTTTCACCTTGTACATTAATGCCAAGTTTCACTTTTGGCTGTCAACCTTACATAACTTCGTTCAGACATCCAATAGACCCTGAGATAGAAAAAATATAGCTAGCTCTTAGTACCTACATGCATTTATGCTATACCTCGCTACACGAAACTGTAGAACCGTCATTTCTTAGCTTTCATAAGAAACTGGCAAAAAAACGACTTTTCATCATTGCTGGTGTCATCACATTAGGATATACAATATGCATGCATCATTTTTGGTGGGTCTTTAGCAGACATATTAAGCTTTCTTATGAAGGTATTGGACATTTCTTACGACGTCTAGTTACCGCGCCAGGGGTTTTTCCCCCTCAAATGCGTCTCCATTTGGCGAGTGCGTCTTTTTTGGATTCCTTACCCTATATTCTGACCGGCCCTTTCCCTGTCACAAAATATGTGTATGGGCCTCACGAACCTAAGGGCTGTCCCGAGTAAGTTCTCCGCGGGGGATGTAGCAACTGGCCGCAGTTCCTGCTGAGAAGGTTAGTTTGTTAGGTTAGGTAGGTTCTCGATACATACTTCTTCTGTTTCCAAATGGTGGTAACTGACTCATCCTTTGGGACTCCTATCTGCTCCCGTGGGAGGGGGGGGGGAGACGGAAGTGACCCTCCGCACGAGTGTTTTTTTCTTCTGTCTTCTTCTCTTTTCGTCTCTTGGAGATGCATCGCGCCTCATTTTTCTGCTAGTAGTAGCGGAGTGTGTCGACTGAAACTTTCCGGTAGGAATGCCTAGATAAAATATTCCTTCTGGTAAAAAGCGTTAATACATTATTTTCACTCGTGAATTGCCTCGCTGTATCTAGGGTTGTAAAACACGGAATATAATAATAATAATGATAATAATAATTTAAATTTCAGTAATAATTAAAGAAAGTGTGATATTGTCATGTGCTAGCGGGCTGATGGCGCCGTACATTACACCTCAAGCGCTGAAACAGAAAAGGTCTGAGTGAACCTACATGAAGTTTCAATTGTAGCAACGTTGTATTCTGTCAACCCCTTGGTTACCATAAGACGAATACTGGTACTCATATTTGTGTGCCTGTTTCAGACGTGCCCGCTCGCATCCTGTTATGAAAATGCTATTTTCATAAGGATTGAAAACCTACGGAGTTAAACAATGTGTTATAATAATAATAATAAGGATTGAAAAACTGGCTATTGTTATAGAACAAAAGCACCATTAAAAGTAGTAAAATAGCCGCATATTAGACCAGTTGCTTGAAAAGGGAGCCATTCCGCGCTTTGGATAAGTGATTAACTGGTCGTTTTAGTAACGATGTTGTTGCATTATTTTTAATTTTTATTTTCATTTGAAATAGCGGGGCCGTAACCTTTACTTTATTGTGTAACCGTTTTCTGAATCTCTTTTTTTTTTGTGTAAGATTTGATTATAGAACTGGGGTTACGGTATGCCCTTTATGGGGCCGTTGGACGTTCATTTATCTTTCTCGTCACTTCATTGCCAACGTTATCTGCTAAATAATGTTTCTTCTGGGTTTTGGTGTGTAGCTTTAGTATCGTATTGTTAAATCTGGAGCAAAGGCTAGATTATAGGCTGAAAATTGTAGCTTGTTAACTATGTTAACTTCTGTCAATAGTCTATTTGTTTCTGCGCGTTAGATTGCCTGAGCTTCACCTAAGTCTGTGGATGGCTTGCAGTCAAGTCCTGCTTTCTTTCTGTATTTTTGCTCCCCTTGTTAAGTGTGTGTTCTCTTCTTTCTTCCCAGTGATGCGGTTAGCCTTGTGCTCTGATTGCTCCTTTTGCCTCGACATTGTATGCGTAGTTGTTTTCTTTTTCATTTTTTTAAAGTACATATGTCGGATGAAGAGGCTCAGACTTATTCCAACATTACCCATCTTCCACTCAATTACCATACAGCGTTTGGCATTTAGTTAACCCTATTAATACTAGGCTGTCCTTTCTCGCTACAAACATTTTTTTTTAAGTAGAAATTCAAAAGTACGAAGAACTTTTCGTAGCATAAAAACAGTCTGGTTAAAAAGGGGCTAATATTTATTTTTATTGTGCAGATCATGTGCTCGTGTTTTGCCGGCGTGTATAACGAGCGTCTTCTAAAGAGCTACTCTGCAGAAATGAGCATCGTTTTGCAGAATGTCTTCATGTACCTGGACAGTAGTCTCTGTAACGTCTTACTTCTGTGCTTCAAAGGGGAACTCATACCTGCCTTTAGTACTCAAGCTCTCTATAAGGTACGTAAGCCCTACATGTACCGTGTATGACCTGTGTGCTGTCGTGGTGTGAGTCGCTGATGATTGTCTGTGCAACAAGTAACTTGTTTATGAGCAGCTAATTGAGGCCTTTAAATGGAAAGCTATAGCTATATACTAAAAGCTACCCACGGAGGTAATATAGCAGTAGCGAGTGTCTGTTCGTTTTCCTCGAGTACAAAAACTTAACGAAGCGGCTGAAGTCTGATACCAGCTGTCAACAGCACACAAATGGGGCTTAGCCTCTAAAAATCATGAAATCTGTTCAGCAACTTGCAAGAAATAGTTGAACAAGCAACGTGGGGCCAATTCTCTAAACTCTAGCTTAGCGCGCTGCCGTACCCTATAATATCTAGGTCGGTATTCGCGTCTGTAAGCAAGAGTAGCTTAGCACTGGTTCTGGTGTACTTCCCGAGCCTGAATGAACGATCATCATATTTTTGTATTTCTAATCTTTGAAGCGAAGGAATGAATTGATGGACGGATGGTACTAGAAGTGACGATCAGACATACCCTACAAATTTTCTGTCACAGGTTATGTAGCTAGGCTACCGTAACCATGTTTCCGCGGTGCTCTTCAACTCTCTAACGCCATCGAAGCTAAAATTGGGTTTCAATTGCTTTTTGGTTTAAATGGAACGAAGAGCTGAGGCTCACTCCTCTTCTTTTACTTTCGCGGAGAAACGTGCAAGCTAAATGCTAGCCAGTAGCCACCGCTAGTTGCCACTGAGCTTACTCACACCACAGTGCCGACAGGTTGGCAACAATCATCTTATTCTTGCAACACATTAAGCTCGTACGATAGGGTTCAACACTAGCTGTACTTTAAGGTAGCTAAGACCCCAAAACGCCCTTGGATTGATTATTGTAATGGAGGACTTATACTCGACACTGCACTGGGTCTGCGAAAGAGTATAACCACTGGGAACATCTTGCTGTTGTGTGCTGGGTGCGACGCAGGCGGCGCTATCATCGGTCGCGACAATTTGTGTGCGTGTTTGTGTACGCAGATCGTGTGCGCGTGAGCGGCGTTCAAGTTGGTGCGCCGCACTGCTCGCTGTATCGCTGATTAAGTTAGGATAGGTAACGTTAGGTAATTTTAGGTAACGTTAGGTGAGGTTAGAAAAGTTAGTTTACTTTGGGTTAGGTTGGGTTGGATTAGGTTGGATTGGGTTAGGTTGGATTGGGTTAGGTTGGTTTAGGTTGGGTTAGGTAAGGTAAAGTAAAGTAAGGTTAGGTTAGAAGGTTAAGTAAGGGTAGATTAGGTTAGCCTAGGTAGTGTTTATTTTAATGGTGGCGCGAACAGGAAAGCTTACTTCAACGCAGGATCGTCGTGAATGACGATAGTGCAGGCGGGTGTAATGCCAGCGGCGCTAGCAGCCCGTCTCACTAGAATAATAAGGTACCTAACTAATTAGCATGAGCGTCACTGTATTACTTGTCAGAATATCTGTAGTTGTTTCTTTTTTCTGATAGTAAATGCAACCGATGTGTGCTAATTACCTCTCGCCAAGGAGGTTATGCATTTGTTGGAGCTTGTCTGTCACCAAGATAACTCAAGAGTTATTGACAGGTCTCAGGAAATTTACAGAGATTGTTAGGCATGATGGAGATCCGTTCAACCGTTTGCTTGTTTGTCTGCTCGTTTTTCTGGGTAACATGCGTCATAAAGTTATGAAGAAATGTTCATGACATTAGCAGGAATTGTTAGGAATGTGCCTACGATGAGCAGCTGACTGAATTTTTGTGATAATAGGTTAGTCCACATGTCTGTTCGTCCTGTTTTGTTTGTGAGTAAAGTTGCCTAAGAAGTTGAGAACGGATCTTCAATTAAGTTCCGTATCCCAAGAAGTTAGGAACGGATCTTCATGTAAGTTGCGTATCCCAAGAAGTTAAGAACGGATCTTCATGTAAGTTGCGTAGCACAAGAAGTTAAGAATGGATCTTCATGTAAGTTGCGTATCCCAAGATGTTAAGAACGGATCTTCATGTAAGTTGCGTAGCACAAGAAGTTAAGAATGGATCTTCATGTAAGTTGCGTAGCCCAAGAAGGTAAGAACGGATCTTCATGTAAGTTGCGTAGCCCAAGAAGTTGAGAACGGAGCTTCATGTAATATGCAAGCATTGTTAGAAACGTGGAAAAGCACAAATGACCCAATTTTGGTTATGATCTTTTGGTCCGTTTGCTAGTTTGACTGAAAGTGTTTCTCAGCGTTTGTCAGAACATAACCCAAGAGCTTATGGACGGATCTTCAAGAGAATTACAGGAACTGTTAGGAATCTCGAGAGGCGCAAATGACCAAATTTTGGTGATGACCAAAGAGAAATCCTGGATTCAGGAGCAATTTGAATTTTTCGTTAACATTGCATTGGTTGGCTTAGGTAGGTATGCGCTCTCACAGTGCTTCTCTAGTTTATTCAGCTTTTCGGTTAATTTTCCCACATTTAGAGCCTGTGCCGTTTAGAAAACCAATTTGATAGGTGCGTTAGCTTTGTCAGCTTCCACGAAAAATACTTCACGTCTCTAATTGCCTTGTAGCGGCTGTTTAGCTAGCAGAGGAGCGCCGGCGTTAACGGATTACTTCGTCGAGTAGAGAAGATTTGGTCCTGCGCACCAGTCCCGTGCTGGCCTCGGAGGTGAACATATGAACAAATTATAGTGTGACGTCGTAGTCCGTGGCACTGCGCCTGCGGGTCGGAGCATGGTTTGGACTACATCTCGCTATGCTTTGTTTATTTCCGGAGCGGTCGGTACTCGGTAACGAGATTGGTAGGTACCTTTGACAACATTTACACACCGTGAGCAGAGTTACGGGTCTGTTGGCCTAAGTCTGGCTTCAACTCCAAGGCCCTGCTAGTTCTGAACTTCTACTCCTTGTACCAAAAAAAGGACAGACTTCGACTCTCTTTCTCTACAAAATAGGTTAATTTTAATCAACTCTGAGTCTTTGATCCAGTCCTACTCTAATTCCCAGGCCTTGATAACGTCTGGTTTTTTCTCTCCGACTGTGCTACCTTGACTGAGAGCAAGGAGGTTTAATAGAGTGAGGGAACACAGCCACATTTCATCGTACTAGCCAGGGAACTTTTTTCTTCGATGGCTGCTCATTCCCACCAGTCACAGGTGGCTAGCCATCTCTTCTCGCCAATCACAGGCTCCCAGCCTTTGGTGCAACCAATCAGCGAATCAGCCAGGTATTAGTCTTGCCAGAACATTCAGCATCCGATGTCTGCAGCCGTTGCTACCTCCATCTATTAATGCTTCTTGACTGTGAGTGTACTTCCTACTCTTCAGATCCTACTGGTGCCGACCGTGGCAGGGGTGATACTGAACAGCGCCGCATTGGGTCT
>LQNS02000155.1:18461285-18485814 GCA_001587735.2 Parhyale hawaiensis
CTTGATAAACCTATTTTCTAGAGACATTAATTACTTTCTTATGTGTAGCTATATGTAGTCGTACAAATCTATATTTATGTATGTATTTTCTTTTTTTTTGTGAATCCATGTTTTCATAACAGTATAGTGGGTGTTCTGTAGGAATAGCACTGATAAAGGACAAGAAACAAGACGTGACGCTTGAAGATAGGGCTTGATAGACTGAAATTCTCTTCATATTGGAATCAGTGGGTTAAACTGATGAAAATACAGTTGAAACAATTCCCCAGTGTAATTACCTCCGCCAAAGAGGTTATGTTTTCGTCGTGTTTGTCTGTCTGTCTCTTTGACTGTTTGTCTGTCTGTCTGTCACCAAGATAACTCAAAAAGTTATGAACCGATTTGGATGAAATTTACAGGGATTGTTAGGTATGTTAGGAGGAACAGATGATTAACTTTTGGTGAAGATATGTCTATCCGTTTGTTTGTTTGTCTGCGTCATTTTTCTCGATGCCATAACTCAGAAAGTTATGAATGGATTTTGATGAAATTTACATGAGTTGTTAGGTAGCTATATAACAAAGAGTAGGTGACAAAATTTTGGTAATGGTCCGTTTGTTCGTTCGTTTGTTTGTCTCTGTTTTTAATTTTATGCTTGTTCGCACAATAACTCAAAAAATAATGAATGGATCTTTATGAAATTTATAGGAGTTGTTAGTGATGGTAAAAGACATAAATGATCAAATTTTGGTGCAGATCGGTTTGTTCGTTTGTATGTTTGCCTCATATTTGTCATAACGTTTGTTAACAGTATAACTCAAAAAGTTATGAACAGATCTTCAAAAAAACTGAACAAGCTGGGTTTAATATAAAAAGGCACAAATGATTAGATTTTGGAGTTATGCAAAGAAAATTGTGGTTTCAGAGCCAATTTGAATTTTTGCTACCGTTGGCTCACTTGGCGGAGGCATGCGCTCTCGGAGTGCTCTAGTTAAAAATGCATACCGTATATCCACATGGCAACCAGAACTCAGTAGAGTCTCGCAAGTGTAATATATTGTATTTCTGGGCGTGCGTGTGAGTTCTAATTGAGTTCGAGTTGAGATCGTCACTGTACTTGGTTGCGTGAGAGAACTTCAATGCCGAGTATTGTTATCAGGCTACAGTGAAGGTGAAGGTGGATGATGAAGGAATGTCGTCAAGATCTTCTTGTTTATTTACATCTCATTATAACTACAAGACTTAGAAGATATGATCCAATAATAAGTAGCAAGCATGCTACTCGATAGATGCAGACAACAGATCACAAGGTCTACATCTAATAAGTGCTACAAGCATAAAGCTGTTGACTATATGCAGTACTCTAATGCTAGTACTGAATAAGCTGACGCTTAATAGTACAAGCGCCTTAAATAACTATGATCGCCGGCTTCATTTAGAACACCGGTTGCTTCCGCCGGATTCGAGTTGGAAGTCTTCTGGTAAATTACTGTACGTTAATGACAATAACAAATATCTCCGAAACTCTGGTTGCAGGCTTTGACAGACAGCTTTTACTGATATAGGTTTTAGCGGATGGTCATTGAGAATTACGCATGTTGCTCATAGGCAGTGCTGGCAAACCAGCACATTTTTGCACGGTCATAAACGACCTTTTGCGTTCTTTATCTTAAAAGCTCTGACCTGAAGCCGGCGGTGGTTACGTCTGCCAAGCATGAACTCGCATAACACAAAGAATGCGTCTACTCTATACATTTGAATGTTAAGGCTAACACATTGGAATGTTGTGTTTGCGAAAAGCATATATATAACAACATGGTACTGTGCTTATTCCATTATGTTCCGTATTATGAGCAATGACATAAGACACCAATGCAAGTTAACCGTTCTCTCTTCGTTTGCGGACGACACTAGAATATATGCTGCGGTATAGTCAGAAGCTGACCTACTCACTGACCAAGTGATTTATCCAACATCTTTCACTGGTCGTCTGATAACAAAATGACATTCAANCCAATGCAAGTTAACCGTTCTCTCTTCGTTTGCGGACGACACTAGAATATATGCTGCGGTATAGTCAGAAGCTGACCTACTCACTGACCAAGTGATTTATCCAACATCTTTCACTGGTCGTCTGATAACAAAATGACATTCAACGTAACAAAATTCAAAATGTTGAAGTACAGACCCCCCTCCTATGAAACGAGCGATGGAAGCAAAATCAAAAGAATGAAAACTTTAATGGACTTTGGCGTGAGAATGCAAAATAATACCATTTTTGAAGACCACGGCTCGAGCTGTACCTGTAGTTAAAAACTGGAGCGGCTGTGTCTATAATACTTTCTCTTCACTAGAGGCAGACATAATCCTAATTTTACAGAAACAACTGATACTGCCGAGAATAGACTACCTCTTTGAATGCCTAGCAGATTTAAAGACCTACGGAAGGGCACCTCCAGGCTATCCATTTATCGTTCACTGCTTACACATTAGCGGCGTATATGAACTTTAGCGAACAACTTGCCCACCTTGAAATGTACCTACTCATTTCAATAGGATTCAAACGGTTCACAATCATACAGTCCGTGCCACGATAATAGCTTCCTTCTTTCTTTTAATATTACAGATATTTCGACTTCTCCATTCGCTTTGAAACTTTTCTGGCAGAAGTGTTTACATATGGCAACACTTTCACCGGAACTTCATTTGAATCCCTACAAGATTTCATGACTTATTGCAATTAACGTGAACTCGTACTTAGTGGAAGTGTCAGATAAGTCAGTTGTAAGCGATTATGTGCTGTGTGGCCACAACGTTAGTCACCGAATGCAGCATCACCTCTGCGTGAGATAGGCGGCGTGCACAACGTTACTTGGACTTCATTCGAAAAATCTTCCGGTATATTAGATGAGGTGAAGTACATCGCATTTGTAGTGGAGACTAAGGCTCACACTGTTCAGTGTAATAATAACGAAATGCATGTTGGCTAATGGTTGTTAATCCTGTGTGTGAACGCGGTGCATTTGTTCCAGTTTGAAGATTCTATCCGCATATTGTATGTCCCTTGTCCTTTTCTTTGTTAGATCGCCTAAGTAGTTGCGACAGAGACTTAGACTATTCAATATATATTATAATAATTTTTTGGCTGGAAGTACGGTATAGTAGTAAACTGTTGGTCGGCTATTATGATACAACAAGAGCACTTGAAACTTGCGGGCACGTTCTAAATTCTATGGGATGCCCAAAGATCATCGTTTCCTTACTTCATTAACTTCATTTGTTGGTGCTCGTGTTGTTCAACAGTTGCCTGTGATTATCCCGTGCGATGAAGATTTTCGTTTTTTTGTTATCAGAAGTTTGACGACAGCCCAAAGTTTAAGAATTTCAAATTCCCTATACTCATCGTGTCTACTACTGTTAATTTGCCCCTCTTTGTCGCTCCTTGTATAGCCTGCGCGCTGTAGATAGGTTGTTCCCGTTTTTCAGTCAGGTCTTAAGTTTTTTATTTGGATATTAGAAAGATAATCATTTGTTTCCCGCAATACACTTTTACTTCATCCGCTGCATTTCAGTGGTTTTGATGCATTACTTTTTTCGCTACAAGTGTTGTAGTTGGTGAATGAAAAAGAAAGGGAGGGGGAAGCAAGCGGAAGAGTTGGAAATGCTCACGTTTATGGAAAAAGTGTGGATTTTTGTATCGTCTGGGTCATAGTTTAACTTTACGTTCGGTAACTTCCTTTTTGAATATCGTATTGGTTCATTGAATTTTTGCTGTGCAGATTATATTTGGCTACAAAGTAACCATATACACGGTGCTGAGCATCGTATTGGTGATGGGTGCCACCGTCATCTACGCCACCAACCCTGTAGCCGTGGGTGGCACTGAGGGAGCGAGCTATTCCACCAGTCAGCCCCGCACCTCGGACACCGACTACCTGCTGGACAGCGAGCAGTCGCCTAGTGTGTCCCACAAGTACCCCTCTGGTGTCGTGTAGCTCGCTTCTCAACCCACGCTAGTCGCGAGAGGTGTTATACCAAAAATTTTGACGGATGATCGTTTTTAATAAGGACTTAGTCATTGGGAAATTTTACTTAAAATCGCGTGACTAACACAGGGCTTAGAGTTCAAGCCCCAACCTGTTCTAAGTGTAGCTATATACTGTACGCATTTATATTAGTGAACGCTGATTGCAAATGGTATTGATGATGTAGCCTAGTTGCTGCAAGAACAAACTTCTATACGGTAGTGTATTGTGAAGATGACGTTAGTCAGTTGAAAAAAATGTCTAGTTTTTTTGTTGGGAGAACTTAAACCACCACCGCTGCGGTTAGCCATGTTCATTCTGTGCTTCTCAAAGTGCTAAATCTATTTCCGTGCCTTTGAAACCAAGTGCTGATTTTGTGTGTGTGTGTATGAACGTACGGTTCTGCAGCTTTGTTCGTGATAGTGCTAAATCTGTGTCTTCGGCCTCCAGGTATATCCCGTCCTGCATGTGCTGAAGGTATTGATAATATTCGTGTGCCAGTGATACAGAGTTGTTTATATCTTTGGTGCTGGAAACGCTGATAGTATTCAGTGCCTACGGTATCTTCTAACAATATTCGTGCTCTATAGGTGCCGAGTATTCTGTTTGGTGTAGAAAGTCCTCAGAATATTCAGTGCGGAAGGTGCTGGAAGTTTTCACGTACCATAAGTGCCGAGGTACTCTATGTTTGATACTGAAAGTAGCTACTCAGAATATTCTTTGTGTGTGTGTGTTGTGCCTTGCTATGTATCTGGTGTTGCAAGCAGCAGTAGTATTTTTATACCACAGTCTCTTACAATGACAACCATGCGTAGTATTCTCACGTGTTTATTTTAACTTGTGTCACTTCTGTCTCTTGTGCGCACCGCACTAGGCACTTTATTCTATTTATCTGATCACAAGAGCTATTGCCAAAAATCAAGAGTTAAGTTATTTAGGCTGTGATTGCTCTCGTTTGTGAAGCACTTTATTAATTTTAGCTAAAGTCATTCTCATTTTTGTAAGTGTTGACCTCAGGGTTGCAAAATTAGATGCATCAAATCCGACTCCGACTCATGCGTCTAGCCAGTTTCTGACTCCTTGGACTTCAAAAACATCTGACGCCGACTCCTTGTAAATATATCTGACTCCGACCCTTTTCTTTCAACTACGACTCTGATTTAGTATCTTGAGCCGCGCCTGTTACCCATTCTGACTGCGACTCTTGGCTCCTAAAACGTGCTACTCCTTTACTCTGTAGCCCTAGTTGACGTGCGCTGGGACTTACCAGTAGTTGACAATAATAGTATTACAGCTTTCACAGCGTTGGTAGGAGGGCACACTAGTTCCTTCATCTCTGTTGCAAGTCGACAGCTGTACCATATTCGTGTTGTATTCCTGAGTTGTTGATTAACTTGATCAGACAGCAAGGAATTGTTAGAGGGCAGAAAAGTGGTCGCATCACTCTGCTAAACTGTAGATTCGAGAGCGAAGGCGTCTTTTATTGGGCAGTGCCTTCGAGATCAACTGATGTTAAGATAAGCTAATAACAGGTAGCTTTAACTTGCCCGGAACGTTCGTCATAAGCTTTGGTTTAGCCAATTTGGATTGAGTTTCCTGGCCTTACTTCCCTATGAGATGGCCTCACACTCAATGCATTTCGCTGCAGGAATGACTTTGAGGCCGTTTCAAGAGTGATCGGTTTGGGATCAGCTACGGCACTAGGTACTTGAAGCTCGATCTAGTGTAGCGAAACCACCGCGCACGAATGAAGTCCGGACATGGTAAAGCTAATGAAATTATTTAATCGCGATGACAGTGTGTCCCATGTCATGACATCCTTTATTTGTATTACTGATTATTGTGGTTACTCTCTGGCTGTATATACAGAGTTATAAGCTTACCAGACGAAAAGAAGTCACGTAGCTACTGCTGATGGCGTGTGCTAACTACCTCCTGCTGTATGGGTAACGGTTCTGATTATGCTAAACGTGGACTCAAGAGGCCAGTTGTCTGGCCGTGTTGATCTAACCTTGCTGACATGCAGACTTTCTAATCGGCCTTGAATGTTTTTTGAGTGATCGTTAGCTGCACTTCGAGTGTCGTTTGGTTATTTGATGCTGCACTGGGGTTTTATTACCTCTCCCTGGATTCCCAGGCGCCTAGTTTCAATAATAAGAATGATACTAAAAAGAAAATTTGCCTTTGAAGTCCTGGGGCCAATGCTACCCTAAAGCAAGATTTTACCGGACAGTTTTCGGACAAACTTCGGCGGTTGTGATCGGTCTGTGTGTTTTGCAGCCGCGGTCCTGTCGTGAAGTTGCAATAGATCGCAATCGGTGTGACTACGGGATGTTGTCCCGGCTGAGTAGGCTATCTCCTTCACGAAATGGCTTCCCTACCAAAAATCAGGGTCACCGCAGATGCTGAACCTGTAATTCAGCTCCTGCGCGGCGCCGCGGCGGCCCCAAGTTTTGTTAGGGCTTTGGCACCACCAAATGCAATAACCCTTTGTGACGATGCAGTGACGCCTTGTGTTCACGCCACTTTTGTGCAGCTACTGTTGGTTCGTCTGGAGTGACCTCACGCACCCATCGGCCGTTAACGGAGCTTCTGTTCGACAAGTCTGCAGTGTGTACTGCCTACAGACGATGACTGATACTTGTTCAACTTTTTTGTTATTCTTTTAATTTGCATTTGGTTTTTCTATTTATAGTAGTAAAAAGTTAAAATATGTGAATTAGCTATGCTAGGTAACTGTGATAAGAATAGGTGCCATACATTTTATCTTGTGAGCTCTGCATGAACGGGACTTACGAGTAATATTTATTCAGTAATCTAGCGAAGACGTTCAAGTGAGTAGTGCTAGGATCTTCATGCGACTAGTAGTGATGATATTGACGAGACTAGTACGTTATGATGTGGTAAGTAGTATTAAAACATTACTATTACTAGGATGTCTATGGAACTAGTATTGTAGTATTAAGTTACTTAGGGCATTCACTTCGCTACAACCGTTAGGATATTCATGAGATCGGGAGCTAATATTAACATTCACACGATAACCCAACCCAATATAATAATAACATTCACACGACCATTAATGCTAGTACCTATCGTCATGGGACTAGTAATGTTCACTTGACTACCAGTGCTGGGACGTTCGTAGCTCCAGTAAAGTTAACACTGTGACATGAGTAGTGACGTGACATGGCCCGTCTACCGTTAGCCTTAATGTTTTTTCACTCTCTGCACTGATGTCTTTCACATAGTGCTACATTCCAAGTAGTCTTAGTTTTGTATTTATGCATCCAAACGAAGAAGCTCTACTTGCAGCCGTGCAGTGCCACCAAAAATGACTCCAGATTAATGAGAGCTTTAGTAAGTGTAAGTTTGTTGGTAACGCTTAACACTAAAAGACATCTAACGTTAATTTTGCTTTTGTTGAGTGCTTCTTTTGACTCGTTTATAGCCTACTTTTTACTCTCAAGTACAGCTTATCTGTGCAAAAAGCGAAATCAAGACACCATACTACTGACTTGCAATATGTTCTGGGAATTTTGGTCGCGAGGGGAGTCATGTTCACGTGGTGTTGCTGATTTCTTTTTCGTGTATGCTGTGTTCCTGCTTTTTTATCGTCATTTTTCGAACTGCACACACATATGTTGATATGAACCTTTTCTAGGTGTCGCTTCCTTCCTCAGTTTGAGATCAGTGTGCTGGATCAGAAGCGTGTGGTAGTTACTGCACCGGCGTTACCTGTGGTACCCTAGTGGCAGCCCATACTCTCTCTCTCTCTTTCTTAATCCTTTCTTATAAGTTAAAACAGTCAATTTGTGCTGGATTCAGGAAACGTAAAACTTGTTTGTTGGTATAATATTAATAAGTCACCCACCGCTCAAATACAAGTCGTACTCTGTAACCGCCGATGTGCAAAGCAGCCTCATTTATTTCATTCGAGTCATGGTAAGCATTTAATGTTTCGGTAGCCCAATTTCCTCCTCAAAGTTATAATTGCGGCGCGGCTCAGCCGTTTGAGTGTAACAACAACAAGACTATGGCGTCTTCAATTTGCTAAGTTGACGCGTAATCCGGTGTAAGATTATTACTGAGTGCGTTCGATTTGCCCAAGGAGGTTATTGCAACTTCCTGGGGTTTGCCCTATCACGACAGGTTTGACCAGTCTTGGCAGAGTCCATGCATATGTTTCTAATATGAATTTTTTTCTTTTAGCTACTTGGGAAGTCGACTATTCCCACAAAACTACGTTTGAGCTGTCATATACTGTCTTTTATTTACTAGTGATTACAGAAAAGAAGAAAATTGCTTGCGGCGATTTGAGTGCATCCGGGAATGATCTGATGCTGGGGTGCTGGTCAAAGCGATAAATTAAAAATCTTGTAACATCAACAGATGAAGCTTTGTAGCTTCATGTGAATCTGAATCAGCAATATTCAAGAAGGGCTTCGGCCCATTGCTGAGCTCAGCTAATTATTGTTGCATGGTTAATCCTTTGTTCCATTTCTAGCGCTATAGTATAGTACAATAAAAATAAGGAAGATAATGGGCTTCAGTTTCTTTATCTAATGCCGTCTATATACATGAAGCTCACATTGAGGATACCTTACTTAGGAATGTCTTTAAAGCCTGATAAAAGAGTCTGTTTATTTGGTAACCATAGCGCCCTGTTTAGAGCGAAAGGTAGAAAGGTACACGTTTGTTTGTCTTCAGTAGCACTGAGTGTTGGAAGAGTTTGAACTTCTTGATTTATTTTTGTGTGTTGTTGTTTATGGACAGTTGAAATTGAGTGGCCCTAATTTTTTCCACGTTTTGGCATCGTTGTTTTGTTAAGTTTTTTTCGTGAATGACTGGAAACTCTTACTTATTGAGAAACTAATATATTTATGCTTCAATAGCTAGCTACTTAGATTGTTGTCAATGTAGTACCTATCCTCTTTACCCTCGCACTGCCATAGTAGTTAGCGTACCTACTGCCTTTTGTGGCGAGGTCTAAGGTTCCTTTGAAAGTTCGGAAGCTGAAGTCTTACGTTGTTCATCATTCCGGCGTCAGGCTTTCTAGCACTCACGGTTCACTGGGAGGGTGTTGAGTTGATCAGCGATGGGGACCTTCGAGGACTTCCATTGGGCATATGAGTCGTCCGTTTCTAGTGCCGCTGACTGAAAAGTGTGTAACCGACTGCAGCTGTGCCATTTATCTGCGAAGTCCACTCGATTGCACAAGCTTGGATGTGCAATCCAGTGGACTTCGCTGTTACATTTGCCCCTGCATGTACTAAAATTGTTTTAAATTTAAGGGTACGTACTTGCGTAAAACTCTTCTAGAGAAAATAGTGCATCAATGTACTTGAAAACCTGTTTTAGGCCGAGTTCATACATCATTCATTGCAACGCGTTCGCTCATACACTTGTCCGAATGTATTACGGTGCTCCAAAAGTAGCAAAAAAGTGCACTGTTCTCTCAGTTTTATTCCAGTTGGAAATTTGAAAAGATTTTCCTATCGTACCTAGTGATACTTACGGAAAAAACTGATTGGACGGGTATTATTTTCAAAACTTTTTGTGGCTTTCACAAAGTTGTGCTGGCAACGACGCTACAAAACATTTGGATGAGTGAACGCGTTGAAATGAAAGACGTGTGAACGCGGCCTTACTGCTGTCTGAAGTTTGGATCTGAGGCGAGAGAAACGTTTGAAGGACAGAACTCTGACGCTTCCTCTACATATTGGATATTTTATTGTTCTCTGCATACCGAAGATGGTAGCAGGGTTCAGAGGTGCGTCGCACTCAGCATTTTTGGGATACCGGTGCTGCACCGATGACCCAGCCAGTCGTAATCATAGTTCAAATGACGATTGCGACACGGGTTACGGTGCAGGTCACCTCGCACATACGTCTATGTCGAATAAAAAGGCCACTACATTCATTCAAATGAGCAGCAAATAAACTCCCAACTCCAGCGTAAGTAAATCAATCAGTTACTTGGAACTTATGTTGACCAAATTTTAATCAAAACGCAATTTCAATATCGTTGAGCTTAATCCTCTCATCGCTAGATGGCGCTCTCACAACCACTTTTCGGGTTACCGGAACCTTTTTTCAGGTTGCGTTAGCCCGGTTTTGCCGTGATTGCGACACTCCTCAGTAGATGGCGGAATACATAGACTTAGTTGTCATTATTTGCAACCCTCAGTGCTTTTAGGTATTCACTTTGACGCCAGTTGTATGTTGTGGCGAAATCCATTAGCTAAGCAACCTCTGCAGTGCGCGTAACCGTTAACAGCTTTGTATATCATTTTGTATCATTGATGCCCTACACTTCCTGCTGTCGCTGCTGTGACCCGCACTTTGCAGCGTGATGTGTCCAGTGCTATTCTCATGCAACTAATTCTTTACGATCGTACCTTTTGCCTTGAAAATTGACCGTTAGTAACTATCGCTATTTTGAATTCCGTGCATATTATCGCGGTTTATAGTGACAACGGTTACATTAGGCAACGCTGGTCATTAATCCTTGGACTGCAACCGGATACTTAAGATCCCGTGTGAGAATAGGCGCCCAGCCTAAGATGGCAAACGCTGAGTCTTCGCCGCTTATTACGCTCCTTGTAGTAGTAAAGAAATATTAATGGTGCAGTTGGAGACTAAAGCTTAAAATGCCTTTAAAGAGACTAAGCGCAAACTCTTCATTGCCACGCTAGCACAGCTACTTACGTTGCAGAGGTTGTGGCATTAGTCTTTGCCTTTGGTATTATTATGGAAACTCCTTAGGTGTATGAACAACAAACAAAATTTCAATTTCCCATTCTTCTAATTGCTATCTAACAAAGACTCTAAACGTTTTACTTATTTCATTACCAAATGCTTAATAAACCTTCACAGTTGTAAACTGGTGCGCACTCGATGACGTAAGCAAGTAGCTACGTTATTGAAAGTCATTCGTACTACCTCGCTCCCGTCTTATTGGTTCACGATGTGATCAGTACTTGCTAGTTAATGTCATAGGCTTAATGTTTTGTTTGTTTTTATAGTTTAAGGCTTTTTTAGTTCGTTTGTTCTGGCGTAACCGGCAACCTCTGTTGAACCTATCATAAGGGACTAATTGGAGCTAGAGGCTGTCCATTGATAGGAATACTACGGCGGAAAACCCCTCACTATCGTAATAATAATGAAAGGAAAACTAAGTTTTTATGGGAAGTGTTTTGGTATGCGGGGCTTAAAATAAAGCAGATGCAAGAAAGCATGCAGCATTCACGCCACTTCTGTGGCACCTTGCAGTAACGGACTAACTGGGGGAGAAGTTGCCTATTGATATCAATATGGTATGGAAGGCTTCAAAATACAGCTGATGCCAGGCAGACTAGTAGCACGCGCATCACCGCACGCCGAGCATACAATTGCCCTACTGCTGAACTCGATTCGCAATAAACACTACAGAGTTTTAACCTCACATACCCGACACTGTGGCCCGTGAGTTATATATAGACTTGCAGATGTTTCCAGTTGCATCCAATGCTCGTTATGTAGTGTCTGTATATGAGAGGTTCAACGTGATCAATTGTATCTGATGTATGTTAATGAGAGGTTCACATTTACAGTGGAACTCCAAACCAGGAGACAGGCATGTTGTCTCAATTTCGGGAGGAGCTTAAGTTTGGAGATGACCAGTTCTGCAGCCTGCTTGTTTCTTCTACATTCGTAGAACATTTCCTGTCGCTAACACCGTATGAAACCGTGACGTTTAACAGTTGAATAGACTACCAGTTGAGTTTTGGTACACATTTCTATTTGGTGATTCAGTATGGCGTTGGCCGTCGCTGCAGTTCACAAGAGGAAGAGGTTGAAGGCTGCGGGGTTGAGCCCCGTTTGGCTCCCCCGCGACGGCCGTGGCGCCTGACGAGTGAGATGGACACACGACATAGGCGTGGGGCTCTTCTGGAGCGGCTTCTCCGGTTTGCCCACGCTGCGAGGTAGATGAGCAAGCTGTTCCTATTCTATTGGCATGCAACTCTCTGCCAACCGTCATCACTCTTTGGCAGTTCTGGGAGGACACATGGACGTTTCCAATGTCTGTCTTGTCATTCTTTTTTCGACTATCTCCCTCTAATTCTCCGGAGCCTGCACCGGACCAGGATTACAGGCTACATGCAGTCTCCCTTTTGTGAATTTTCTCAGTTTGGGGTCTGACATGCAGGAGTTTTCTCTGTTTTGAAAGTCTGTTTGATGATTTGGATTGTTCCAAATTAAATTTGCCGTTATTCTCTCATCTCTCCTTTTGAATTGCGTTTTTATTTTTGTGGTGCTTGCCTTTACGGTTTACCTGCAGATTTTATTCCTCGTGGTGTTACGGTTATTTTGAGCTTGCAATGAGGTAGCTTGATCGTCTGACGGTGGGTGTGAGCTTGGTCCTGCTACAGGAGCAGCTGTGAGCATATTTTGTGCTTGAGGCATTATGTACTAACGCGGTGTACGGCGAGGCAATTTTTCAATTTCTTTCTATTTCAAGTATTATTAAGCTATGGCACAGGCCTAGAAATACATTCCCTGAGAGGAGACTATGTGTTGGTCTCTGTCCTCATTGAACCATTGCCACCCTAGTAGGTAGAGTAGATCAGTGAAGCCCTTTGCCTCAAACGGAATAGCGTAGATAATGATGGGGTGACTTCTCAGCTGCGTTTAGGTGCGGTACAGTAGTTGCAGCATGAATACGCGTGAACCCACTACCCAGTCTTACGCTACGAGGGCCCATCCTCCTCTGGCAGTCCAATACAGTTGCTAAGTCCTTGACATTTCGCTTCAAATAACAAACCCTCTTACATTTAGTTCGTGCTGCAGATGAAGTCCCTCCGGGACTGAAAGCAGCATACCGCTGCTGTCGATCTTAAGTTATCTGAGCTACTGTATATCGTCAGAGTCGGAAGACTCATGACAACTGCCCTTCTCCTCGTCTAACTCGCTTTATTTTTTTTTTTACACCAGTAAAGGTAGAGTGAACTTGACCACACCCTTACTGGCCCAGGGAAGCTTACGTACACTGGTTTGTGCTGCAGATATAGGCCAACTGGCCCCAGTGAGCGTAGTACTGGACTGCTATCGACCAAGGATCGTCAAGAGCTATGGCGCCATCGGCAGAAGGCTCTTCTGCAACACCGGCGCCCTCCTCCTGCTCCTTCCTTTTTCTGGCGAGGGTTAGTATCCCCGCAAAAGCTTTGCAGACATCAGTTGTTGAGAAAGCACCGCAAGAGCTGGCTTTCTGGGATTGGTATTCGATTGTATGACAGTATGACCTTCAGTGTCATTGATATCAGCATCTCTAGTCTGTCGCTACTGCGGGTAGTAGTTATTCCCTCTGGCCGACTGTAAATGGCTGAAACACCGACGCTGGGTTGCCAAGCATCAAGATTTCCTCCCTGGCTTGGGAATAGAACGTCCGACCTCATGACAACGAGCGAGGCAGCTCTTTTGAAAACTGAACGACTAGAGTAACGAGACAGCTCTGCCTCAGTGAAATATTGTTAATAGATAGTAATAATTACGTAGAGACGTAATTTTGCAAGTAATTGCCCTACGTTTCCGTAACTTCTTGTAAGTATATACGCCGTAATGTTACGCTTTTGTTTCTATTTCTTTAACTGTTATGTTTATGTTATTGATGGACTTGTTCTGAGGCTTCTTGCCATGACCAGTATATAATAAGAGTTAGTATTATCATTCTATAAGATATAAAGCGGCTTATCTTTGAGTTCAGGTTTTTGTTTTTGTTAGTATTTATTTGTGTCGATAACCAACCGTAGCAGCTGAATTTGTCCAGCTCCATAACGATGCCAGTTCTCTGAGAAAACGAAGCGTTGTTTTGTCTATGCTAGATTTATATTCTATGTTTTTCAGATTCCAGGCTGTTTAATTGACTTCAGTCCAGCTGTTTATTTTGCGAAGATGAAGCGACTTACAGTAGCTGAGCCAGTGAGTCTGATGATTCATTGTATGGAATTTCTAGTCTTGCGGCCATATTGGGCCTATTGTATAGACGGTCTTTCTTTGCTTCACTGTTGCCATTGCTGCTTTAGTACAAACCTTTATGTAAACGACGGAAACGACGCTTCCTCAATAAAGTTTTCCTTTATATTACCAGTATACTAGTTATACTAAGAGATTTTTTGACGCGCGAGACTAGTGAACTATAACATCAGGTCGCTTGTGTCCCTGAAACGCTAGTAAACGCCCAATAGGTACTAATGAAGCCATTTCAACGACTACCTACCAGTTATTCAACACGCGAGCGCCATAAGAGCAGCACCCATACATAGGTTCCGCTTTCTTCTTGACACGCCATAATATGTCCTTCATCCTAAGTATCTGTTGCGCATCGAAAGGAGCTCAAGCTACTCGCCAGTTCAATGGAATCAGATAGCATATGAATAGGATGAGTGTTAGGCTTTAGGGTTAGTTTGAATGGGATCGCCTATCTTATGTTGCTTCCTATTTCTATATTGTAGGGATATAACTACCTACCTATCCATTGTTTGGGCTGATGAGGAGTCGTGACCCTAGAAGCATCAGCATCCATAGGCTGCCTTAGCCTTAGCTAGGCCTTCGGGACGTTCTTCCTTCTTGCCCATTTCCGGTCAGTGTCTTACTCGTACTGATCTTTTCCGACTTACTTTTCTCCTGCGCGTTGAACAAACCTATGAACAGCCCCGTGCGTGGCCTCCACCTTCCTCTCTGGCCACAGTGCCTGCTATTTGTCCCCTTCTCTTTTGCTCTTGGTAGCCTGCATCTTTGCTGTGGCTAGGGAGGCTTAAACTATTGAAAATACTGCTAATGACGTCACCGTGAAAAGTGGCTTATGCCGGGGCCACATATGCAATAGCACGAACAACTGGAAGGGATGCTGAGCAGCTCGTCGTCTTGAAATATATTTCAATTCGGTAGCGTAGATACGGTGACATGAACGACATGCGAGCTGCACATCCCATCTTGTTGTTCCTATGACAGCCGAGTTTGTCCCCGGCATTAGAATGACGTTTGAGACGTTGCTGTGTTTATACGTAACGTTTATTTTGGATTATACTTTCTGGAGTGCAGCCATGCTTGTAGCATAACGTGTGCAGCTATTCTGCTATGTTGGAACATTTTTAAATTCTGCTTATACAGTAACTACTACTTCAAGTTATGATCTAGAACTCTGTGTACGATTCTTGTTCAAACCAAATAAATGCACAGCGGGCCATATGCTACACGTACCAAATAGTTTTATTCATACGGGAGTAATGAAAAATAAAATCATAAATTAAAGTGTAAATGTATTACATCTTGCCGTATAGCTATATGACATACCTACATCAACCTGTGCAGCTTGTGTCATATGGTTAACATATTACTTTTTATTCGTTCGTGTTGAATCGTTATTGGCCGCCCCCAGAGGCATATTCTGGCGGGCCCTTTCCCTGCCACAATATGTTTGGGCATCACGCACCCAAGGGTCCCGAGTGCCTTCTCCGCAGGGGATGTAGCATCTGGTCGCAGTTCCTGCTAACGATGTTAGTATTGTAAAGTTAGGTAGGTTCTCTACTTTCCTTTTTTTGTTCCGTGAGGTGGGGTGTCGATCGAGATAACCGACCTGGTACGCGGGACATCTCTAGTCTCTCTCGTGTGGTAGGACGCAAACGGTGCCGACCACTTGAGTGTCTCCTACTATACTTTGCGCCTTGTTTCCTTGCCCGTAGTAGCGCACGTGGCCACCACGCCTACCCAATATGCGGTATTTGGATACTGCACAAGTAGTTTCTCTGTTGAAACGTCTGAGTTGCGGCTACGGAGGTTAAACAAAATATATAATAATATAATAATAATCGTTAGTGGCCTTGACGAGGATCCTGCATTGGCATAAATTTTGTATGCAGTCTCTCAGTACCGAACAACTTAATAACATTACTTACTACAGAGAGCACTCTGAGAGCGCATACCTCCGCCAAGCAAGGTAATGGTAACGAAAAATTGACATTGCTTCTAAAACCATGATTTTTGTTCTATCAACACCAAAATCTAGTCATTTATTCCTTTTAATAGTATTACCAGTTTCTGTAATTTTCGTGAAGATCCGTTCGTAACTTTTTGAGTTATGCTGTCAACAAGATCATCACCAAAATTTTATCGTATATGTGTTTCAGCATTACTAACATGTCCTGTGAATTTCATGAAGTTCCACCCATTACCGTACATACTTTTTGAGTTATTGTGCTAACTATCATAAAACCAAGCACGCGCGGAAACGAACAGATCATCACAAAATATGGTCATTTACTCATCGTAATATTTCTAACAACCCATGTAAAGTTCATAAAAATCTGTCTATAACTTTTTGAGTTATGGCACTAACATAAAAATGGGCAAACAAAGAAGCAAACAGATTATCAGATTCTCACCAAAAGCTAATCATCTATTACTGTTAACATGCCTAACAATCCCTGTAAATTTCGTAAAGATCGGTTCATAATTTTTTGAGTAATCAAAGTGACAGACAAAAGACAGATAGACAAACACGATAAAAACATAACATAACCTCCTTTATAATGAGAAACTGCTAAAGATATCGTTTTACGATCAATGTTAATTGGTGTTTGTGTTTTATAGACCCTCCTTCACTGCGTAACTGCATGCAACATTTCCACCGGCCTACACTCATTAACTCAAACTTGTATATAAACTAGGTACAAGTTGTGATCCTCTATGCATGTGTAATTTATTTAAACTGAGTAACATACATTGCTGTATTGGCAAGTAATTTATGCTGTGGTGAAAGTAGTAGAAACTTTCTATTCTTAGGTCAATTTATAACAGGGAGTACAACGCGGTAAATGAAACCGTGAATATTTTCGCTTTTTGTAACAGGGAGTACAACGCGGTAAATGAAACCGTGAATATTTTCGCTTTTTGTAACAGGGAGTACAACGCGGTAAATGAAACCGTGAATATTTTCGCTAACTCATTTGTGCCTCATTAGGACACTGCTCACAAAAAACTAATGTGGGTATTTGAATAGATGTGTGTCTTTTTAAATTGATCGTCTTCGCGTCTACCTTATTTTATTGCTACCAAAAGTTATGCAGAATATATGTCTGTTCTATTTCTCCTGTATTCTTTCATCTGTCACCAAAACCAGCGGTTATTTATGTAAAAGATATTGTTTATATATTACTAAACGCGTCGTACTCTTTTGAATAGATTTGGCTCATGGAAATTACACGTAAAATGAATAATTATGATAGCGATGTGTGCTACTCGCTCGATTTGTGTCTATTTTGAAGGCAATTTATCTTCCATAATTTTTCAGCCATCATGTCTGTGGATGCTGCAGTATTACCACTTGAGTGAGACCTTATTTACCTTTTTAGCATTACAGTGCGTGAAAACAGATTTACAGTGTCTTCTTTTTTTTTTTTGCTTGCGTCACATCCTACGAAAACCTCTGTATGAATATTCTGGCGATGTTTCATGTATTTCATCACATTTGTAACACTGGCCTGCATCATTTTTGACGTTTATGGTTTGTCAAGTGTTTCTATATAACTTTTGCATTGTGGATTCAGAAATGCAAGCAATTTTGCTTATATCAGGTCAGGTTCTCGTTCTATTTCAATTTAACAACATAAATTATTAGAATTAACGTGTTTTCTGATGAATTTTATATAGCTGAATTTCAATTTATTCATAAATAAATTAGTAAAAGGGATTCTAGAGAGCGTGCATAAGTATTACATATTCTCTTTTACCAAAGTTATGAAATATAGTACGTTGAGTAACGACCAAAATGGCAACACCGTAGGTAGGGACAATAAGTTACCCGTTATTGTATCTATTGTAATCAACTTTCTTGGCCACCACCAAAATTGAGAGTATGAACGTGTTATAAATTAGCTCCTGAAAAACTACCAAGCTCTCGGTGCAGGCATGTCCAATAAAAACCATTTCCTTGGTTCGCATTTAGACAATATTCTGGAAAACTGTGGTGATTTGAGCGAAGAGCTATGAGAGCGTTTCCTCAAGGATATTCGAGTAATGTAGGAGATATATTTCATCTTGAAGTTTACGTGAACTCTAGTTGTGTCCTATTTTAGGCATAGGTTACGCATTTTCCATTATGCGGTATCTGAAAAACATAAATATTTGGTTGTCATTTGTTTTCCTGAAACTGAAAGTCTGAAATAGCAAAAAATCTGACATGATTGAACAAAACTGGTTACATTTCCAAACTCAGCATGCAAGATGCATCTAAGAGCTGCTGACAAACACTAAACCTCTTTAAAAAAAAGTTTTAAAATGCAGCCCAGTGTAATTAATTGCATGCTCAGTTCTAAAGACGTTCGCAGATCAACCGAATTCGTCAATGTCATCAATTTAATTATAATGAAAAAAATTGGTAATTGTCGCTGGGTCTTCTAAAGCATTGTCATAATCGGAAAATTACTTCCATAAAGAAAAATTTCAACCAGTTCGTGATGATGTTTCTGTGCTACTTATTGGGTCCTGAATGCATTCTCCGATGGGGATGTAGGATCTGGCCGCAGTTCCTGCTGAGAAGGTTAATTTAGTAGAGTTGGATAGGTTCTCTATAGTTCCTTGCTGTCCCGCGAGTTGGGCCACCAATCGAAGTCAGATTACTTGCAATATTTTTTATTATTACAGAAGAGTGCATGTAGCAACGAGCTCTGTGACTGGCCGTGCGCACAGGGGCTTTTACAAAACGTTTTATAGTTGCATGTACTAGCCTGGGGTTAAAAAATCGGGGTTCTTTCGGAATGTAGAGATGTTGTAAGTTACAATGCTATATGTTCTAGAAACTTGTAACGTTTGTACCTGTGGGCCTCAGTTCAAACTTTGATGATTCCGTATTGAAGACACTAGGCTTTAATTCTAGCATGCGTGGGTCACTCTTAGCAACAACAGTACCAGTGCTATTGATCTGCTAGCTACTTTTGTTTGCCATTATGAACTATCCAACTCTAGCCCTGAAGTGTGTTTGACAGAAAAAGAGTTCTGTAACTACCTACGTAAGTACAAGCTGATAAAAAAATAGTTTTCTAATATTCAGATTACTTGCAATATTTCTATATTGTTAGATTGACTGTTTTTGCACTCGCGTGCATGCGTTGTTGTGCCTTTTTTGCATCTGTTGTTGTGAAATATAACGCGGAAACTTATGGTACTTTAATATAGACCTTACTAAAGAATCGCACTCCGAACTTATGAGGGGACGTTTTATCCGCATGTTCATGCAACCGTATCTATGCTACGGACTTGCACTGTGCATCTGGACGATGTTCGAGCCGAATTGAACGTTCGCTCTTGAGCTGAGTGGGGGATTGTCCAGTGTGGTCCCAGCGTAAGTTCCAAATCAACGTATTTGTGACCTGCTATTAGTAGCTATAGTCAAACCGGCGTAAGCATTCCTTAGGGATAGGGCTGAAGTGAACGCAGCAGTGCTAAATCTAATCTATTGACTAATGCTCTTTGAGTATTCGAATATAAATATAAGTTTCTCGATTGAGACAAGTTATACCGCGCGCTTAAGTGAGATTTGGCAAAGTGACTTTGCGTTCTTAACCACGCCCATAGGACTCCTTACGCTGGCTTGACTATAATAACTTCAAACCAGCAACTGGTTCTGAGACCGTGTGAAAGACCCCCCCCCCCTCCGCCCCATTTTCTCCTAGCTAGCGTACGAAGGAACAAATTGGTTAAAAACGAAGACTTACAATCACGATGCTGTCGATGCAATGGAATGATTAGGAGTTAGTCAGCATTTGAGCACTGACTTAATGGGCGGCAGAATCGCTGTATGGACGGAAAGGCCTACAGGCACAAAAATAACTAGTTATTACTGACTATTATAGGCGCTCTGCATTATTGTGTTGCGCGTGTGATCCTATAAGAAATTTATAGGCGATAATGCAGTGTTATCCGATACTGTCCTAATGAATATCGGGGCCCTCAGGGGTATATTCTGGCGGGCCCTTTCCCTGCCTCAATATATTTGGACCTCGCACACCCAAGGGTCCTGAGTGCCTTTTCCGCAGGAGATGTTGCAGCTTGCCGCAGTTCCTGCTGAGGTTAGTTTGTTAAATTAGGTAGGTTCTCTATATTTCCTTTTCTGTTCCGCGAGGTGGGCCGCCGGTCGAGGTGGCCGACCTTTTTCAGTGGGACTCCTACCTTCGCCCGTGCGGAGGGTCCACTGATGGGTCCAGCCGCACAGGCGTTTCTTTTTTCTGTCTTCTTCTCCTTTCGTTTTTCGTCTCTTGCCCCGTATTGTCCGGTCGAGCGAATTCGTTCAGCCGAGCCGTATAGGGTTGGAGATGCACGTGCTTCATAAATTTGAGACCTTCGGCCCGATGCGGCTTAGAATCGCTGCCCTAGCAAACTTCCTTACTAACCTTGAATCTCAATTGTGTTAATAGCTTTTTCATCGAATTTTAATGGCAAACTCTTGCATTGCCGTGCAGCTCAGGAATTGAGCGTTTTAGGCCACAAAAAAAAAAAAACTCTACAAGAAATGCGCTTGTAGAAAAAAAAAGGCTTCTATTTTTCAATATAACGTTGATGAAACCGGCGTGAAAGGGTTAATGACAATTCGGTTATGACTCCATGAGGGAACCTGAGCCTGTGAGGCCTCACTGATACGCTTGGGCAACTATGGCAAAGTTCCACTCCGTATTGAGTATCGCTCATTTCCTGTCTTCTGATTGTGGCTATAGTATTCAGGCGGGTGCACACTAGCGCAAAGGTTCCATAGTCACTCAATGCCCTAAGTTCGTTACGACGTTGGACCGGTTTCTACCCACGTGGGCGGTCAAGTTCCTCTGAATAGCCTAGGGTGTTTGCTATAACTATGCTTCAATGCAACTTTAACTAAAAAAATAGGAGGTATGCTCAGAGCTTGACCATTGTCCCTTGCCGTTGCGTGCAAACTACAAGAAACAACTCTTATTTTAGATATTCTCGTTAGTGGTATAGCAATGTGCAAGCCCATCTTTGTTCGCGGCAAGGTAACCGAATCTGGAATTTTGTGGCGTTGTAACTTCTGCGTTTGTGTGCACCCAACTCGGGATAGTCGAAAATTCAACTAGGAACCACTGGGAAAATTGAACTGAAACCTCTGGCTTAAAACGAATGTCACATTCAGTGGAATCGTCTCGCACATTCAGAAACTTCGTGACTGCTCAACTTCTCCTGAATATTGAGCTGTAGCTATTATACCTCGACGGGCGGAGTGGTTAAGATTGCTGACGATCTTATTACTTTGAGGTCAAACGTTCTAGTCTCTACCCAGGGAAGATATCCGTGGATATTCGTTAGTGTCTCTTCAGGATTTCTGTCATTCACAGTCATGGTGGCACCGGCTTTAGAGTAGGGGGGGGGGCACAGTGGTCACTCGGTCCTTCCGTTTACATAACGCTAGAGCTCATACAGCCTGTGCTCGACTGCAGCCATACACTTCCCCGGGCTCTAATGAGCATTTATTTGCAGCACAAATAAGAGCATGTAGATTTTCTAGTTCAAAGCAAAATTCCACCTATACATTTATTACTATTGTTTATCTATGTTTGCTGACGCTGTGTGCTATAGCGTTAGTTAAACCTCTAGCATTGGTACTTGCTAATAATGATACCCAAAGGCAGCGCCCTGCGCTGAAGGGGCATAATTATCACAACCCCTGGGTCCTTGAGTGATTTTTATTGTAGAAACTTAGTAAAGCACACATTAGATGGTTGAATTTGAATATACCCACGGTAGCAGCGGACCTTCAGTGTTGTACAGTTGTTCTAAGGGTCCTGGCAACGATCCCCTGGCCAGGTGACCGATCTTCGTCATGGCGCTTGGTCAGTTGAATCAGCAAAACCTGTTTGGTGGGCATAGCTAACGTGGGGGTACTTACCTTAGGGTATGGGGGGTGTCGGATCGTTGAACGTTCTGCAAAATTCGCTACAGTTCCAAGCGCTCCGTCGTCAGCTGCAGCTCTGCTTACGCCTCTGGAGCCAGTTGGCCTATGTTTGCCGCACGAACCAGTGCGTGTGGGTTTCCCAGTGGAGGGTGCAGTCAAAGTTGATTTTAGTATACCTTTCTGCTTGTCTTAGTCGCAATCTATCGGGTGGTTAGGAAATGCACTGTCATTGCTACTGTATATAATGCAGATTAAATTGCTGTCGGATCTTGCTATCCGGTAGGATGAAAGAACTGGTTTTCCTCAGGATATTTAACGCTCATCAGGACTCGTACACGTAACCGAGCGCCCTTAAGAGCTTTTGCTATTTTTGCTACTACTGATAGCTCTACTCAGGAAGCAAAGAGCGTAACGGGAGGACTCACGAAAAATTAGCACCAAAAAGTGACATCATCGACGAATCTATGGCTGAGCAGCCCAGGAGTATTTTAACTAATTTCACCAGAAAAATCGTCTTAAATTGCAAAATTTATCTCTAGCGTATAAATAAATGACGATAGTATATTCTAATTTTGCAATTATCTATAGAAAATTGCAGTGCATTTTGGTGGAAACTTTCACAACAGTAGCGCCAAATTTGTTCCCTTTCGGCGACTCAATTTAACTTCTTTTTCTTGATTGAAGTTTCATTTACACTTCATATTCAGTTCACAGTGCTCTTCACAGAATATATCTATTCCTTACCAGCATATATAAGCACCATTATAGCCAGTTCTGTACGAGAGAGAAACCACAGTTACTGTTAGCCATTGCCCGAACTTTCTGTACTTGGCGACAACATTTTTCGATATTTTGCAGCTCAAGTAGCTGGCCGGTCTTGAGCGGGAGACTGAATAATATAAATCGAAAAAATACGGTGATATGTTCAAGAAAACCAAAAACGAAGGTCTGAGGCCCCACACCTAAAACACTTCGACTCGTCGATGTGATGTAAATTTGCTACGTGCGGTCACAGCTAAGTTTTATTTCAGTCCTATTGAGTCCTCCCGTTGCATTCTTTGTTTCCTGGCTCTACTCTACTGTATCTCCCCCAAGAAGAAGAAGAAGAAGAAGAAGCAGCGCGAGGCAACGAGGCCAGTGGGCCTAGCCTCATCAGCTTTCCGCGATTCTCCTCTGGGGGCATAGGTTGCGCCTTAGGTCATTGGGTCCGGTTAACTTTGGTTGACCCGTTCCATGCTATAACGCCAAGCGCCCCATAGTGGGGACCATGTAGGTTACCTCAGTAGTTAGCCAGGCCTTCGGAACTTTGGTCTTTCGTGCCTACTTTACTTCAGTCAGAATTACTCAGTTTCAAAAATTCATTGTTCATTCACCAACCTTCCTAAGTATTTATATCTACCTGTTAGCTCAATATTCTGACCTACCAACACCCACATTTGACCCACTGCCACATTCCCATCAATCACCAGCACCTGATTGTTAGCTCGAGTGAACTTTACCCTAAAGTCTCTGCCATAATCAGATAACACATTCAGGGCCTCCTGCAACCCCTCTGCACTTTCACTCATTTAATCATTTGCATACAATGGAATATTGAGTTCATCCTTACCAACACTCGCACCTCTTCCACAGTTCACACGCACAGCCAGCTCCTCCGTATACAACCCAAACAGAAATGGGGAACAATGCTTCCCTGTCGGACTCCCGTGACCCTTTCCACTCACTGTTTCAGAATTGCCCACAATAAATCTAGCTCTTGAACCCTTGTACATGCTCCTAATTAGTATTTTAGAGCTAAAACCACACCTGGAAAACACTTGCCAAAGGACTTCTCTATTAACTCTATCATATGCATTCTCGATGTCCATATACACACGTATTTTCTTTGTAAGTGCTCAATTACCTCCCGTACAATACATATCTTCCCCCCCCCCCTCCTATTTGTCCTTGAACCGTTGTTCTCTCATTAACTTGTATCTTTCAGCCAGGGCTGCCACCGAGGTTTCACCAAAAAACCCAGATTGAAGCTTCAAAAAAAAAAAAAACCCAGATTGGACCTAAAAAACCCAGACTGGCAGAAACAATGAAAATATTAGCTGAATAAAGATTTACTTCGTTTTTTCGTTGCAGTGTAGCACGTAAGAGAAAATCCGCTCCATGTTTTTCTTCAACACTATTCATTTTCAAGGTTGATTCCTTCGTGAACAGTCAACTTGTCTTCTTCCATGTGTATTCCCTCAGCTTGCTCAAGCTTTCTGTGTAAGCTTTGCAAGTAGTCCGTTTTTGGTCGTTTCTGTTTGAAGTGAATTAGTTTTTTGTGTTCTATCAAAATTCAAACAAGCGAATATATATTCTTTCAGCGCTGACTGCTCATGCAGAAGAATTCAGCAGCACAGTCAAACAATTTAATTAACTTTCCAAGTAGCGGAAACTTCGGGTTATCTAATGCATAGGTCTCTGCACCTTATTTATTCGGTATTATTTTACTTTCACTTACAAATGATTTTCATGACATTTCTTGTGTTCAGTATGTAAATTGGGTCAATTCAAGACATTTTACAAGAATGACGTTTTCGTCGCAAATGCTTAG
>LQNS02000155.1:18485998-18498693 GCA_001587735.2 Parhyale hawaiensis
CAAAAACTAAGCATTTGCGACGGAAACGTTATTCTTGTAAATTGTCTTAAATTGACCCAATTAACATACTGGAAGCAACAAAAACCCAAAAAAACATTTGTAAGTGAAAGTAAAATTTTACCATTTATTCTAGTATTCTGGAATCTATGTATACGTAGACTAATTGGCAAAGAATTTCCAGACACAAGCAAACATTGCGGCTGATCATAGAGATCTAACTCTGCTATTTTTGTCAAGGGCAAGGAAATCTAAAAATAGAAGTGCTATCAATTCAAAGCAAATAGGTAACATCGAAAGCAATAGCAGAATCCAAGATTTGAGCCTGTTAAAACTCCATCACCGGGGAGTGATGCTGCGGCTGCTGCCTCTCTGATGCCTGAGAAGACGTTAGAACGACGTAACAAACGCGTTCCGTAGTGGCAAAACTAGTACATTCGCTTGGAACAAACGCGGTTACGTGAGCCAGGAGTCCTTTTAGTTCATATTTTTCCTTAAACGATGTTGTTAAAAGATATTCTGAGAATATTTCTAAAGCGTATTACGTCTGTTAAACGTACAATCACGAAAAAAACCCAGATTATGCTGATTTCGAAAATAAAAACCCAGCAACCCAGCTCGAGCCCGAAAAACCCAGATCTGGGTGGAAAAACACAGCAGTGGCAGCCCTGCTTTCAGCCAACCCTGTTATGCATTTCAGATTGAACAGAAAACCTTGCCCACCGTGTTCATCAATGCTCTAGGTCTGTAGTTGCTCAAAGTTCTTAAACTTCCTCCCTCCCTTACGAGTCAAGTTAACTACTGTATATCATTCCATTTCATAGGGACTTTCTCCTCCCCCCCCAGCCTTTCCATGGGTCTGTCAACATTTAAAGTATCCTTGGGCCCCCAGTCTTGAAATATTCGTGTGAAATTTCATCAGGTCCGGCCGCCTTACCATCCTTCAGCTTCCTCAGTACCTGTGTAATCTCATCTGGGATTGGATAGTCGTCCATATCTTCCAACTGGCTCTCCCATCTCCAGCTCGAGTTCTCTTCCAGCAGATTCCTCGTGCAGTCCACCGATTTCCTCCCAAAAACTCATTTCCTTTGCTATTTTTTTTTCACAATTCCACCACTCACCACCATTCTTTTGTGCATTGAGCAGCTTCTTTTTTTCTTCAGAATTTATACCACCTGAAACTTCCACATTCCCCTTCAATCCTCAAATTTTCAACCACTAGTCATTCTCAATCATGGCAGTTTTGAGTTTTTGCTTCACCACATCCTTTTGGTTTAAATAGGCCTTCCTCACATATGCATACTTAATAGTCTCTCCCCTCTTTTTGCTTTCTAGTCTTTCGAGCCAACTTGTAGGGTAATGTCTCAATTACCGAATGCGTTTCTATTACCGAACGCAATAAGATTCCTACCTATATTCGGTAATAGATGGGCATTCGGCAATTGAGACATTACCCTACCGCTTTGACCTGCCTTGCATTTCCAATATGCTTAGTCCACCATGGCTTAGATTGTTTGTAAACGTCTGACCAATATTTGAAATTCCTGCTGATCTAACTTTGAACACCAGGTCTTCATTCAAATTATCCACAGACCCCTCTCACTTAGTCCACTCTGCGCAAGCCAACTATCATGATTTTTTGCGATTTAAACTTGCAAGTAAGCAATTCACTCGTACAGTATTTCAATCTATTTTCCTGTTCAGCATTATTGCCTTCAACTGTCATATGTACAATAATTGATATTCTTTTCTCTGGTCTCTCATTTCTATTTTCATTAAAGGGATGTCATTCATATCTAATTCGTCTCTCAATCTCTTCTATTCTCGTATCCTTCTTTCCTATACAACGCTCTATTCAACCTTTTTTTCGCTTCTGCTTACTCTAACCCTTTCCAATAAGGTCATATTTCTCATACCTAAAGAATAATCTTCCCTAAGGTGTGTTTTTCACACTGAATATATCCACGGCATGCTCTTCCAGCTCCCGACAGTTTCCTCACACTAAACCCTCCCATATTCACATATCCAATTTTCAATTTGTAGTTTTTCCCAATGTCTAGTCATGGTCATTTACCATCCCTTTCCCTGGGTGCCAACAACCTCTCGTTCTTAAACACACCAGCAATCGGCGAGCAAGTAGGCTAAATCTGTCCTTCTGCGTCAAGTGCACCCCATCATTTACAAACAGATTAACCTTGAGTAAGGGTACATGTCAGTGAATGACAGCTGATCACTAGTCTCGTCTCTCGATGCTTAACTTGCATATTTCTGACTGGACTCTTATCCACCTCCAGACGCATATGATTAAATCTTTCGAGGTCGAGGTAAAATACTCATTACTCTGATTCTTGAATTTTTCTCCCTACAATTAATCTCATTGACTGGGTTAATATACCTCGAGCCCCTATTACACGAGTGGGCAATGTCTGGCGAACAGCGGGCAGAATTTTGGGGAATACATGTATGCCCGCCGAACATTGCGGTACTATTACAAAAGACGGTGAAATCTCCAGGTCACGTCGGTCGGGCAGCTCTAAGTTACATACTGTTCATCTGAGAATGATTAAGCAGTGAGCAAAATCTAAAAGTTTTGCAGTGAAATAACTAAAACTAGTCCACAACATTTTGAAACAATTAGAAAAGCTAAAAAGCACACAAATTGGATGTTCGCCCGATGATCCCCGCTGTTCTGGAGGCAATGTTCGCGCAGTGAGCAAACCTCTGGCAGCAGCGAATGTCTGCCGGGCAACGGGCAAAACGGGCTGCCCGCCGGGCAATTTCTCCTGTTTGCCGGGCAATGTTCGCCCGTGTAATAGGGGCTTTAGTCTGCTCCACACCCAGTGCTCGTAAACCATTGCCTCTCCCCTGCAAAACAACCACACCCTCCAACTCAGCAGTAACCAGCTTTGCCTTTTGCATAGTTTTATTCCTGCTCTTTGCTAAGAGTACCTACTTCTACCTTTGCTGGAAGTGTGGCGGTCAAGAATGGTTACCTTTCAGTGGGTGATGTAGCTTGTTGCTAGCTTAGTTTGTGCTGTACGAGAGCTGTGAAGGTAGTGTAGTCGGATAGTATTGCTCAGTCATATTGGTAAGTAATCCTGCACTCTGAAGTTTATTAAATTTAAATTGGCTGCGTCATCTTGGTCGGTAGCTGCCCAATCTTGGGCCTTGCAAGTAAACCCATTGGGTACTTGAGTATCATGTTGCCTGGATCTAATGATTAAGTCTCAATAAAGTTGAATACATGTTAACTATTTGCGTATACAGTCTGTACCACGGTAACTTCTCATCTTGAAACGTCCAAGTTGAACTATCTGTTGAAAAGCTAATATTTCATGGTGTTTAGCACCATGAATGAAACTGTCAGAAATTTTCAGCTCATGTTAATGTGTGGCTTTCATTTCTAGACGTTTGAAAGTTTTGATTTCTTAACAAACGTGCCACGGTGTTGCTTTCATAGACGTTTATCCAATGTCAGCAAAAATTGTTAATGGAAAAGTACGATTATGCTAGAGTATTATTCAAGTAAAGATGTCAAATTATATAATCGTACAATGAAGTACATAGTTGATAGTTAACATGACCTTTATTCTGAAGGAAGTTCGTGTCAGTACATTTTTAGTTTATTTCAGAACGGGGAACAGCACTTCCTGAGGTCCCGGTACCTGTCCATATGTTCCTTTTGAAGCGCTGCCTTCTGTCCTCGTAAATAGCCTGTTTCAAAATTTCCTAAAGCTTTCGATAAGACGGTATTAAAACTTCTGCACGCTCTCTAAAATCCCTCCTATTAATTTCTTTAGGAAAAAATTGAAAAAATGTAATTGTGTATATACATATAAAATTTATCAGTGAACTTTATATCCAATCATTTATGTTCAAATTGAAATAGAATGAAAACCTGACTTGATACGGAAAAATTGCTACACTTCAGAATTCACAATGCAAAGCTATATAGAAACACTTGACAAACCCTGAACCTCGAAAATGATGCAGACCAGTGATAGTGAACGCACTAAAAGCTGAAAAGTGAACCCCACTTTTGAGTTTAGAAATTTCTGCCAAAGGGGATGCGCGGGTTTAAATGCAATGAATCAAGCGACTTTGATCGAGAGTAATATGGCACTCGGAAGATAGATTTATAGGAGTGAATACCGCACAGGTTTACTTATTTTGGTCTTCTACCAACGATGTGCTATCCTCTAGAATTTCAAACCGCTGCAACAAAAATTGGCTCAGATGAGAGCCATTGAACGCTGATACGGAAGAACTTTTTAAAATGTTTTTGAAAAATACAATGAAGGACAAAAGAAATTATTTCCTTCCTGCGAAGTAATATTAAAGCACAAGTCTATATAAAATCCGCAGAAACCATAAAATTGCTCGCTAAAAGTAGAAAGTCAGCTGCTATACGCTGCGCACGTTACAGCAGTAGGCAGTTGAGTCTCGTCCGACTCGCGTTAACCAACTGGCAAAAAGTTACCTAACCGTATTCCATACACTTACTCTTACAGAAAGATGTTGAAACGGGCGAATGTTGAATCTACAATTTTTCCAATGATGCTGTAGTTTTTACGATTAGGAGAGGCTGATATACGTTTACGACGCGTACGCTACGGCACAGCTTAGGGTAACATTTTACAGAAACTCTCCAACCGGGTGCGTGCCTCCTACGGATAAGCGACCTAAATAATAGAATTTTATCCTTGAAAGAGCTAAAAAAAAAAATGTTCGACAATGCTTTGATGTATATTTTTGTGAAACTATGATGATTGTAGGACACTCTGGAGGCCCAAATGTAACAAACTATGTAAAACGGCTGTGAATTACAGTACTTCAACTTGACGTCACACGCTTCATTACCCATGATGCACTACAGCTTGGCTCCGCCCCCTGGGTTAAAAAGTCAGTCTCGTAATCCTTGACCCATTAGCTTGGCCTTCGAGACGCCTATCTTTCGTGTCCACTTTGCTTCCTCTTATTTTCATGCTGCTTCATAAAGCTTTGTTCTGATCTTTCCTGGTTTTCCTGACTTGCTGTTCCCATGCGCGTTGATCCTGTGTGGAAACACCTTCGTGCATGGGCTGTCTATTTCCATAGTCATACTATATGTCCCTTGCTTTTTTCAACTGTTCAGATCGCCCTTGTTGTGGAGACAGACTTAAAATATTGAATACATATAATGGATGTGAAGCTTCTGCATTTGCTATTCGCAAATTTCGACGTCGCTTCTTTAGACAGGTTGGCAGTTTAGAATAAATTAGGCTAATGTTCCTGCTAGTCTTAGCCCTTCAGATGCAACGCTACGTTAACACCCTGAAGAGCCGCTACTGCGCGACCAACGCACAGTTGCGGAGTTTTTAATTTTACCATTATTACGTAAAAACTTTTCGTGTATAGAGCTTCAGCGGTAGCCTTAGTTAGTTTTATATTATATAGATACCGGTGGTAGATTAGTCTACCGAACTACGGAATCTTCTATAGTTAGATACCAAATGGATCTACTGAATGACTAATTTCGGTAGATTTGAATTTCCCCGGCCCCCAAGAGAATCTGGTAAGCCCTCAATGAGCCCACAGTCCTTCCTAGATGACACGAGAAAAATCCAATTTTCGGTCAGTTAAGCTTTTTCACGCTATATTGCACTTCACTGAAGAGAAGACTTTGCGTTTTGGGGAGTGGGCGTACCTAGTGTGTTGAGTTTCGCTCACTCAACTGTCGCGTGCTTCGGAGCTTGGTGGAGCGTGAACTGCCAGTGGCCGGGTGATGTAATTACACTGGCATGGGCTGAAATGGGTATTCTATGGGTTCTGGAATACATTAAAAGGCTTTCAAAGGTTTTTTATGTATACATAAATTTTTCAAATCTACCGAACCAAAATATATACAGAATCATTCAGTAGATATATTTTTTGGTCGTCTACCGAAATACCGAACCGAATGACTCGTTTTCATCTACAGGATACGGATACCGATGTTAGAAAAAATCTATAGTCAGAGCTCTATATGCTTCCAAATTCTATTGCGACCATTGCTGTGCGGGCGATTTGTAGTTAAGACCTACGCTAGCTCATGGTGCCTGTTGGCAGATTTTTCTTATTTGCACGGCAATATGACCTATCCCAAAGAAAATGACGTAATTCCGTAACATTCTAAATTTTAAATTCCGGGGAACTATGGAACTTATCTTCACCTAAAAATTTTTACGCGTCGTAGTAAAACCTCATCACTTAAAGGTAGAACTCTCATAATGCACCATAAGCAGTTTTCATTGCGCAAATACATTAGAACAAATAGCATAAGCATTAAAATTCTTGAACTGGTTAGGTGGTAGTCTTTTGCTCAAAGTTCATCCTTCACAGTCCTCATGCGCTCAGGTCTGCTTACGGTACGGAATGGTAAACGGCTTAAGTTCGTAAGTTCTCTTAGGACTAAATTTTCGAAACTTAACTGGACACTAGTTATAAAGTTTGATGGAACTAAGATTTTAAAAACTTTTTGAGTTAGATAGTTGTCGACAAGTTTAGGAACACATTAGTTGTAAGAACGCCTTCAGGTTTTATAGAACGAAGTACGGGAACGACTGTCCTGTGAACTCGTTACCAGTTTTTTGGACAGGCAGAAGTTCTGAACTTACGAGAACTAGACTTTTCACGATAGTGTTGTGAAAGTGACTTAGGGTTAAGCGAGGCAAGTTTCCTCGTGTTAAACGAGGAAAGTTGAGAAAAATTTCGGGTTCCAAAAGCGTAAAATTAGTTGTGTTCGCGATAGTTGAGAAGTATTGTAAAAGGAATTTTGTAAATTTTCTCTGTAAATTATGTTGGATGAATTTCCAAACTTGAGCAGCAGCTGTTTTCACCAGTAGGTAAAAGATTAACGGTGCCTTTCTCTTTACAGGCCTATAGTTTTAGTAATAATAATTTAATAATTAAATATTTAACTTTTAAACCTGTAAATAACAATGCTCAGTCGCGTAAATTATTTGACTGTACGGTTGTGCTCGCATGGCTCTGCTTGGAAGCCTATTAATTTCGTCCATAAAGAATTTCAGGGTAACTTTGGCGCGGCTGATTCCAAGAAAACTAAAAATCGCTCCAAACGCAAATCTGACTCTTCGGTTTCCAGTAGAAACCTTCCCATAATCAATTCGGAGAGTTTGAAGAAACGGTCTCCCGAGTCGAAGCGAGATGATAATAAAATTCTGTGGCACAGTTCTGGCACGCAAGTTCCTCTAATAGACTCAGCAGTTTTGAATTCTGCGTTGAACAAACGGCTGGATGCCAGCGAAGCTGACGAAAAAGCCCACACTCCCAGGCAGATAACCGTATCGTCGAGGACTCACGATAAAAATAGTAAGAATGGCTCGCAGTGGTTTCCAGAAGGAAAGCCTTTCAAAACAAAGGATTTCGATAAAAAATCTGTTGCTGACAATTCGAACGAACATGTTAAACCAGGAAGATATTCGCAGAAAACTCGCAAGACTGTGAGAGGCAACAATGATGACAAACAAAAGTCAGCTCTGGAAGATTCCCTGCTTGCAGAATACAGCGACAAAGAACACATCTACGGTATCCACCCCGTGTTGCTGGCACTGAAGGCAAAGAAGCGCGAGATCTTCAAAGTGTACTGCAAGAAGAGCCTCGAAGACACAAATCCATTGGTTGCAGAGATACGAACTCTCGCTATACAGCGAGGTATAGAGTTCGTGTCGGTTGAGGGGAGAGTTCTGAAGCGGGCCCTGGGCAACGGGGCTGTCCATCAGGGCGTCTGCTGCTTCGTCAGTTACCTGCCTGTTGATGTTTTGGATCTGGACGGCTTAAATTCCCCAAATGCTCAGCTCAGGAGCTCCTCAGAACCCCAGGAAACCTCGGAAAGCCCGTTCCTGAATGGCTTGAATTTGAAAAATTCTAGATCAAATGCTCCCAATGACGTTCAGTTTGATAGTTGCGGGAGTCAATCTGACGTTCTACCTTCCACGGTCAATTTACCTGGCGATGCGGATAGTCACGCTTCTACTAACATTCCATCTAATGGAGTGCAGGCGAGCCGTTCAGGTTTAACTGAGCAGCCTGCTGAAGTTGAAGACATGGAGTCAGTTCCAGCAGGTCGTCCGGAGGCTGCAAAGACTTGTCCAAATCCTCGACGATCGAAGAGGTTGTGGTTGGCTCTTGACCGCGTTGTAGACCCCATGAATGTTGGGGCTGTGATGAGGTCCTGCTGCTACTTCGGTGTCTCAAGAGTTCTAGTCACGCTTTCCACGTAAGTATTGCTTGTTCCTGAACGGATATGTCAAATTCACTCTATAGCGCTTAGCATGAGAAAAACTTATTCTTAACGCTGAAATTTACAATCTGCTTGGTTTTTATTTAAAACCAAATGTTTTTTATGTTACCTGCAGAGTAGAGGTTTGAAGCGTATTGGCGAATTTATTAAATTATAACTTCAAAGTTGAACGGTTAAAAACCTCCCGGGCATGGTATACTCTTGGTTACTAGTTTAAACAGAATCGAAGGCTGATGCGTGAAGTTTTTTTTGTCACGTAGGGTCTTTAATCACCTTGGTCCATAGAATTTTTGGGATTACGAATCCTGAAGGTTCATTTTCGCTGCGGATGACCGACCAGATCCTTCGCAACTGGTGCAGCACATAAATTGGCGGGCAGAGCTATGATGGCGCACTGGGCCAGCGCCGTTATGTGCCCACGAAAGTAGAGTGTAGGGCTCATGACTAATACCGTGAAAGCGAGACTTTGGATTACTTGCACAGTTGCAGTAAAAATTTTCCTGAATTTTGATTATGCAGATATACACTGTAATTAGTAAGAAACTGGACAAAATGGTGATAATAGCTCGATATGTCCAACTCGTCAAAGAAAGCATTTTACTGAAGATGTTAACTTTACTGAATGGAAGATTCTTCATAAAGAAAATATATTTGTATACCATAATTGTTTTTTAATAGAGTATAATGAGAGCTTGCATAGTAACCGTAGCTAGTTTCGCTATAGCAAGAAATGTTGCACAGTAGCCAACGGCTGTTGACGTCAGCTATCAAGGTTACCAGGTTTACTCCACAAAACGTTGAGATCTTTGGTACCTTTGCAATTAGATGTATAAAAGTAGTTTGTGCGGTGCACAGGGCCTAATATCGGTCCATAAAGTTCTCTGGCGGTCCAGATCAAATTGATCTAGCAATTCAAAGAGATACAATAATTTCACAAACTTTAACGCCAATCTCACTGCAAGATCCCAGATCACAGCTCCAGCTTCCGTCTTTTTCAGTGCGGAATTAAGTCCTGTAGTGAGCAAAGCAAGCTCGGGTGCTCTCGAGCTGCTGCACATCAGCCTCATGCCGCGGCCCACCGAACAGCTGCAGCAGCTGAAGAAACAAAACTGGCACATAGTGGCCACAGCGCCGCAGCTGCTGGATCCTGGCGAGCAGGAGGGTGACCAAGTGTCTTCGGATGCGTCCGCCAAAGCCAGCAGGGTCAACCATGAGTCGGTGGCGAAGAGAAACAAAGCGACGCCCGTGGTGTCCGTGAAGGATTTCAAGTTTGACCGCGATACAGTTTTGATCATAGGTGAGTTTCAGAGCAGGTTTGATTCGGCACAGATATGAGGCACGTCAGGCTTGACTTGTGCGCAACTGCCGACAGGTGCCCTGGCTTCGACCCCGTGAACGGAGGTTAAAGCATAGACAGTTTAATTCGTTGTCTCGGAGACTTCCAGATAAATTTGCTCCTTCAAATGGTTTTTAGCTGGCGCAACGTGACCGCGCGGCGTTCGAGCTCTTGGAACGCGATTCAGTGGCAAAGCAAAAGTTCTTGTTGGCAGTTCCACACATGCTAAGCTTCGAAGGCTTTATTTCGGCGCTCTATTGAACATGCCCTTGCTGTGCTGTCGTTCAGTCAGGAGTAATACTGTAGGTTTGTCTTGAAATAGTGAACTAATGGGAATTGGAGTACTGGTATATGCCGTTGAACCTGATAAGGGAGAAAAAGGTATGGCGTCCGTTCGTAATCCGAATAAAATTGTTCATGATATTTAATCTGGCATGCTACTCCTTGCTGGTTTAGGGGCGCTTTACAAGAAGTACCAGAGGCTAGTTATCATAAATATCCTTGTGTTGCTGAAATATGAAAAGTGGTATCCGTAACAGGAAATGCAATAATGAGACCGCCATCTATCGGCTGAGTAATTAACCGCAATAAAATTCTGTTGATAGAAATTTCGCCAACCGCTCGAAATAAAATTTATTCAGGTCTTCTCTGAAAGGCCACGAAGTTTGAGTGGTTGCCTCTGTCACCATCGTCGTTGCTTCTCTTCGGGTCGTATCTTTACTTCTTTGGAGACGAAATTTTTGAGTTACGGTTATCGGTATAGCGCCGGTAACTCAGAAATAGATATAACTCGGTTGTGGGCTGCACATCAGCCGTTTGAACTTGCGTCCCGAATTTTCTCGCTGTGTACGAAGATATAAACTCTTATTTGTGAATTCTTGCGCGCTGAGGTACCTTGAAGTTAAGTGCGAAAATAGTGTGTGACAAAGCTAAAGGTTACAGAGCGAGCAGTGGGGGCGTGCTGCGTAACACCGTAGAATGATGTGGAAGTAACAGTTGGAAAATGTTGAAATACATCTTCTCCTCAAGGCTCATAGATGGTCATTGGCCATGGGGATCAGGTCAGGCTCTCCTCATCTTAAGTTACGACGAGCAGACTCCAAGGGGACCCTTTAGGTAACTTTAGTCATTAAAGAGAGCTCCGGGCAGTCATTCCATTTTGCTCACTGTGCTTCCTTCCACATTCTATTTAGTGCTGCTTAGTTTTGTTTTTTTCCCGGCTTGACGTTCCCATGTACGTTGATCCTGCTGTGGAAACTTTTTCATGATGCGTTGCTTTGTTCGGAGTTTTTTTGCATGCTGTACGTACTTTTTCTCAAGTTACGTAAACTTCGTTGTAGAAAATGAGGCTTAAACTATTCATTGATTTTATCTAGTAATGCATTATGCCCAGTACACATTGACGTCGGTGCAGCGAGTTTCTAAGCGAAAGTTCGGCCTTTCTTTCTAATTTTACCCAACATTGTAACATGTTGGCAATTTTTGACTGCTGTAAAGTGGGTTTTTCTAATTTAATAATGTATATGCAATCAGCAACTCTTAAATAAGCAAAACTATTGATCAGTATTTCAGAAAACCACCGATTAAACCAACCAGTCCCTGCACATACTGTCTCCCGCTGTTACCAGCTAGTTACCTGCTTCTTTTAAAGAGGACTCGATTGGGACATCAGCTTAATGTGCTTAGCTTCAATCACTCTCGGGGGGCATAGGATGGGCTATAGGCCATAGCGTTAGGTTAGATTAGGTTCGTTCATCCTTATGCTATGAGGCCAGGCAACCCCAAGGGGCCTCTGTAGGTTACGTCAGCCATTAGCTAGGCCTTCAGGACGTTTTTTGTTCCCAATTTGCTTCCTTACAGATTTCGTACTACTATCTCATGCATTATTCTGTTCTTACTTTTCTTTCCAGACTTGCTGTTCCCATGCGCGTTAATCATGTGTGGGGAACACCTTCATGTATGGGTTCTCAGTTTCTCTCGGCATACTATATGTCCCTTGCTCTTTCCTATGTGATAGTTATGCTCATAAACTGAGGCTTGAACTTCCTAACTATAACTAACTCAGCTTCAATCGAGTGGCAAGTCAATGCACACAGTTCTTTTCGCCACTTTGACTGGAGTTTGAGGCCTTACACGGAACCGGCTCAAATCAAATTCTGCTCCGGAGTTGAATTTTTAAAGCTGATGCTTGACTTTACCCTAATGTAAAAAAGAATTGTGGTATGAAACTTGCTTTAATCCATTCGGGGTATCAATATTTGACCAAAATGAAGAATATTTCCAAGCTTAACCTAGCACAATTTTCTGAAATTATTGGTTAGTTTTCTATGAAAGCAATGCAAAAGTAAAAACTTATTTTAAAGTAATCTTCAGTACAAAGCTTCTGGATAAAAATACACGTATTATGGATTGGTAAAATGAGTCGCTCACGTGCACTAGTGTTTGGTTTACATAGTGCCATCACTATCACGTCCGATGAATCACAAATAGCCTTAACATAAACTAAGCCAGCTCCATACTTCTAACCTATATTTAGGGAACAATATTGCTGCAGCCTGCGGATAAAAAATCCATAAGATGTACTTCGAAGGATGCTTAACTTTGAAATGTGAGGAAGGTGGGATAGGTTTTGCTAGACATCACAGCTTACGGTCCTAACATTTGTTGGATTGGAACACGCTTAAATAGGTCCGGAAAGTGAGCCAAATTTCACTTGAATATTACAGCTGTGTCCCAATCGAACAAGTTTTAATAAAGACCCTACTGGCTGTTGGGTTAGAATGTAATTGAAGTTGAATCGGAAAATGAAAGGGATCCGCCGTCTTTAATCTCCTCTGTACAAACGAGAAGTAATCCTTGCTCTGTGAGTAGCGAACGGATATCGGTCAGGTAATTTCACTCCGTGCCTGTGAATAGCGTCAATCGTTGACTCTCCTGATCACTCGTGCATCAGGAATAATAAAGTATTGCACAAATATATTTGCAGTGGCTCGCTAACGGCATAGTACCTCTGTCGTTAGCCCGCAACTCACACCGCCAATCGGCGACTCCAGTTCAGGAGGACATGTTCAGAGTCGTCAC
>LQNS02000155.1:18558651-18568674 GCA_001587735.2 Parhyale hawaiensis
TAATAGAAACATTCAAGTACTTGAATGGCTTCAACGACGTACCTATAACGGGACTCTTTCAAAGAGACCCCAATGATCGCTTGCGAAACAACGGTCAAAAACTCAAGCATAAAGCTCGAAGAACTACCTTAAGTCAGCAGTTCTTTCCCTACTTCATAGTCAGCATTTGGAATAGACTCCCTTCCGACGTTGTTGGTACGGAGTCGGTCAACTCATTTAGAAATCGTCTTGACATACATTGCATACATTGGGAGAGACATCCTCCACAGCTAAGAACTCATTTTCCACGAATCGCAAGCACTTAACGGCCAAAGCTTCCCAGGCCATTTCAAGCTGACTTAGTCTCACTTCCGCTCCATCTATATATTTAAGCTCCGCATATCAGCGGCCATCGATCATGCTTGCGTGCATTCATGACCATCACTTTAGCGTAGATTCTTCTCCCCCTTCTTTTTTATTTCTCCTTTCTTTTTTCGCTTTCGTCTTGTATTTTTTCCTCTCTTGTAAAATAGACCGTTGCCGTGGTATTTGGTCTATTCTTATAAGAGGCAGTCCGACAGACGCTCTGTTCAATTGCTATCATCCTTGTCGAGCCACTGTTAAATAAATGTTTGCCGTGCGGTGGCTAAATCTCCGTAGGGCTCACTGTTACTTCTTACTTGCCGCTTGGCTACTTTTCTGCTGTCTTATCGTCCTGAGGTGGTGTCGAAAGAAGAAAGAGAGACGGTTCCAATGTATTTGAGTTCGTCGAATCAGGATACAACTTAGCGGATTGTTACAGGCTACCGGGGTGAGTTCGTTATTGATAGTGCACGCAGGCACTTGCAAAAACACCGGGAATAGAGTTTAGACAGAGTCGGGCCGAGGCTTGCACACACAATATGGAGATACAGAGTAACGCCGGGTCCAGAGGGCAGTGTTGCCGCCTAACAACAAAGAACGAGGTCCAGTGCGCGGTCAGCGCTTATATTGGCCTCATGAAGGAAGTTTTGGCATTGCTGCTTGCCCTTCAGTTTCCTTGCAGGGTGTAAGGAAACACCTCGAGATTCGAATCGGCTGGTATTACTGTCTCCAATCTTTAGAATTATTATGTGTTGGGATTTCAACACAGTCTTGAAATGAGTACTAGCCTCATTCACTACTTCCTAGAACTCCGCTAACTAAGCATTGAAGTAATTTTACATTTGCTACGCTAACATATTAGGAGTACTACTGCACGGCTCTAAACACATGTGGTAATTTCTAGAAGAATATAGATGACAAATCGGCCATGGGCTTGCACGTGGAGTCTCAGGCTTTTTTGTCAGAAGTAAGGCCAGCAGGTGCTTCCGAAAGGAGGCCCCAAGGATGGCTTGTACTGATGCAAAGTATTCGTTAGTAGAATTTCTTCAACATCTCTCGTTTCTCCATCCCTCTACATTCTACTAACATAATGGCAATAGCTCATAGAGGGCCGGGGTGTAAGTCCCGGTGTCCCTTTGGGAATGGGCCTTTTGGTTCGTCTACTGCGGCCTATCTAATCTAATCTATATATAGTACTAACAACTCCAGTAAATTCCTTAAAAATCTATTCATAGCTTTTTTCTGTTATTGTGTTAACAAGCATAAAATCAAACACGGTGACAATCTGTATTGTATTCAGTTACTGTAATGTATTCACGCTGTAGTATACTCGGGTATACGAGTATTTGATTCCGTGCGTAGATGAGTTCTATTGAGAGAGTCACCGTACTTAATTGGTTGTGACGGTTAACTTCAATGCAGTTAACTTCGAGGCACTGTTATCAGGCTACAGTGCTGGATGGCGAAGGAAAGTCGTAAAGATTTTCTTCGTTAATTTTCATCTTAATATAAAAGACTTGAAAGATATGGTTCAAGAATGAGCAGCAAGCATGCTACTTGATGGACGTAGACAACATGGTACAAGGTCTGCATCTGGATGAGCGCTACATGCAGAATGCAGTCAACAGTCAACAGTTATGATAAGTACCGAATGATCTGATTCTTCAAATGCGCAAGCGCCTTAAATAAATGTCAATGCTTACGTCACTTGAGAGCCGGCAAGTTCCGCCGGAATTGGGTCGGATGTCCGCCGGTAAATTAGTATGTATGAGAGACGAACAAATATCTTCGAAACTCTGGTTACAGGTTTTGAAAGACAGTTTTACTGATATAGTATCAGGCCGGAAGGTCCCTAATAATTTTGGCTGTCACTCACATTAGCAATGCTGCTAAGCGAACACATTTAGCATGAAGATATCCGACCGTTTTGCCTTCCTATCTGAGTGACCTGTAGACGGTGGTCGCATCCGCTAGCATGAACTCCCATGATGCAAAGAATGCGTCGGCACATTTGAATATTGAAATTAACCCATTAGAACGTTGTATGTGCAAAACTCCTAAAACATAAACAAACTAACGAACTAACAAATCACAAAAATTTGGTCATTTACTCTGCATAAAATACCTAACAACTCGTGCGGGTTTTATGACTGTCGGGTCTTCACCGTAAGTTAATCATGTGTTCCTTCTAACATGCCTAACAATCCCTGTAAATTTTGTTAAAATCTGTCCATAACTTTTTGAGTTATCTTGGTGACAGACAAACACGACGAAAATATAACATCCTTGGCGGAGGTAATTAATCTATTTGAAGAAATGAGGGAGCTAATATACCTAGTGTAGCATCTCCCTATGTTTTATGCAAGGTGTCGGTGTTACACTGTTGCTGCCTCGTCTCGAATTAGCAGTTTAATTTATGCATACCTATTGATGGGCGCGATGGGCCCCTCTGGTCCCTGCATTGCCTGAAGATTCTTCTGGAGACACCCGATGGGGCCCAGTTACCGCTGGGGCCCATGAGACACCAGATCAGCCTCTTTGCCGCTTCAGGGGTCCTCTGAGACACTAGGTGGGCTCTCTTGCAACCTGAGAGGGCCCCATAAGTCACCCGATGGGCCTCTTGCCACTTACAACATGTCATGATATACGCATTTGTTCTAATAAAGGTTCATAATCTAAAATGAGCCCCTGCTGAGGCCCACGGGGGGACCTGCGGATCCCCAGGGTCTAAGCCCCCAAAAGTGGGAGCCCTGCTCTAGTACTAAACATTTATTACCCTGAACTTGTAAACTTGAGAAACTGAAAAGTACATTATTTGACAAAAATGTGCATTTGTCAATAAATTGTTACAGCAGGTATTTTTCGCCTTTCTCACCTTTTTCCTTTAGGAATTACTGATCCTTAGTTGAGGGAGTTTATTTATCGCTACCATGTTTTTTTACATTTTCTAGTGGTCCTAAACTGTTTATCGGGAGTTCGTTTCGAACAGTTGCTATCGACAAACTGGTACCATCAGCCGCTTCATTCAGTTCATTCCCTTGTCAGATTTAGTGGCAATACCCATTTTCAAGTTTATATGGACTAGTTTTCAATTCTGTATGATAGTTGGAGCTTTCTAGTTTGACCCATTCTATGTTGCTAGGACACTTTAAATAGTAAATAAACTGAATCAGATAGAGCGTTCACGTGTGAGACACTTCAGATAATTCATCAAGTAAATCAAAAGCAGGTACACGAGTGAGTAGTGTATATGATTATTACAAATGAGCACTGGTATTACTCGACGATTCTATGGATACCTAGGTATATCCAATGCCTAGAACAAAAAAAATCCCCTGGAACGAATCCTGAATTAGAAAATTTCGCATATGACAAGGACTACCTATATTACTACCTATATTCGGTCGACCATGTTTTTCGCACAACGTGACCCCTAAAAGCATCGCCGCTCTCCCAGTTTTGCTTATTTTTTAGGAATGGTCCTCCAATTCAAGAATGATATTTATAGATAATCTAATTTTCAGAACAGCGAAATTCATATTTCACTATAGCTGTAGCCCTCGGGGGGCATATTTTGGGGCGGGCCCTTACCCTGCCACAATATATTGGGGCCTCACAACCCTAAAGATCCCCAGTGCCTTCTCCGCAGGAGATGTTGCTGCTTGCCGCAGGTCCTGCTGACGAGGTTAGTTTTGTAAAGTTGGGTAGGCTCTCAATACTTCCTATTGTGTTTCGGGAGGTGGGCTACCGATCGAGGTGGCCGACCTATTCCCGCTAGATTTTTACCTACTTGTATTTTGTTTAAATTCCCTGTGCGGCGTAGCTGAGCGAAAGCGTTCAGCCGTGCCCGGGGGTTTAAGTTGCACAACTTGCCCCTTTTTCCTGTAAGTAGCGCACTGACCGAGTAGAATCTGAGACCTACCGGCAGAAAAGCCACGACAAAAAATATTGATAATTTAATCCGAATGGTACTTCATGCCCTAGTGGCGCACGAGCCTGTGTCGAGCCACAGGAATAGTTCGGCGCAATATACATTGTGTCCCTGATGCGCTAGTAAAATTTTCTACTACTACAGCTATGAGTTCAAAAAAATTTCTATCTTTCTACGGTAATTTCATGATCACAGCATACCGTTGTCCATTTTCGTTTGTTCTTTTCATAATTGGGGCAATCAATCTGCTGCTTAAGTAGCTAGTTGTGTGGAAATAAATTTACAAATGCTGAAAATTAAGACATCACCATGTCACCTAAAATTCGGGAGCTCTGCATAGGCATGTTGCAATCAGACACCGGTGTTACCCTCACAATATTACGTGAGTGACGAGTAACAGTGACTGCGACGTGGGATTTCAGCGCTTCAACAGAGTGTTGCCGAATTTTCGGCAGGAATAAAAAGTTAAGAAAACTACACAAAAGTGCTTCACATGCTAAAATTCAAACAGTATAAGGCAGTCATACATTTTCTAATACTAATTATCGAGTATCTTAATCAATGTTTGTAAACAACGGCAGTGTTACCCTGCTTGTGACCCTAAAGTTCAGGAGGATTGTCGTCTGTGTCACCCGGTGTTACACAAACTGTGTCGCATTGGAGGCTGACGTAGCACATGTAACACCAAAGACCTGATTACAACACGCCTCTGGCAGCCACATGTTCCAATATTTTATCTGAGTTTGACCTTGCCTGAGTTTTCGTTAGCCTAAATGGAATTAAGGTATCACAAATAATTCGACCTAAGAAGAACATGGCCTTCGAAGAATTGACCTTACGGGAGGGTTACCTGTGCTGTAAACTTATAATAGAGTCTGGCCGAATGTTCAAAGGATTTAGAAAGTGAAATTAAATTTAATCGTAAAGATCTTTAGATCTTTGTTACTTTAAGGGTGCTCAGAGCGGTGGTAAATGCCACTAAGTTAACAGCTGTTTATCCAAAATAACAATAAATGTAAAACTAGAACGCCTCGTGGCATAAGACCTTAACCCACGGTAAGAGGCAAATTCAACGCAGTCATTTTTGATGAACAAGATTTGGGCAGCCCAGAGACCAGCTCTTCACTAATAACGTAGGAAACTAGAGAGCACTCTGAAAGCGCATACTTTCGCCAAGCAAGGCAACGGTCAGGAAAAATTCAAATTGGTTCTGAAACCATTTTCTTCGTATCAACACTATATCCACATATTTGTGCCTTTTGATAGTATTAACAGTTTCTGTAAATCTTAAAAATCCGTTCATAACTTCTTGAGCAATGCTGCCAACAAACATTAGGACAAACATAAGTGAAACAGGTAAAAATAGAACACCTTGCGGCGTAAGACGATCTGCCGCGGTGGAGGCAAATTTGCCCGGTGGAGGAAAATTCAACGCCATCATTTTTTTTATCCAGCTAGGCCAGCTTTTGGGCATGGGTCTCATCTAGGTTAACCCACCAACCTCCTTACAAAAAATTATGAACATTGATCAACTCCCACGACCACTTTTCGGTGGACAGGGGTGGACAGACAAATGTATACACAGTATATTTACAAATATGGATACCGTATACTTAAATCTTCAACGAAAACATTATCACCCCTTTCATTTCGTTCGCGGGTGATAATAATTACTGAAGACAACAATATTGTATAGTTTTGAGCTTTTTGATCTATTCGAGTTGGATTCCGCCCAGAGTTAAAATAATTGTAATGTATTCAATGCACCTACAAGTTCCATGGGCGGTCAGAGGTCTCGGGATGTCGGGGGCCAACCCAACGATTTGATTCTCCCTCACACAAATAAAACAACATTAAACAACGCAATCTACTTTCGCTCACAGATATATTTAATAATGAAGCATAAATAAAATACGCAATTTATTTTAGATATTCAGCATGTTACAACATACCTGGTTTTATCCGCATGAGTTACCAGTGAATATTTACAAATACTGTGAATGCCATGGAAACGTGGGGATAATGTCCTGATTTTATTAGGCACGCCAACTGAACTATGCAGAACAGTCCTTCTAATGGTGGCGTTCCGTCTGTTCATTGCTCTTAACTGAAAACCACGAGAAGGTTATTTACAAACTGAACGTAACTGCTGATAGTTGTTTTTAAAACTCTTAACATAAAAGTTGAGTTGAAATACAGGAAATACCCGAGTTATACGATAGATTAGGACCACATAACTAAAACCACATTAAAGTTTTTCAAACCGTTTATTCTGTCAGTCGGAATGTTACCCCTTTCATTCCAATATTCCAGAGAAACCTTTAGGAACGCCTGTTCGGTGCTTTAATTGAATAAAAAAATACAGTATAACTCGAGGATCGCCGGTATTAATTTCCCACGACATTCAAGTCGGTGTCATTTTGTCCTTCGTCTAACGTAGCATACATACATGAAAAGTATGAATAAGACAATCTGGAGCCCAATGCAGACGCGAAGCAAAAATTATCGAGAGTGGCATTTCGCCAACAAATGCTCTAAATGACTCGGCGAAAAAGTTGCCCAGAGAGTGTATTCAGCTGGGTGGATCTATCCCTGTAATCCAAACACTATTGTGTACGTAACTCCACCGTTTTTCCTGAAGATTTGCTTTAAAGGTAACTATTGTAACTGCAATGTCAAAAGTATAAAATTAATTTGTTTTTATGTTTCAACGATGATGGCCAGCAGAAAACGTATGTGTCAACGTTTCATTTTAAAGTTACAAGATCGTGCTGTTAAGTGTGCGTTAACATGTCGCAGCAAGCTGGATCTATACACAAAATTGCCCCGTTGAAATAAGCGAAGACGTTGCTCGTCTGCGCACGGCTTTATATACGTCGGTGAGATCCAAAAGTTGTTGACATGTCAAATTTTATTTTGTACCAGACTACCCGTGACCGGTTGGGTCACACTCACAATCTTTTTGATTATAAAAAAACAGGCGTTATTTAGCTGGTAATAGACCACTCGATAATTCAGTGTTCACGCTTAGATCTTCAACGCTCAAATTTCTTCCCATCTCATTGGGAAGATTGGGTCCACAGTGACATACAAGTAAACAAAAATGCAAGCAAGATTATCAGAGGCATATACTGTAGATTAGAAAGGTAAAATATAATATATGGCATTCATCATAATAATTTTTAAAATTTAGTTGAAAAATTGCCATAACAAATCTCCTTGGATTTTTAACGCCAGACAGCCACTGGCGATTATATTGTCACTATCACCCGCGAACGAAGTGAGAAAGGTGATAATGATTTCGTAGAGGATTTTAGTATACATATTTGTATATATATGTATACATATATATATAGTTTTCTCTCCACCGAAAAAGTGGTTGAAGGAGTGAAGGAGTTGAACAATCTTCATAATATTTTGTAGGGAGTTTGGTGGGTTGACGTAGATGTGACCCATGCAAACAATTAGACCTACCTGGCCATAAAAATGACGGCGCTGAATTTCCTCCACCGGGGCGAATTGGTCTCCACCGCGGCATATCGTCTTAGGCCGGGGCCCCACAGGAAGCAACAAGCGATGCAATGCGATTTTTACGGGAGTCGAGTTGCAGCAATGCACGGGTGTCGTGAGGCATCGCACCTGCAGCGGTGGGGGCAGCTGTCCCCTCCATTGCATTTTGTCATGCGAGGAGTTCTATTTTTCCTATGTTATTGTTGAAGACCTAGTGTCTCCGCTGTCCTCAACTTGTTTTTCAAACGCAACTGCGTTGAATTTGCCCCTACCGCGGGTAATGGTCTTACACCACAAGGCGTTCTAGTTAATTTTATGAACTTATTAGATAGATTACAGCTCCGATAACTCTGTTGTATCAATACCACGATTGTACTTACTGGTTTACCCCTTTCTTTGTCACTTCAGCATTGTTCTCGTTCCAGTGCATGTAATGACCTTAGAATTTCTTAGAGAAAAAATGCTAATGCGAAGCTGACGAGGGTTCTATCGGTTAACCACATGGGGTGAAGCAAGCATCGGAACTATCTATCACCAAATAATTTACTAATTTTGTATGTGGTTCGAGAACACATTAAAAGTTCTCTAAGGGTGTCAGACATAGATAAGGTTACGAACCACTGGTTTAGAACTTAGAACTAATGTCCCATTCAGCGGAATAGTTTCCATTCATTCAGAAATACTGTGACTGTTTAACTTTTCCTTGCGATGATTAATGATTGAATATGGAGCTTTAGCTACTACTACTACTACTTTTACTTTAGCACCCCCCCCCCCTAAGTGGTGGAGTGGTTAAGATTGTTGATTGTTTTAATACTTGGGGGTAAGATGTCCTAGTCTCCAGCTGGGGAGGATAGTCTTGATACTAGTAAATGAAGCGTCTGCGTTATTGTCAATCACAGTCACTAGTGGCACTGGCCTCAGAGTACGGGGAGGGGCACAGTTGTCGCTCGATCCTTCCGTTCACATGACGCTATAGATCAGACAGCCCGTGCTCGACTGCTGCCGTCCACTCCCCTGGACCCTGCCCTGGCGGGCATTTATTCGCAGCAAAAGCCAGAGCGTGTGGATCATCTAGTTGATATAAACGGTCAAAGCAACTTCACCTATACATTTATTACTACCTATTGTTTTTCCATTTTAACTTAGACGGTGTGCTCGAGCGTCAGTTGAACCTCTGCCATCAGTACTTACTACTAACAATTCCCAAAGACAGCACCCTGCGCTGCAGGGGTATAATTATCACAACCCCTGGGTCCTTGAGTGATTACCTCCACCAAGGAGGTTATGTTTTCGTCGGGTTTGTCTGTCTGTCACCAAGAAAGCCATGGACGGATTTTGACGAAAATTATAGAGATTGTTAGGTATGTTAGAAGCAGTGATGGGCACTAAATACTCCAAAGTATTTAAATACTAAATACTAAATACATCTGTAAAATGTAATTAAATACTAAATACTAATTACATTTTTTGAATGTATTTAAATACTAAATACTTAAATACATAAATGTATTTAAATACTTGACTAAATCCATTCAATTTTTTTTTCTTTTTGGGCACCAAAAGGCACTGACTCAGTTGTATTTTCGGTGTTCATGAATTATTGTATCTTGATATACTAGCACAATATATGACATTCCGCAATAGTCGTAAGTAATTCTCTAGAGTCTATATAATATAAGAAGAATTCAGAGGCGAGAGCTTCCAATTCAGCCCCTGCTATCACTTCACTTGAAAATTTATATTTAGCCTGTTTCAGCTTCCTGGTTTGCTTTTGGACATTGAATATTAAAACACCAGTTCACTGAAATGATTCAAGCAGACAGAAATAAAGTTTGTAGGATCGAAATACCGTCGGGTTTTAAGGATGTTTCCCCCATAACTATGAAGCATAACAGCCGTCAGTCCTGAGCCATAGCTCTTGATGAACTGTGATGAAATGCAGCCGTGCACTACTTTGAGCCAGTTAGCATAAGAGCATTTTAAGAACGAACCAGTGCTTGTGGGTCCTTTGGGACGTGTCTTTCGTGCTCACTTTGTTTTTCCTTCTAAATTCATCCTCCTACTGATTATACTTTGTTCTATTCTTCCTCTTCTTTCCTGACTTGCTGTTCCCAAGTGCGTGATTCGGACATGGGTTCCACGTTTCTGTTGATGTTCTTCATGTCTCTTCTTTCTTTCTCCCTTTGGATCACGGTGTACACGGTTAGTAGGGAGGCTTAAAATAGGAGAATACTTCT
>LQNS02000155.1:18575733-18599672 GCA_001587735.2 Parhyale hawaiensis
TCATTCTTTTGTTTTCTCCACCCGCTGGGTTGGTTGCGTGGGGGTTTGTTAACCTCATGGAGTTTCTCCGTTCCTACGTCGCCAGCCTGGTGTGATTTAATAATAATAATAATAATTCGGCTTGGTTGTAAACGAAGCGAAAGGAGTTGACCAGTAGAAAAAATTTTTGAAGCATTCACACCTACAAATTTCGCCAAATTTTTATGTCGGAAATGGATCTTCCCCACCTGAAATATAACTAGCCTTCCTAATTACTAATTCAAGCAAGAACTTTGTCGGGAATATCGGAAACAACCATGCCAGATTAGCTTGCAGCTACCCATGGGCTGGACGACAGTTATCCACGAATTCACGTTCTACTAATGCTTTTACCAACTGTATACTTGTTTACCGCTTTGTTTTGTCTCTAACCTTAATATTACAATATGGCACTGAAGCTTAAAGGGCCTGCTTGTTCTTTGCTTGCATAGTTGCAGGAAGGCGGAAGATGGCGAAGGTACATCGCTCGTCAGAAATTATTTTAAATATTTATTTCAGTGCATACGTTGCTAAAAACGTCAAAAATAGATATTCTGCATTCGAAATGATTATCATGGTTACTCAACACTTCATATTATCTCGAAAAACCAGAAGTGTAGTTTATTCACTACGTCGGTGTTTCTTCATTTTTCTTCCAGTTTTGGGTTTGCATTACAGGATCTTGTTTTAGCACTCGCTGTTATGAACATTTCTACTGTAGTAGCGGGGGTTGTTTTTCTAACACCGAGGAATGCCTGCAATGTTAATAAAGTGACCGGAGTTGGCTTTTTCGGCGTCGTTGGTACCTAATTGCGGGTGCACCGCATTGGCCCTTCCCAGAAATAGGGATAGACCGGATGTCTCAAAACTGCTTCGGTCTCAAAGCAATAGCTCCTAACATCTGTAGCAGACTGCAATCGTGCAAGTTTATATCGAAAAGTATCTGTCTGCAGCACAACCAGAACTGGTGGGCTTCAGAGCTGGGGCAAGTTGCCAAGTTGACCTTGCTGTACCGGGTTGGATGCCTGCATATCACAGGAAAACTAATTCTTTGCTTATGGAGATTGTAGTATCAGCGTGTGATAGCATCAGCGTTTGACCTAACAAGAAATGGAGATGGTCGAAGAAGGGGTTACTAGGGCCTTAGTCCCCGTCCTTTCCGCCATAGCGTTCTTTATCTGGTTGGCAGGAGTACGAAACTCTAATGCGTGTAGCGGGCACAGGAACCAGTGCATGAGTTTTCTAGTTGGGAGAAGATTGAGGTAAAGGAGATTCCAGCTGAACTTTCTCAAGACGATAGGCGAATTTTTAGATGGCACAGACCATAATCTTGAACCAGAAAGATGAAGTCTTCAAAGGCTTTAATTTTACGCAATTCTCGTATATTTTTATACGAGAACTCTTGTGCTTGCTGCTTTAGAACAGATACTTCAAAAATATGAAGTCTACTCAATTTTCAGCATGTTTCGAATAAATCTTCGTTAAACAGCAATCAGTTTGAGTCGCCACAGTTGGGGTGAAGTAATTGATACTTCGATTCCAGATTATGATTCAGTGAGAGGTGTCGAAAACTCTCCTTCTCCCCGTGTTTTCTCAATGTGGGGAGGGGGTCGCTCAAATTGGCTTTGTCCTCGTGCGCAAAGTACCCTATGTACGCCTCTGACGCTGTGCAGACCATTTCGACGGCTATCTTGCTACATGTTTACTTGGCAGTACAAAAAAAAGTTTCAAGCACCTAAATTATTTTCTACAATCAGCAATGAAATCAGCAATGAAACGAAAATTTGATTATAATCAAAGATCAGTTCTATAACTTGAAGTTTCTTACGGCGTTTTAAGAAACTATCGACTGCGCTTAGTTGCGTAAGCCTGTAGCTTTAGTTAACGCTCGGTTATTTTAATGCTATGTTTATTCTTTTGCATTATGAAAGCATTCAATGTTTAAAGTGTGACGTTCTTGTGTGGCTTATCATCAGAGTTACAGAATACTCATAATGTTTATAGTTATCCAGCTGTGTAAAAAAAAAATAACGTAATTGTCTGACATCTTGTAGTTAAGCAAGTATTATTCCATCAGACCTTGCACCAAAACTAAAGTTACAGTAATTTTCAACACTTGAGACCTAAGGGGGATTAGACATCCAACCCCTCCCCCTGGCCATAGCACTAGTTTCCTTTCTTGGAAACGACGGAGTCAGATCCACTAATGGGGTCCACTTCTGTTGACAGTGAAGTCAGTTCCAACAGGAGACGGGGCTTCGACAAGAGCAGGGTTCACTACTTCCAGATTTGACTCAACCACACAGTTTTGCACAAATATCGGAAATATTCTGAATCGGCTAGACTATTCTTACTGATTAAAGATATGAATATTCTGCATAATTCCATTGCGCAAATTTACGAACATTAGCTCCGGTTAGTTTTATTAACGAGAGAAGTCGACGAAAATATCACGAGAACTCAACGAACTTCGTTTTTGGGGAAGTAGACTGCTCGTCGAAATAGTTTTCCGTCGAGATCTCCTCTGACCATTAGCTAAACCTTCGGGACATCTTTTGTGCGCACTTCGCTTCCTTCCATTTTCATACTCCTTGCTCACGGCGTTATTCGGAGCTTCCTCCTCCTTCCCGACTTCGTGTTTCCATGCGTGTTGTGAACCAAAGGATGAAAAACAGAACGAGTAAACTCACTCGGAGCGCCCAAGTTGTCGTACAGACAAATCTGCTCTTAACGTCATAAAAAAGCGTGGCCATGACTGTCAGCTAGTAGCTTTATCTAGCTTATTTGTTTCAATAGGTCTTGCAGTGTTTCTGGTGGTACAGAAAAACTAAGAAAAAGCAAATTTTTTGCTCCTCCCTAAACTCAAATCTTCGAAATGTCTTGGATTAAGGGGTTTAATGGACGTGAGGAGTTTAACGTGGCCAATACCCTCGTATGCGTGAGGCACTTTGGAGTCTAATTTTGCCCCTAATTTATAATTTCACTACTGCTAATCAACCATCGAATCGGCAGGATTGCCATAGTCTTTAAAACCAAATGTATAGTTTTAGCCTATATACTAGGCTATCACCATGACGTCTGGGCAGCTTAGAGCTGGATCCATGTGCGAGTACCTAAAGTTATTAGAGATGGTTTCATCTTCCAATGAAGTACTGTTTTGTCACATTGAAATTCTGCAAGAACTGTTCAGCGTTGCAAATGAATGCTTCTTCAATATAGAGCCTTGGACTCATCATAATTTTTTTTTTCAAATAAAAGAAACTCCTAGTTAAAATTGACTGCAGTAAGTCCCTATGTGGCATTGGTTTACCACATTGGTATTCAGGGATAATGCCCAATTTTTTTCGGTAATGGCTTTCATCATTGAGCTAAATTTAGACCAGTCATGGGGCATGAGATCGGTCATAGGTTTAGGTTCGCCCATCCTATGTTATGAAGACCAACGCCCAAGAGGGTTTGCCCGTTTTTATAGGTTAACTTCGCAATTAGCTAGGCCTTCGGGCCGTCAGTCTTTCGTGCCCACATTGCTTCCTTCCCATCGCATACTCCTACTGATCTTCCTTTCATCTGTTCTTTCGCAACTTGTTCCCAGGAGCTTGCTCGGTTAATTAGACTTTCAGGTCCAACTTCGGTTTTTAATGTTTTGACACTTTTTATATTCTTTCAATAGAACGATTGCGGGTTAGGAAACTTAAAATTGGTTTTGTTTGAGATAGTTCGAATGTCTATGAAGAAATCGTGCAAAAACTGGTTTCCGCAATTTTGAGTTGGGTGAAATTCCAAGCTTAAGAAGCAGTGTTCTTTCACCAGCAAATTGAATATTAATGGTGCCTTTTTCTTGGACAGGCGTGTGTAGTTTTAGTAAATTTAATAATTAATATAAGTTAAATATTTAATTGAAAAACCTATAATACATAATGCTCAGTCGATTAAGTTATCTGACGTTACGGTTGTGCTCGTATGGCTCGGCTTGCAAGCCCATTAAATTCTTCCATAAAAAATCTATGAAAGATTTTGGCGCCGCTGATCTCAAGAAAATAAAAAATCGCCCCAAAAGCAGATCCAATGACCTTTCGGTTTCCAGTAAAGATCTTCCCGTCATAAATTCAGAGAGCTTGAGGAAACTGTCTTTAGAGGCGAAAAGAGATAATGAAGTTTTGTGGCACAGTTCTGGTACAAAAGTTCCTCTAATTGACTGGGCAGTTCTGAATTCGACGTTGAAAAAGCAGCTGGTTGCGGAAGAAGCTGACGAACAAGCCCCCACTCCCACGCAGGTAACCGTATCGTCGAGGACTTCCGGCAAGAATGGCTCAAAGTGGTTTCCAGAAGGAAAGTTCCTAAAGACTGAGAGTTTCGATAAATCCTTCGTTGAAAATTCGAAAGAACATGTCAAGACAGCGAGATTTCTGCAGAAAACTCGCAAGACTGTGAGAGGCAACAATGATGACAAACAAAAGTCAGCTCTGGAAGATTCCCTGCTTGCGGAATACAGCGACAAGGAACACATCTACGGTATCCACCCCGTGTTGCTGGCTCTGAAGGCAAAGAAGCGGGATATCTTCAAAGTGTACTGTAAGAAGAGCCTCGAAGACACAAATCCATTGGTTGCAGAGATACGAACTCTCGCTATACAGAGAGGTATAGAGTTCGTGTCGGTTGAGGGGAGAGTTCTGAAGCGGGCCCTGGGCAACGGGGCTGTCCATCAGGGCGTCTGCTGCTTCGTCAGTTACCTACCTGTTAATGTTTTGGATCTGGACGGCTCAAATTCCCCGAATGCTCAGCTCAGGAGCTCCTCAGAACCCCAGGAAACATCGGAGAGCCTGTTCCTGAATGGCTTGAACTTGAACAATTCTAGATCTAAGGCTCCCAATGACGTTCAGTTTGATAGGTGCGGAAGTCAATCTGACGTTCTACCTTCCACGGTCAATTTACCTGGCGATGCGGATAGTCGCGCTTCTACTAACATTCCATCTAATGTTTTGGAGACGAGCCGTTCAGGTGTAGCAGAGCAGCCTGCTGAAGTTACTGACATGGCGTCAGTTCTAGCAGGTCGTCCGGAGGCTGCAGAGACTTGTCCAAATCCTCGGCGATCGAAGAGGTTGTGGTTGGCTTTTGACCGCGTTGTAGACCCCATGAATGTTGGGGCTGTGCTGAGGTCCTGCTGCTGCTACTTCGGTGTCTCAAGAGTACTAGTCACGCTCTCCTCGTAAGTACCTGGTATTGCTTGTTCCGGAACGGATGAATAAAATTCATTCTATGGTGATGAGCATAGAGAGGAGGTACTCTCAACACTGAAATTTACAAACTTAAGTTATTAAACAAAATAGTTTTTACTTTACCTGCTGAGTAAGAGGTTTGAAGCGTATAGGCGAATTTATTCATTACATCTTTAAACTTGATGGTTCGAAACCGGGCGTGGTCGACTCGTGGCGTTACTAGTTTAAAGAGAATCGAAGGCTGATGAGTTTTTTTTTTCAGTCACGTGGGGTTTTTGATATAGACTTGCGATCACGAATCCTGGGGGTTTATTTCCGCTACGGATGACCGCCATAGGGTTGGGTTCAGTATTTCGTAAACTGAAATCCTTCGCTACCGGTAGAGCAAATAAGTGGGCGGACAGAGGTCTGATGGCTCAAGAGGCCAGCGCCGGTATGCATGAGCCCACGTAAGTGGAGTGCAGGGCTTAGTACTAACATCGTGCGATTGAGATTTTGGTTGCTTTCACAGATGCAGTAAAATATTTCCTGAATTTTAAATGTGTAGATAAACATCGTAATGAGTAAGAAACTGGACTAAATGGTAATAATTGCTCGATTTGCCCTGTCACTCGTCGAAGAGTTTTTTCTGAAAATGACCTTACTGAATGGAAGATTGTTTGAATAGAAAATGTATCTGTATACCTGAATTTAGTTTTTAAAATAGCAAGAGAGCTTGCATGATAGCACTAGTTTTGCTACAGAGAAATGAGTTGCACAGTTGCTAACAGTAGTTAACGTCGGCTCTCAAGATTACCTGGCTTACTCCACGAAACGTAAAGATCTTGGATACCTTTGTGATTAGATTTATGGAAGTTAGTGCGGTGCACAGGGCCTAATTTCGGTCCATTGAGTTCTTTGGCGGTCCAGATCCATTGATCTGGTAATTCAGAGGTACAACTACTTCAGGAATCTTTACCACCCTAGTCTCGCTGAACGATTCTACATCACAGCTCCAGCTTCCTTCTTTTCCAGGGCGGAATTGAGCCCTGTAGTGAGCCAAGCAAGCTCGGGTGCTCCCGATCTGCTGCACGTCAGCCTCGTGGCGCGGCCTACCGAACAGCTGCAGCAGCTAAACAAACGCCACTGGCTCATTATGGCCACAGCGCCGCAGCTGCTGGATCCTGGCGAGCAGGGGAGGGGCGAAGTGTCGTCCTCTTCGGATGTGTCCGCCCAAGCCAGCAGGGTCGACCACGAGTCGGTGGCGACGAGAAACCAAACGGCGCCCGTGGTGTCGATCAAAAATTGCACGTTTATTAAAGACACTTTATTGATCATGGGTGAGTTTCAGAGGAAGTTCGATTGGGCGCCAAAGATGGAGAACTTCAGGCTCGACTTGTGCGTAGCTGCCGACAGATGCGCTGGCTTGGATCCAGTAAGCTTAAGCTTAAAGCATAAACCCTTAAATCCGTTTTCGCGGTTGTCAATAAGTCAACCTTGCTCTATAAAATGCATTTGGTAGGCTCAACGTAAACGCGTGGAGTTATAACACTGTCGATACGGTTCAAAGCATAAAAGACAAAGCTCCAGTCGGCAGTTTCGGACACGCTAATCCTCGAATACTCTATTTCGGCGTCCAATCGAACTTGTCGTAGGTGCTCTTTCGTTGAGTTATGAGTAAATTCAAAAGAAAAATCTTGAGACGGTAAATAGACTGGGTAAATAATTGTAAAGTACCAGATTTCACAAACGGCTCGAAGTAAAATTAACTTTATTAATAGAGGTTGTGAGGTTTGAGTTGGTGAGTCTGTCACCTGTAACAAGTCACAATCGCAGTTACAGTTTTCAGGTAAATTCTTAAACACAATTGGCCAGTTGTAGCGAGAGCTTCGGGACGTCTTTCCATAGTGCCCACTTTGCTTCCTTCAATTTGCGTATTAGAGTGATGCTTGATTCTGTTCTTTTCGTCCCCGAACTGCCGTTCCCATGCGCGTTGACCCTGAGCTGAAACTTCTTCGTATATGGGTTCCTCACTTGAGTTTCTATTTGCATGATGAACGTAATTTTTCTCCAGTTGGATAGCCTTTTTTGTGATACGAGGCTTGAACTTGAGATGGAAAAAATTAATTCCGTTGATATTATCTGGTAGCCTTAGATGCTCTACACCCAGTTCAAACCACACAGAGCTGTGCTGCGCTTGGCCAAGCGTAAGTAAAGCCTTTCTTTGAAAAATTTTACGAACATCGTAGCACTTGGTTATGCTTCACGGCTGTTAAAAACGGCTATTTTTCCAGTTTGATTATATGCAATCAGCAACCCATAAGCCAAGCTTTTGATTAACATTTAATATAAAACTCCGATTAAACCAATGGATTCCGCTGTCTATTTTTCAATCTGCAAATAAAAATTGAGCTTTCATTTGAGAGTATAGAACAGCCGTCAGTTAAGTCAATTCGCTCGGTGACTGCGAATAATTTCATTGTTGGCTGTCCTAGTCACTCGTATGTTAGAAATTACTAGGTATTGAACATAATCGGTATGTCAATGAGTTTACTCTTTCTTCGGACAATTTGCCTGAACAAAAAAATTAGAGGCAAAAATATCATCGGCGTGAAAAATCACAAAGACAAGATGCTGAAAGAGTTCTAGTGTGGATTGGGTGTTAACCGTGTTACACGCAAATGGACGTGAGATATGTTAGTTTTCTCCCGCACTGACAGAGCGGGCAATGCGGAAATGCCGCAAGTCAGGTTCTTTACTTGTAGAGGAAGCACACTTTTACGATTAACAGCACCATTGGGTAATGGTTGAAAGTTGGATGAGAATTTGTGGCATGCTGTGAGTATATTTTTACACGAGATGGGCTATGGTGTAACTCAATTTTCTGGAATGTAATATGTACCCTTGGCCTTCAGGCAATGAAGGCACCGGTGTGAAGTCTTCCCTGTCGGCGCTGGCTGACACTCTGCTGACGGTGCCTGCCGTCGATACCCACGGCCCTGCTGACGGTCAGACCACTTCTGCCCTGGAAGTCGGGTGCCTGAATGAGTCGGCGGCCACGGCAGTTATGCTACACGCATTCACCTCCTCACGTGCAAAGGTACGTAAGTTGGGGTATAGCAAAGTTGTGCCCTTGCAGCTCCGCGGGCTGCAATGGTGACTATAATGCCCACGTAACGTGCAGAGCGACAGCTGTTGCTGCCCGTGCCAGACTCTCTCCTAGATGTCCACCCAGTTTCTCATCAGGGCCGCCCTTTTGCAAGGGTTTCAAGGTTAGTTTTCACGGGGCAAGTAGAGGCAAGGAAAGTGTGAAAGTTGCCTGTTCTCCTATTTGGATAGGCAGGTAGCTAAAATCTGCCCATTTTATGAAGGCGGTTCGGTCGTGGTTAAATTCCTCTACAACGGGGCAAATTCTATAGATATTTTCGAGATTTCTCTATATGAAGCTAGTGGACGGGGCAAAGATATGGGCCGAACAAAATTTCAGATACACGCATAGTATAGACACCGCCATAGAGGAATTTGACCACGACCGAACCGCCTTCATGCAACATAGTCAGACTATAGGCGAGTGCTCTTTACACATGAGTGATTTAAGTAAGCTCTCAGTTTGTGCTGAACATTTGACACATACACGCACCCCAACTCTCGGGCAATGGATTGTGTAAGGGCAGGTGTCGAAAGACGAGCAAGTACGTGTTGACACAGGGCAAGTTAGTGGAAAGTAGCCCGTCACCGTCAGTAGAGGTGAAACAAGCTGCCTCTAAAAAGACCTGCAGGCTATTCACTTGCTTTGCCTCGTAGCTTTCCCACCAACTTGCTTCTTACTTGTCTTGCCAATTGTTTTTAGCAGTTGGTTTACACATGGCAAGTAGCTTGTAACGAGTTAGTACTTGCACACTTGCCTTTCTACTAGCTCCGAGCAAACGACCCTTCAATCAATGAGAATGGAAGTAAGCGTGATGAAAATGACGAGTGCTATAGAACAGCTGTCAATCCGAAAATCGGGAGAATCTAGAAGTGTCGCAAGCACGGGCAATATCAGTTACACTAAATGTATATTTGCATAAAAAGTATTTAACTCTGACTAGATAAGCCTTATTGATAGCGTCCAGTTACTTTTCCTGACGACACTGTGGTCCGTATGCTAAATCCCCCCAGCAGTTTGAAGTAGCACTACGCACTTCAAAGCGTTTCGTATGCTAAATTGGTACTACGCACTAAGCACCTTGGAGTAGCACTACACTGCGTAGTGCGGTACCAAAAGTTCGTATGCTGAGTCTCGTTAGTGCTACTTCGCTTTTTGTAGCATTTGGAAGTGCCACACTACGCATTAAAGGTACTATAAAAATTTGCCGTAGACGTCTATAGGAGTTGAATCGGTCTCACCAAGAGCGCAATCGAGAGTGCAGTGCTTACTCAAAAGTTTGTCGTGGTTGTTGTTAGTCTCTTGTTGCTGTAAAATGCATCTGTTGACTTTCTAAACTTTTCTCTGCAACTTCTTGAACTTAGCGGATGGTCTCGTGTTTTGAGGACGCTTTCTTTGCCACATCTCCAATGGAGCTACCGAAGAAATCGAAAGTTTTGCTTCCTCGTGAGAAAATGGCATTTTCATAACCTATTCGCTAAGAAAAATGTTTGCCATAGTATTAGTAGGAACATTCTCTTTCGTGAAACGAAATAGTAGATATTCATGAGCTATCGTTCTAGACTATTCTCGATTATGCCTTTGATAAAAACCAAACGGATCCATGGCAAATAAGAGGACACGACAAACTAGAAATGAAAATGAAGGTTAGGTATAGTCTCGTAGGGCGGTCTGTATGATACCTCATAATATTGAAGTGCGCACTTCTTTTTTCGCCAGAATCAGTTAACCAGACCGTAGTGTTGAGGTAGGCACTCGCTTCAGTGGCGCGTTGCATTATGACCTGAAGTGCTTAGTGCCACTTCAAACAGATACTACTTGATTTAGCATACGGGCCTCTGTGCGGTGACTAAAATTGTCTAAGGCTTTCTTGAAGTTTTCTTGCCGCTCGGTTTGAACGATTGAAAATGTTGGTGCTACCAAGATAACTTTAAAACTTTCTCTTCAAATTTTAAGCAACCTGATAGTAGGCATGATGGATTGAGTGCTAAAATAGCCTTCGATGCTTGACTAGTTTGAAACTAGGAAAGTGCGCTAGTTTAGCCCTCGACCCTCTAAATCGAGCTTTAGGCATCTAACCTAACCAGGTTACCCAGAGACTCCATAAAGTCATTCAGGCTCCGTAAAATTGAGTTTCGAGCAGGTTCAACTTAATCTCTCGTCTTCAAACTGAACGAGTTTGAAAATATCGAAGCTAAAATTTGGGTCAGAACTCGAACGAGTTGATCCTTGGAGACTTTAATTTGACACTTAGTTGAACGTGCAGTCTAGGAAATTTTTTTGTGAAGAGAGAAGACTGAGAGGGAGAAAGTCATCTGCTAAGGTCTCGGAAATTCGCACCACCCAATGTCTAAAATGGGCCAGTGGTACTGGCCCACACGAAAGGTATTTTGCTCTCGACGTAGAACTTGTGCTATAAACTGTTATCGCTAGCCTCTTTTGGTGATCCTAATTTACTTGATTGCAGATAACTGGGGATATAGTTACTTATAGTGACCAGCTGTGTGACGCGTTTACCCTATATAATCTCTCCATTCTTTGGTTATCAAAGTAATCTATACGTTCGATGTTCGTTCCCTGGATCATTAAAGTGTGAATAACCTCGAGGGGTAGGTGTAAGACGGGCCATAATGTTGGATTAGTACAGTTGGCACCCTTATCCCCATCCTAAGTTCCAGGAAGCAGCGGCCTCAAAGGAGCCCTGTAGGCTACGGTAGCCTTAGCTAGGTTTTCGGGAATGTAGTTTCCTTCGTGCGTGCTTTCAATTTCCATGCTCTAGTCGGCGCTTCATTAAATTTCCTGATTTCCTGTGCCCATTCGCGTTGATCCTGTGGGGCAACGCCTTCGTGGATAGTGTTTGTTTCTGAAGTAGAGAAGTCTGTTCGCACTATTTTGGAACTGTTGGAAACGGGCATAATAATTTGAGTGCGCTTGAGAAGGGATTCAGTTAAGCTTCGAACAGCCTTAGAAAATGTTGCGAACTTCATTTTGTTTCCACTCTATCATAAGTTTCTTCTTAATCCTTACCTTTAACTTTTCTGAGGCGCCCATATTCAGTACAGGAGAACTCCCCAAACTGGGACAGCCGAAACCGAACAAACACAAGGCCTGTTGCCGACAACTGAAATCCTGAAAGACTACATAAAGCGCTGTCTGCTTCATAAATCATAACCAGAACCAATGCTACATTAGATGGATAAAAATGTGCGGTACTAGATTGGTAGCATGTATTTTACCCAGTCAGAAGTTCTCTATTCTGTCAGATTGTCAGCGAAGAGTTTTTACGCATGTTGAGGAAATGACCATGCTTTCTACTGTAGGATTGCTACTCTTTACCGAAAACCATGAACGGAACTGGAAAGTATACGTGTCTATTTCTCGAGTTAAACAGAATCTGTGTTCTGTATTCGCACTAGAACCCAATACCAGTGCCACCATGGTCGATCAACCTTTCAAATAATGAAATACTTGTGGAAAAGGCAGGTAAACTCGTAAGAAATTACAGGCGAGGAAATTTGATTATCTCGTTGAGGATTATTACGGTTATGACGAGATGGGTGGATAAGGTTATAGGTCGATAGTTCACAAATTTATTTATCGTAATTCTCAGTGGCTAAGACAAAAAACCTCCAGTCTATTACAGCAGGCCCGCGTCAGCGCCCAACTCTAAGAGTTGGGGGCGTCTAAATGGTAGTTACGACAGTTTCGAGGCGTAACCCTCATTATAGATAGCTTTTGGTGTTCTATCTTTTGTTAGGCTACGCCCACCTGGTACCTCAAGATCCCAGCAGCAGCACTCCGTTTCTTTAAGACTCGCGCGACCGTAAACATCTGCTACTGTGCTCTGGTCTTAGCTGCTGCCCTGTGCTTACTTATCTATCTTAGAGTTTGGGAAGTACTTCCCTTACTGGTTGTTAGTGCTCTAATAAGTTTTTTTTTTGTTTGGAAATGTTTTCTTTATCGTTTTTAGTGATACGTTTTGGAGACTGTTTGATGTGTGATCGGCCTAGGAGGCCGCCATCTTGGATCCTTTACTTAGGTCTCTTTATGTTCACAGAGCTGCAGCAGTGGTTTCTTCTTGAAGACCAGTGACGGTGATGATGTTTTTTGAATTTGTGTTTTGAATTAAATTACCGTAAATTGTTTATTCCTCGGAATAGAGGTATAAATACTTGGTGGTTGTAGGCATTTGTGCCCCAAAACAAGTATATTGTTCGCTTGAATACTTCGTAGTAGGCCCCAGTGGCCCTAACTATTCCGCGAAGTATATTGCCCTAGGAATGTTGCTTTCTTTGCGGTGGTGGCCCTTACGGCCCTTGTTCTCTGCCACCTGTTGACGTAACGTCAAAGACTGAATGGTTGGCCTCTGTTGCCCTAACAATTCCATTTAGCACAGATACATTTATGTGGTAGGCACTTGTGCCCCAAGAATTTCACCAAATTTATTGTTGCCATAAGTCTTGGTCGGTAGGCCACACTGCCCTAACAATTCCGCCAAGCATATATATTATACTTGCTTGGTAAGGCTGGACTCTTGAGGAAGGCTGCCTTGCATGTATATCCTAACTTGGTTGGAAGGCCCTAGTGCTCTAAAAAGTCCGCCAAGTTTATAGTTATACTTCCTTCATTAGGCCATGCATCCTCGCAGGCCGTCAAACATGTATATACCTTCTTGGTTAATAAGCTCTGACGCTTATCTAATCAACAGAAACGTTTTTTCAAGCTACTATTGGGTTGATCCCAATAGTGGGAAAGCTTGAAACTGCCAGATTCTTGATCTGTAAATTTTCAGAGATAGCGCCCATGCGCCGGCAAAAAAAAAAAAAAAAAAAAAAACGGGAGGCGCACTCTTACCACTTGTGTTTTGTTACGGAAGCTGTAGGTCAAGATAACCTTAACAGACTTTACAGAGGGTCGAAAGTTAAGATTTCAAACCCCCACAGAGGAGGTTGTGGACTTATCAGAATCTGGTAAGCAAACCTCCCTGGCCTATATCAGGGATGATTACTTCCACTAAAAGTTGGAGCAGACATGTATCAACCTATGTTTGACCTAGTCCCATAGCGAAGTCCCTTCCCTGGGACTGAGAGTATCCCTCAAGTTCCGGACGGGTTAAAATCCCAGATAATAAAAAGTAGATTCCTTACAGAAACTCTCCCGAAATGATTTGGAATCCACTCGGGTAGAAACTACCTTCGAAGTTGTGACTTTTTCTTTGGTCCTGCTGGACTCTGCCTGTTGTGCTCTGAAAAACTAAAAAATATAAACAGACGGGTGATATAGATCCATCGGCTCCTGTCTGGTGGTATTAAGTAGTTAGAAGATCAGAGCTTTGGCTTATCCCACACACACACACACAGGGGCACTATTGTTCCCCTAGAATTGTTGGAGACTAATCCTAGGTGCTTGTGTGGAAGCCCAAGTGCTCTTTCCTTAGAAAGGCTTCTGCTTAGACTTAAGCTCAGGTCTCCCAAAGTACTGCCGCAGCCCAGACAGGAGAGCTAGGCGGATAATTGTTGTTCTGGCCCATTCCAGTGTTAGAACCAGTATTCACCGAAATTTTCTAAATCACAACAAAAGTGCGTGTGAGCGGTTGACCCTCAACTCGACAACGAAACTCTCGGTAGTAAACAAGAAAGGGCTATCCCTTCTTCCTTGGGCTAATCCTTGTCCCTGCTACGTTAGTTAGCGAGACGTAGGTTTTCCACAGTTTGGATGCCAGAGTTCAGAGAGGTCTGGTCCCCATTGAATGAAGAATGCCCCCGATTAGTCTGCCTTCCAGATGCTGGGGGTTAGGCTTGATAGTTCATCTTCCCAAGATTTAAAATAAATTGTACGCTCAAGTCAGTGAAAGCCAAAGCCCTCGACTTGGTCCGGCAATTAGATCAAGCATGTCTTGAACTTGGACATTACTTGAATGGCCCCAAAAGCCTTAGGCCGGCCATACACTATCTGGTCTACCTGTCAGGTACGTTTGAGCCTTGAACAGTCATGCCGGACAGGTGTACCTGATGCCGGAGGAGCACACACACTCTTCAGGTCTACCTGACAAGTCTATCAGTTAAAACATGGATTCTAAATTTCCTCTAATTTCGCTAATAATTTCTTGTAAGCTGAATTTCTCTTGTCTCTGTCGTGGTAATCATCACAATTGACTTACCATAAACATGGTTCACTTTTGTAGATGTCAATAAATTTACCGACAATTTCACTAATTTTTTAGACATTTTAACTATAGCTAGTGTTTTTATGAATAACGGTAAAGTTTCATTTGTAAAAAATTGAAATTACAGCGTTTAACCAAAGTAACTCGAACCTAAAACATGAAATTGATGTTAACAACAGAGACCTGTTCAGGTATACCGGATGGAACCGCCATACACACATCAGGTTTACTCGCCTGTCCGGTCGAAAGAATTGAATTTTCATACGTTGTCCGGTCGCCTGAAAGCCACCTGACAGGTCAGTTTTTTCCGCCACACACGATCAGGTATACCTGTCCGGCATGACTGTTCAGGCGTACCTGTCCGGTATACCGGATAGTGTATGGCCGGCCTTAGTAAAACAGAGGCTTTTCTTAGTCAGAAGCGAATCCTTATAAGAATCCTGGGTTCAGCACTCAGCAGATGCTCACAGCTACTCTTCTAGTACGAATTCTAAGTCGCAACCACAGAGGGTTGTAGGCTCTTGATCTGCTTCCTGTGAGGGACGCAGTTTTGGTTTCTAAACAAAACTCTCGAGCGGAACAAGACCTGTCCTGTTGAGAAAAGTTACAATCCAGTCAGAGGTGGAAGCGACTCCAATTCAGAACGCGAGACTGGCGTTCCTTCTCGAGCGGCAAGGCCAGAAAGGGCCTCCCTAACAGGAGTTCCCTTGAAACAGGTCTTCTTTCACAAAGAAAGACTGTACTGGAGGGGTTTTTTGGGCCTGGAGGCGCTTAGTCCTGTATACGAACTCCCGGCTAGAAAGCTGCCCTCAGACTCCTCCCATTGAGAAATTAGAAATTTTTGAAAAATGGTAGACATGACTAGTATCACAACTCCAGCGGATCCTCCTGGAAAGAGGCTTCTGCCAGTTAAGATAAACTATAGATATAACTCCTTTGCAGGTTAAGGTTAGAAAGATTGGCGCTTATGGAAGGGAGATAGCAGTCGTCAGGGTCTTTGGATACTTACTGACTAGCACAGTGTATCCCCGGGAACGTCAAGAACTTTTCGGAGGATTCAACAACGTCTAGGGCAGGGTACCAAGGTTCCTACACCTTTAGGTCTGTTCTTTGTAGAGGAGTTGAGAAAAGACAAGTGGGATATTATGAGCATAAAGAGCTAGTAGTTCTCCCTCCTCGGAGTGATGCAGAAACCAAACCCCTGGCAGGGAGAATGGTTTCAGATACTGGTCAGCTCAGTTTTGGAAACCCGATCACGCTTTGACTAAGGCTGATGTAGCGTGTTCGCGTTGATGTAGAGGAACGTTTAACTATTTTCCGAGCCGGGTCACTTGTTAATAGGAGACCAACACACCTATTAAATGTTGTTTCTAATAGAGCCTTTAAGAAAGCGGTATAAGGATTGTTATGCAGTTGTATTAGTCTAATTTCAACTTGTTACCCAAAAAAGTTCTAAAACTTTTCTTTGAGTTTGGCAGATAATTTACTGTACGTATATTGTACTCGGAAAGTTTTCATTATTGTAAGAATTCTCTGTAGTAAACCTATCAGACCAAAACCTATCCCTCTACCTTACTTTATCCTCAATGAATCCTTCGATAAAGGGACCCTTATTCACAAAGAGCGAGGAACGATGGGACAAAACTATCCTGACTGTGATGATATAGTAGGGGAGAACTTGACAGCGAACCTCCTGTGGAAGGTTCGCTCTTGGGTATCGCTCTTAAGGGGAGTGATAACGACCAGCTGATCTCTCCTGAAGTAAAGTGGACCTGCTGATAGACCGGGGTCCAGTAATAGTTTTCTGCCCTAAAGGGTCGCTGGCCACTGGCTCAGAAGGCGGTTAGGAATAACCAGAGCGATAGGCAGTAGTTATTCGACGGTGTAGAGTTCTCGACAGTAGCTGGAAGGGCTACTGACAACCTCCCTAGGCCTAGTCCCGGAAATCTCCGCTATGACCCAGAAGGCTGTTGCTAATGTAAAACCGTTCAGGCTGGTGAGGGACAGCTACCAGTAGTTTTCCTTCTAGAAAACGGGGGAGGATAGGCAGAACGTTGCGATAAGCCTTGAACTCGAAGCATAACCTTAAGGTTTCTGTAATTCTGTCCATCCAAAGGTCTAAAGATCATTCTAGGGGCGAAAACAGAGTGCCCAGTACGTCTTGTTCCCAAAACCTAGTCAGAAACCTTATGAACTGAGAGCCATCTCAAGTTCCAGGACCTGCGATGGTAGGTTAGTAGATAGCCCAGCTGGACCTAGCAAGGAGTTTGGTCCCTTGCCCTTAGCTCCGCAGGAAATATAGGAGGAAATTTTGGAGTTTCCAGGAGTTCAGAATTTGGTCAGCTCCCTCTCTGGCCTGCTCACCGGGAGGGAACCCTCTTTGCAGGCAAAGCTTTTCCCCTCGAGGAAAATGCAGGGAGCTAGGAAACGAAGAGTTAGCCTTGGTTTATAGGAAATAGTTATGAAAGCCTAGTCGACTGGGCAGAGCTATATCCCCTCAAGAAGCAGACGTGGGCAGCTGGTGGCAACTTGGGACTCTGCTTCGGAACTACTAGTAGGTGTCCTATACTGTAGTAGTATAGTTCTACCTTCAGGAGACTGCTTTAAAAACGCCGGTTGGTTCCCTGTGGCGTTTTCTACCATGGGGAAACCCTAGTTTTTCATAGTTCCCCTATTTTCTAGGGGAAGATAAGAGTTCAAGCTGGAGGGTAATTCCCCTTGATAAAAAGAGGGCAGTAAGCTTGTGCCTTCCCTGGCAGAGCCTGCTTATTCTCAGTCACACAGCCCCGAGCATTTGACCTCTTCTGGAAAGGCCAGGCTAGACTACGACACAGGTTTTGCAGATTCCTGTTCGCAGTCCCTCCTCCTAGGATAGGAAGATGTCTCGGTCAAAGGTGACAGATTAAGGCGTTGCACTGCTTGGGTCTCGATGCGAGCCATTAGTATGAACGAGGACTCTCCTCCAGCTCGGGAAAGAGACTTTCAAGGGCAGATTCTCTCTGCTTTTTTTTTGAGTTGAGACTATGATCTTTAATCCAGAGTCACATAGAGACGTCTACCCAGTCGAGGCTCGAGCCGGACAACAGCTTAAATCTGCTGCATTGTAATAAACTAGAATGGAAGTGTAACAGGCTTAGATACTGAGGCTGTCACCAGGAGGAGACTAGATGCAGATAAAACCTGGAGTGGTGGGGCCACCGTTCAGAATGAACTCGGGGAAATCCTTCTAAGAGTTTCCAGGTGGCAGGTTATGCCTTTTTGATTAAAGGCCAGAGCCCCAGATGAACTCGGCGCTTGAAAAAAAAAAGCGTACTACCTCACCCACTCACAGGGTTATCTTGACCTTTTGCCGTGGGGGAATATTGTATCTATGATTAACCATAGAATAATTAGGGTCAGTCCTGAGGGTCCTGTCCAAGTTGTTCTCCTACAACGGTAGAAAGCAAGGGAGCTGCAAGCAAATGTCCTTTACATCAGGGAATGGTTCTTTTCCATAACTAGCATATGAAAGGAAATCAGGCGCTAAGGTTCACAGGCCTGAGAGTACTTCCTCTGTCTTCCCAGTGGGAAGATTACTATAGTTAAGGAAGTTCCGGGAATGGAAGGGTGACCCTTCCTAGAATTAGGAAGGGTTATTTCGTCTCTGAAATCTGCTCAACCGAGCAGACAGTTCAGGAGGCGGGTTAGTCTGGATAGTGGCCTGGAGCCTCTGAGGATTCTCCCTCTAGAAACCTAGAATCGAAGACCCTTAGTAAAGGAATCTCAGCGTAACGGCAGAGAAAAGCTGGGGAAAACTACCACAGTAATTCTGGGTTACTACAGATACCGGTTGTCATCCCGGCAAGAGACCAGTTAACAAGGTAAGAAAGGTGGATCGGGGGTTTCAGCTGGAACTGAAGAACCAGCCCACTCGGAAACTGACCTATACTACAGAGGGGCAGTTTCCAGAATAATCCGAAATAGGTTCCGGAAAAGACGTGGAAGCCTTCCTGTTCGAGAAAGAGCCAAACAAAAGCAATACCAGTAGCGCAAGGGGCACAGAAGTATGTGAACTACAAGCGACTTTGTGCGCTGGGTTACCTTCAACCTGCACGTAAGGTGAGAACAGCAAGAAGCCTGGTTAGAACAGTATTGTCCTAACATGATTTTTCCATAGATCAATTCTAGGACAATACAGGAAGGCCTGTTATAGTCTAAATTTTAGCTGAAAGTCAGAGGTACGGCAACTCGCTAAAGATGGTTGCCAGGTACCCTCAGGGCCAAGACGCGACTTACTGTCACTAAGAGGCCAATATTGAAACGCCTGGATTGTCTGAAGAAAAGATCACAAAGTAAAAGAATTAAATTAGTTCAGACCAGGATCCTTCGCACCAGCCACTCAATGGTGGCCATGAAACCCCTCCTTGCTTCTGGGTATGTCGGTGCTACCGATAAGTTTTCTGTCGGAGCGAGCCACTGAGAATAGTGTTGCAACGAATTTTTCTCAGTGGCTCGCGATGACAGAACACCTCTGGAAGATCAATATAACCCAACGCCTCTTCAGTTTCATGGCCTAGGGTGAAGTTGATATATTGGTGCGCTCGTCGTGGCAGAATGAAAAGTACCGCTGCTGGGATCCTGAGGTACCAGGTGGGCGGAGCCTGAAAAAAAAGATAGACCATCAAAAGCGGTCTATAATGAGGGTTACGCCTCGAAGCAGCCTATACTACCATTTAGACGCTCCCAGAGTTGGGCGCTGACGCGGGTCTGGTGCAACAGACTGAAAATGTTCCGTCTTCGCGAGCCAACGAGAAAAATTCGTAGCAACACTCTAGCCATTTTGAAATGTAGGCTTTTCACGATCTTCACTGGCCCCGTCCTCGCCGCCATGTTCAGATCAGCGTACAAGGTCGCTCAGAGACTCTGATGTTGTGACCACGCTGAACATATAAGCGCGAAGTTCTGCTGAATATTTGTCCAGATAAGTCTTTGAGATCCGTAGCATCGATACGGTAATGCTACAGACGGCGAGCTAAACTGAACTGCCGCTCACTAAAGTTGCGTGTGAGTGCACAGTCCAGCTCCGGGAATATCCTCTTCATATAGGACTTGCTTCTGTAAGGCCCGCTTCCCACTTGCGTATTTGTACGGCCCGGCATAAAGAATGCGTCGCAATTAAGTTTATCTGGACATTGTTTCGAATGAAACCTTTCAAACTTGCGATATCTATACCGCAGCGTTTTTTCTCTATGACGTGGCTCAGGTTCCTGCTAAAAATTTGATTTAAAATTGATGGTTGATCATTCCTGATAGATAACAATCGTCGGTGGATTCCTAATTATTGAGTTATCACAATTAGGCTGACATTGATGCTGTGAGTGTTTTATATATGCATATACCTTATTGGCAATTGAAAAGTTTTTGCTGCGGCTTTTAACGAACTAAGTGTGAAGCGGGCCTAAGCGCTGAATAACCAGTGTCTTGTCAGTTTATAATTGGTTAACTCCAAAGTATAGCAGTTAGCTGTAACACTTGCTTGACCCTCGGTAGCACTAGCACGGTACGTAACTGGGATAAAGCTGTGGTAATCTTCTGTGGTATGGTAATTTTCTGCTTCACTTTTTCAAAAGATGTGAGCAGTGATTTTTTCTTGAACGTATCGGCGTTTTGTTAACATGTGTGATTTTACCATTCCCTGTAGCTTCTTGAAGTAACATGGCTACCACTAGAAAAATTAGAGGTAGGACTTGTTGGAAATTGAGTGAACTGACACGCCATTTGCCTGAGAGGATATAAAGCCAGTTTTATTACATTCCAGGTAGCGTCACTCTAGGAGGTAAATTTTGCGTAAGATGCTACCCTGAAAATGCATCAATTGGTAAGAATTTTTTGAAAATGTAATCTAAGTTTACCAAAGTGAGATTTTTTGTAAACTAACGTGATCAGTGAATTGCCTCTCCATCGGACTACTTTTTATCCCCGGAATTGCTGATCGTGTGCGTCGATTCTCTGTAGACACCTTCGTACGGGTTCCACTTGGCTATTGACACGCTGTCGAGCTCCTATTTTTCGTAAGATGACATTGTTGTGGAGAACGAGCCTTGAACTACACAAATTTTCACCTACTCTTTGTGCGGTATCGGAAAGTGCCATTAAGCCGTGTGCACACGTCCTTCAACGTAACTTGTTCAAAGTGATGATATAAACGCGGCGCGTTGAACTGAAGGCCACAGCAGCAAATGCGGGAGACTGGAGGAAGTCAGTTTGATGGACGCGCCGCATCTTTCAGTCTCGGTGAAATCTATGAATACTGAATATATCCTTTGTACAGTTTTCTATCGTGAGAGACAAATACGGGTTTATAGTCACCTCGAATATAAAAATCACTGCACTCTAGTTTAGCGCAGGAAACCTTGAAAGCCTGAAATATTCTATTCAGTAAGAATATAGGCTCAATCTTGGACTTTGGAAGTAGGCTGATCGCTCTGTTGATACCTATCCCTTCCATTGGTTTATCGGGCTTAAAATATTCTCGGAATAGGTGGTTCCTCTCAGAATCAGGCGATTTAGTAGCAAAAATGTTAAACGGTCACGACCGTACGCGTGGCATAAAGTATTCCACTGAACGAAGTTAGTAAATGTAGACAGAAACAAGACCTTGATGAACGGCTCGTGCTAATTTTCGTGATAGAATAAAGTACTAGGGAGGATGTGTGAACAGGCCATTGGGTAACCTTAGTGAGGTTCGTCTATAGGAGTAGTTAGCAAGACGGCAACCCCACGGGCATCCGTAATTGACTGGATTATTGGATAGGCCTTGAAATTACTTTCGTGATGACTTTGCTGGCGAAAAATTGATTTCTCGTCTGTACTGTGCTTTCTTCCTCATTAATGATTTATAATTTTTCTTATACTCCTATTTGCGAATTTGCTGTTAACATGCGCGTTGATCTGAAGTTGAAATTGCCTCCACTACTGGTTCAAAGCTTCTGTAAAATTACAGATGTTCCCTAGTTTCCTTCGTCTGACCCCCTCGTAGTTATTCTTGAGAGGCCTAAATTCACTCAAAATTCTTCTTTGAAGCGCAAAATGTTGGGTCAGAGGAAATTGCTTAAGTTTGCACTGGCCGTGTTACTGTTCTTTTTTGCAAGTCATTCGTAAGTGCATTTCAACACCGCCTTTCACACCCCAACCATAATTCATGGCCCACATAAAATACTGTCAGCCGTTGACGGAACAGTTTACTCGTGTGTATTAGGCTGAAGCCATAGAGGAAGTCGCGCCTACACATCCGGATGACGCGGCCACACTTGCGGCGCGTAGTAATCGTGCTTAGGTTGGATAACGCCGGGTGACGCGGACGATAAGCCTCCGAAATTGTAGTAATAAGAGCTGGGTAACACTGCCTTTGTTTACAAACTGACTTTGATGCTGAACTGTATAACGCAATGAATGACTGCCATACATTGCTCGAATTCTAGCATTCAAGCACTTGAGCGTAGCTCAACTTTTCATCCCGTAAGGCCGGCTGCACACTAACAACTTTCGTTGTCGCTAGCAGCCTAGACGCAACTTAGCTTATCCGACTGCGCAGCCGTGGCCGTGACTTCAGGATGACGTCTATGAACATCGTGCTGTAATTCTGAAAATACCAATCGTTGTGAACACCAACCGCTCATAATTAATAGCGATCGTTGAAAGTTCAACATTGCCACTCGCTAGGGTGTAAAACTTGCAGTAGCGACTGAAATATTTGAAAATTTTTGAAGCAACTAAATTTTGTGCAAGCTGAAGCCGTGCCGTAGCTACGTACACGGATAAGTTGAGTTGCCTCTAAGCTCCTAGCGGCAACGAAAGTTGTTAGTGTGCAGCCGGCCTAATTCAGCCAAAAAAAGGCTCCGCCAGAAATGTGTATGTACGAACTCTCCGAAAAAAAAAAAACAATCCACAGCGCCTTGTTGGGACGCGGAGATCGCATGTCTATTCCACTGCTACAAGAGTAATAGTCTTGGTAACACCGGCGACAGATGCAACTCTTCTCTGGGGCGTGTTGCAGTAAGCAGTCTGTGTTACTTTCGGTGTTACCCTGTGTCGCCCAGAGCAGGTGTGAATGCGACATGCCATATCAGCGCTCCAAAGTTTTACGGAATTCGCGGAAAACTCGTGCAAGAAAATTTCATAGTGCAGCTTGTTTTTGGCTGCGTTTGGGATAAAGTAGAAGCTACCAGATAATGCTTACAGCGCCAAACCGTAGGAAATATCACTTTTATACATTTCTGGAACGAATTGTTGAGGCAATGTTTTTGAACGAAGGCATCGTTATCCAGCTCGTAACTGTAAAATTTTGAAGGGTTGTCGTCTAAGTCACCCGGGGTTGCCCAATCGGTGTCTCATTGAAGGCCTGTGTAGCACAGGGGACACTGAAGACCTGATTGCGCCTCGGCCCTGGTGTGGCAGCGTCGTCCAAATATGTAGACGCAACTTCCTGGTTTTAGCTTGATATGCGTTTGCTTGACCAGTAAACTCGTCTGTGAACTCAAATGAAATTGAATAAAGATGTGAACACCTTCGCGTTAGAATACCATAGCGGTCCGAGAAGGTTTGAGAATTTATGGCAAGAAAGCGTAACACGGCCAGTGAAGACTTGTGGAGCGTGGGAACTGAGCAGTGTAGTTGAGACTGCTTCCGTCAGACAAGCCTCTGTAACCTATGCAATTCATTTTTTTTTTTAGGGAATAGGACGAATCACGGAATGTCGTCCTGCTGCAGCTTGGAATATCGTGGAGCGGATGTTGGAGAAGCTGGAAACGAAAACTTCTAAAAATCAAATCAGGAATATATAAGTAGAAAATTTTAATCCTTGTTAGATGTATACCAAAACGTGGGATATAATTATGTGGTCATCTAGGAAATTTATATAAAGATGCCATACACGGACATCTCAAGATACCTTACATGTCTTACATGTAGACGTTTAGACCCCTGCAGCTACCACTACTTGGATGATATAAAGCCCCAACAGTGTGAGAGAAAAATGTGACATTGGAACGTAACTTGCAGAGAGACGGGAGAGAGTGGCACCGTACAACGTTTTGCTGTAGAAAAGGTAAAACTTTGGTTAGAACCTAACTTGCTGTGATACTGTTGAGAGTGAATGTTACGTAGGAACGTGACTTGCAGCGAGACGGAAGAGAGTGGCACCAGACGGTAAGTTAGAAGCTGAATAAAAGAATTGGATTCTGGACACTTTTAGGGTTTTCAGCAGGTAAACTAAAGACTGGTGCGAAAATGACGGCGACGAGGAAGAAGAGAGGAAAGAGAGACGATAGAAACGATGGAAAACAGAGCGACGAAAGAAAACAGAGCGACGAAAGAAAACAGAGCGACGAAAGAAAACAGAGCGACGAAAGAAAACAGAGCGACGAAAGAAAAC
>LQNS02000155.1:18600425-18614738 GCA_001587735.2 Parhyale hawaiensis
GAACTACCGATGGATGAACTCTTCAGAGAAAGCATAAAGTTAGCTGTGAACCACGACAAGGCTAATGCCCGCAGACCTGACAATTCAAAGTATCAAACTGGTACGTGCTTGATACGCAATGGGGCTCGCAAACCTGTGAAGTGTCATTTCCCGCTTACGAGGGAAGCTACGGAAGAGAAACTGCGCGTGATCAGGGAACAGCATCCCGACTTCTTTCCGCAACCCAGCAACGAAACTAGGGTCGACATTAAAGAGGTTTCGCCCTGCGTGCCCAACCAAAGCACGTACGAAAGCAACTTTCCACCACTCGGCCAACGAAACTCAAATAGGCCGAAGCGAGGACAGGCTTGCCATGCCCCTGCGAAGCAGGTGCTCAGTCAACCTTCTATAACCCAGCAACAAAACTCAAGTAGACAGAAACGAGATCAGACTTGCCATGCCCAAGCGAATGAGCAACGAAACCAACTTTCCACAACGCAGCAACACAAGTAGGCAGGAAAGATGAGGTTCGGCATTCAAAACTGAAGTAGGTACAATGCTAACGCACATACCGGGTATATCTCCAAATATTAATATACAGTAGTTGCCTGTTCAGCGGCAGAGGATGCCCGCCGTGGAGTCGGCGCTCAAGTTCTGATTGAATCTCACCAGTTGATCAATCACTTCTATCCCATTCTGGTACCTGCCTGGGACAACCCTTGATCGAATAATTTAACTAGGACGTCATCAAACCGTAATAATACTGAAGATTGGACTGCCTGGAAGCAAATTCGCCCCTTTTTGACTCCACCACACGCCAGTTTTGAATAATTTAACCTTTTATTTTAATTGTTTGACACTTTTTTCGGAAGTAAATAACTTCCATGTTGTTATGAGTGAATCTGATCGAAGATCTTGCATAGTAGAGCTCAATTTTGTGAGGTAACTTGAAGTGTTAAGACAACGTGGCATTTCTCGATCCTACTTTCAGTTTGCTGCCAAGTATGTTGTAAATAAATCTCTTTTAAGAACGTCTGATGTTGATTCTCCTGTCATGGCATTATTACGCCAATCCAACCAACCAGCTTTCGGCTTCGATGTATTTTTTGCCCTGTAAAAATCCCTGTAGCGAAGAATAATTGAAGGAAAGTGTCAAAACACCTAGTTAGAATCTCTAAGATTTATTCATTAGATATTGGATTTGTTCGAAACTGAGGCATGTGCGCTGGTTTCTACCCGTTAAATGGGATTGCAGCCGTTCACTTTAAATTGGCGCTCTTAAGGCTTTTAAATTCGGAAACCTCTTTTACGCACTCGAAAGGAATTTTCGACAGGCTTTACTAAATTTTGTTTCTTCGAAATTGAAGTCAAAGCTTCAGTCTGAAATTTAGGAAAAGTTGAAACTCGGAAATTCAATTTAGGCGCCTACTCTATAATTAAATTGATCTGCTTTTCCTTTTGGAGGTGCAATCCTATTGTCACCCACTCAACGAAAGCTTTAAGAGATACAGGAAACATATTGCCGATTAGCACAGACAGAGTTAGATGCGGTTGAGCTGTAGAACTTCACTGTTGCTTTACCTCCACAATAAGGTTGTGGATTTTGCTGAAGGTGCAGCCGGAGTTGCGACATACTAAATTTCCCTCTGTCTTTTTACGGTGCCTAGGGTTCTGTCAACCACCTCTTTGTCCGTGTAATAGTTTCTCCGTGCTTCAAAGTTTCTTGCAGCTTTGATGCTCGTGATGATCATTAGTGTGTTCTTTATCTTCTTTCCAGACTTGGTGTTCTCTTCCGAATTGATATTTTGCGGGAACACTTGCATACATATAACCCACGCGTCTACAAACCTATCAGGTGTCCTTCCTTCTACTGTAAGGTCTCTTTTGTAGCGGAAACGGAGACTTCAGACGCGATTAAATGAGGTTTCCACACAATTACATGTAGTTACTTGAACTACAATAATTACAGGAATTGGGACTCGTGAAATAATCCTCCTGCACTAAGCCCTTCGGTTACCGCTTTCTCATAAGTGGTGATTGATCCGACTGAGGGGCCCCACACACTCCACATGCCGCCAACTCACTCGGTGCACAAACCACAGCTCTTGACAATTTGCTTAGTGTGTGGGGACGCTCGAGCAACATTTCTAGGCAAGAGTTGTTCAAATTTTTCTGAAATATTCTTGGCGTAGCTCACAGTTTGCACTGCCCAAGGAAGTTTGATATCTTTATTCAGCCTCTTTGTTGCTGTCGACTGAAGCGTTTTTGCAGCGGAACTGACGGATTGGGTTTGCGCAGTGGGTGGGGAAGCAGGCTTGCAAAAGTTGCGGCTCGAATATGCGTGTGCTTGAGATCGAGGTATGTGCACTGAGTGGGGCCTCTTTAGACTAGTTGATATGTATGTACATAAGAAATTCGATCGCTGTTGACGAAAGCGCTTGGTACAAGATGCATATCGAGGGTCACTTATTAGTTCCCTTAGACCAGGGTGGTCAAACTTCTTCGATATCGTGGCCACGTGGAGTTTACACGGTGACGTGGTGGGCCAAACTCGCGTAAAGGAGGTTAGTCTAATAACTTGCAACTCCTGAGTAGATATAGAAGAGAGTAGACAAAAATTTTACTGTTGAAACACTAAAGCGAATACCTTCTTCCAACCCAGGTATTGGTAACGGAAAATTAGACTTGGTCCTGACGCCAGAAGATCACTTTTCATCGTGAAATTTGGCTTTTGTGCCTCTTAATATGAATAGTTCAGTTCCTGTAATTCCATGAAAATCTGTTCATAGTTTCAGTATAATACTTTGACTTGCACTCGCAGACTAGTCGTTAAAGAAAATTTAATGGTTTTGTCTTATAATCGTTGCCAAATTTCCGACAATACACAAAAATTTGTTTACAACTACTGGGTTGTTATTGGTAAGTCCAAACAAGCGGAGTAGATCTTCGCGACAGATTTGGTTTGCCGAATTGTGCAAAATTTCCCAAATGCCAGCAAATATGGTGACGCGTTCATTTTCCTAATGGTACAAAGGCGAAAACTAATGAACAAATGAAATAGTTGAACGGATTTTCAGCGAAAGTTTCTACGAATATCTCCACTCTCCCAATAAGTTTCACTAATATCCTTCCATTAGTTTTTGGTATAACTTCGTAACTAATTGTCTACATATTAACGTTAACGAAACGTGAACATCGGCGGAGGTGCCAAACGGGCACGGGCCATAAAAAATTATCTCGCGGGCCACAGGTGGCCCGCTTGCCGGTAGTTGAACAACTTGAACTTCCCTGCTTTAAAAGATACTAAAACTGCTTTAACTAGAAAGCCCCCATGACTTAACACAATCAGCCGCAATGGGAGGGCAAATGTCAGCGCCGCAATTTTTTTGATGGCCTGCTAATTCTAGAGTTCGGCATTTTTCACGTTTTGGGTCGGCCCACCGCACTTTTTCCGCAAAATTGTGAACCTAAGCTCCCTCATTCTGGGTGAAGACAAATATTCTGAGGGTCGCAAAATTGTTTGTCCACACTTCGGCTATAAATAGAAAGTATTGGAAGCATTTATTCAATGAAATGTTCTCAAGACCTTGTTTTGAGATAAACTGATGTGAAAATAATTCGAATTAGCTACATTGGAATTGGAACAGGGAATTCGAAATAAAACTGAATATAGCGCGATCAGCAGGAACTCTCAACACATTTTCTATTTGCGTTGCCATACAACTGTTCACTGCATATTTTCAGGGCTGCTTTGTTAGTCGTTAGAGCATCTATTTCTCTTCGAACTTGTCTACCTAAACAGTGCTGTGGAAGAGGAAACGGAATGCATGGAAGTAAAATAGGCAGGAAATGCTTCCTGAAGGCCCTCACGGGTACATTATGAGGGGCCGTATTCCCGTCATAATATATATGGGTCTTACGGACCCCAGGGGCAAACCAGAGAACCTTTTTCCGCATGGGACTTTTCATTTAGCCGCAGTTCCTGCTGACGAGGTTAGTTTTGTAAATTTAGGAAGATTTTCCATTTCCTTTTCTTTTCCGCGAGGTGGGCTGTCGATCGCGATGGTGCACCTAGTCAGCGGGACTTCTCTCATCTCGCTCGTGCGGAAAGCTGTGAAAGAGGCCGACCACTGTAGTGTCTCCTACTATATGCTTTGCGCCTATAGTTTCCTGCTCGTAGTAGCGCACGTAGGCCACGCGACAAATTATGTGGTATTTAAATGCTACACACTCGTCTCTGTTGGAACGCCTGACTTGCGGCTCCGGAGGTTAAACAAAGTTTATAATAATAATTAGGGTTGTGACTTCGCATAGAACTCGTATGCTGTTTAAAACACATTAGCATATAATATATGGATATTTTATGTGCACATGCATATTTTATATGCAAATAATAGAACTGCATACGCATATAGTATATGCTTTTGCAAATGAAAAGGGAAATAAAATGTGCATAGTTGTATGTTGAATACACAGTTAGCGGGATATCCTAATAACGAGATATCACTGTTGTCATTGGTTGGTCGAGTTGCGGGTATCTCACTGCGTGCTAATCTTTGATTGGCTTAGCTATATGTAAGGTACTTCAGCACTTGCACGTATTACTGTCCGCAGTTTACCACTAGTGGGCGAGGTTTCCTTTAGATAGACCGTTTCCTGGTTCTGATATTGGCAGCTAAGTGCATTTCTTAAACTTATGTCAATAGGACTTTACCGTTTTTTGAATTTTTGGCTTCATGTTAGACGATATCTAACGAATTGTCTGAAAGTTCTTATATACCAATATTAAAACTTATATTGCTTGTTCAACTACTTACACTTATAACTTCTTTGGAGTAGAGTAAAATTCTAATGGCCGACCAGGGTATGAATTATTAGCCAAATATTTATTTCAGATATAGTGTATTAATGTCCAGTTCAATATTCGGCAAAAATAAAGGCTACTCTATTGTTGAAGATATAAATAGTATCTTAAACGGAGACACTCAAGAAAATCTAGGATCTCCCTTCATCAGAAATCTCAGCCCATCTGACATCAAATGCCTACAATATGCTCCTCTTGTCTCTTGCAACGTTGAAGGCATGTTTTCTCGGTATAAAACTATACTGGCAGACAATAGAAGGAAATTCAACTTTTAGAATTTACAATACCATGTAATACCATGTAGTAATAAAATGCGACCAAAATGTTTGAACTTTGTACTAGTTTCACTTATACCAAAATTCAACGAGTCACAGTTTAAGAGTAAATTGTATACATAAAAAAAGGACAAATATAGAACTAATTGCCTAGGGCAGCACCATTTCAATCTCATTATATAAGTTCTATGAAAATTAAGCATCAAATATCTGAACTACGAATTCAAAAGTAAAAAGATATCCATAATGCAAGTTAAATAGGCTCTTGGCAATATGCGCTGCATAAAATACAGCATATGCAAATAAAATCTTACGGCGTATGCAGCTTAACTATGCATTTTACGAAAAGGCATATGCATATTTTTTATGCATATGCCTTTTAGTGAAATGCATAATTTGGATGCATATGCTCTAAGATTTCATTTGCATATGCTGTATTTTATGCAGCGCATATTGTCGCAACCCTAATAATATAATTAAAATGCTTCCTGAAGGCCTGCGCTATTACGCAACGAAAGGCAGTCTCTCTAACAAAGAAACGAGGGACACGCTGTGTACAGTAGATGGAAACTTCGAGCTTATGCACGAGGGTGCTCTCGTAGGATCAACGCACATGTAAAGGTAAAGTAAATTTAACCGCATCTCATGCCGGGAGACCGTCACATACTGGTTCGTTCTGCGGTTTAGGGCCCTGGCCAAAGACACTTGTACGGCTGCAGACAGAGATGTTTAGATAACTTACTGGATCCCCCTCGGGTCGCTGCTCTCCCTGACATAGGTTTGGCAAACCTAGCTAACCCAACCATATTATCCATCTTATAATCGGTAGGGGTATCAAGGACCAAGGTAGCTCAAGACTCCCGGCGAGAGAAACTGTCGGTCGCCAGTAGCGGAAACATACACTGTTCTAAGGGTAACTAGGAAGCTGCTTTGGCTGATAGTTTGTCTAGTTTTGTGACGTGCTCCAAGTTGTGATGACAACGTCGCTGCGGAACATTCGGACGGGTGCACGCGTTGAACAGATTAACGGTTCTACAGGTTTTCAGTCCGCGCTTCCTGCATACAACCTCGTGAGGCCTCGTGAGGGACTTTAAGCACAGGGTCTCGTTCAGCCGTCTTATTTTTCTTCGGTGCGATGCTTTGCACCTTTTCTTTCTGCTAGAGGAAGCGCACTAAGCTGAAATATAAACTATGTGGTGTTTAATACTGAACTTGAGGCTTGTCGTCGTCCTCATAGGTCGAAGAGCGATGCGCTTACAAGCTTGACATAATTATGAAGTACGGTGAGCCTCGCTCAAATCTTTGAATTGCGCTTTCCATCCTGCTTTGATATACTGTGCAACGGAAACGTCGGAGGAAATCCTACAATACTTGTTTATATTTCTCAATTTCTCCATTTCCTTCTGATGTAATGGCAATAGCTCCTAGAGCGCCGGGGCGTATGTATCTGGGTCTCTTTGAGAGTGGGCCTGTTGGTTCGTCTACTGCCACCTATCTAATATAATTGTTCAAATCAAAGCAATATGCTTTGGTTGAAAATTCACGTTGCTTGTTCACTGAAAATATTGAAACTATTATTACCAGGGCTGTGATATTATGCATTTTGAATAAATACACATGCAAATGCATATTGCATTGTTTTTGGTAAATTGCATATGCAGTTTCTAAAATGCATTGCATTATCTCGAAATGCTTATGCACCATTATTATATACATATGTGATTACTGTCCCAACATTCATTCATATGTTTTGACATATAATATTCATCGGGTTTGACATGAAACCCTAGTGTGGTGCAGAAATGACTAAATTAATAGCTACCTCTCATTTCATACCTATTAGAATTTGTAAATAATAGTGTAATGGAGTTGGTGAGGGCGCTGTGGTCGTGCAGTGCACTTATGAATAACTGCTGAACTTTATGCCGGTTGGGGTGCCACCGGATGTACTCAGTCGTAGTCTGCTGCCGTCCCTAGTGTCTATGAATATCGTGGTGCATATCGTGGTCCAGTTTTCCTGACACTGGCGCTTCTGCACTTCAACAGCACATTTGAATTACCAAATTTCCGAACAAACTGTAACAAACTGTAGTATTTGATTGGTGCAAAAATGATAATCCCATTAAATAACTGTTTGTTCGGAAATAGTTCGGCAATTGGGTAATTCCCCTACTCTAGCTATTTCGTGTGAAATATATTGGCAAACATGGCCGCGCCCTAAACTGTTAAGGATTGACTCCTATTTATTTTTCTTCTTTTTCGGCGGCTGGTTTGTCCTTGTGTGATAATAATAATAAATTAATAATAAACATCAAAGAGAAACAACCTGCTAAATTGCTATTATCGATCATTTTAATTTAACCAACCACTTTGTTTTGGCGGCTCCGTTTAGAAAAGACCGAAGGGCGAAGCCATGTTTGCTGAAGCATTTCCGGGGAACTTTTTGATTAACATTTGTGGAGGCCTTAGCAACTATGCCGAAAACTGCCAGGACAACGTCTCAAAAAATCCAGAGATACACACAGGAATTTGAAGATGTTTCTGAAATTGATCTTCAATTATTTTACAAATTGTGTAATAGATTTAAAGGTCGCATAAACGTAAAAATCTCTATTTTTCCATATAATAGAGTGAAGGTTGCTGACAGTTCTGGTGTTATTATTTTTGTATCTATGTCGCGTTTCAACACACAAAAAATTATTAAAGATCTGTCCCGCGAAAATCCAACCCTCCTCAATTCCTCGATGCAGTTGAGAGTTTATTGTGAAACTAGTACAATATAGTGATCTACACTATACAGTACATAGTTAGTCAATAGAGCAGACGAATGCTAAGTTTCTCCATTGCTGTCCCGAAAGTAAAAATGAAATTTTCAATCGAGCAAATCTTTCGTCAATTTTCAACTACAGTCCGCTGCGTTGACTCCGACTACTGCACGTTGCAGACACACAGATGTACCGAGGGCGACAGCTTACAACCTGTCGTAGGTAAAAGGCTGGCACATCAGCATGGCAGTCTTCGTAGTAAATACAAATGCCACAATTGGCGAAAACACACCACACAATAGCTGAAAGTTGACTACTACGAAGACTACCATGCTGATGTGCCGGCCTTGTACCTACGACAGGTTGTAAACTGTCGCTCTCGGTACATCTGCGTGCCTGCAACGTGCAGTAATTGGAGTCAACGCAGCGGACTGTAGTTGAAAATTCACGAAGCACTTGCTTTATTGGTAATTTCATCTATACTTTTGGAATAGCCGGTATCATAGTTAGACCTTCCTGGGGTAACCTCTCTAAATTCGCAAGATTTCAAGAGCTAAATTTACCTACTTTGATCCTCTCACCTGATGAGCTGGAGAACAGCGAAACCCACGTCGTGGGTGTAAAAATTTCTTCAACTGCTTCTAATCGCCATCCTCATTTATACCCTCTCAAGAAAACAATAAATGCATTTTTGCGTAATGAATACATGTGTGCATAATAATAAATCCATATTTGCATAATGAATGCATATTTGCATAATGAATGCATATTTGCATAACAATGAATGCATATTTGCATAACAATGAATGCATATTTACATAACAATGAATGCATATTTGCATAACAATGAATGCATATTTACATAACAATGAATGCATATTTGCATAAAAATGAATGCATATTTGCATAACAATGAATGCATATTTGCATAACAATGAATGCATATTTGCATAACAATGAATGCATATTTGCATAACATAACTGCATATAATGCATATTTATAATTGCATAATGTCACAGCCCTGATTATTACTAGCTTGCCCTCGCTGTCTAAAATGACGAAGAAATTTGAGATGACCAGTTTTCAGCATCACGTGGGAGCGAAGCAATGAGAGTTGACAATGTTTTCGTTGAGGATTTATATATTGTTTGTCTGTCCACCCAGTAAGAGGGAGGAGTTGAGCAATGTTCATGACATTTAGAGTCCGGTGGGTGACCTAGATGTTAAAATGCCAGAAATGTGAGTTAGCTGGCCATAAAAAATGACTGCGTTGAAATTTGCATCCTGCGCCGGGGGTGATTATCGTACGTCAGCAGGCGTTCTAGTTGATCGTCCCCTTGCTACGACTAAGCATCTGAAGGAAACGTCACAACGGTCAAGTCAAATTATCGTAAGCGGTGAGTGGCCCTCAGGGGTATATTCTGGCGGGCCCTATCCCTGCCAAAATATATTTGGGCCCCGTGAACTCAAGGGTCCCAAGTGCCTTTTCCGCAGGGGATGTTGCAGCTGGCCACAGTTCCTGCTGTGGTTAGTTTTGTAAAGTAAGTAGGTTCTCTATTTTTCCCTTTCTATTCCGTGAGGTGGATTGTTGATCGAGGTAGCCGACCACTATAGTACGCGGCGCACTTCTAGCCTCATGTGAAAGGCCACAAAAGGGGCCGTCCACTCGAGTGGATAGCCTATTTCAAAAATGCCTATAGCCTGATAAACCGCTATTAGAGAAATCGGCGCAGAGCAATCAGTTGAGCTTCCAAATCAAAGATGGCGCCCGTGTTCTTACAACATTCTCAGGTTTTCTAGTTTTCTTGTCTTAAAAAGGAGTACAGTGATTCTGATCATTAAAGTGACTACTAAAAAGCGTTTTTTGTAGACTTGTCCATGATCTGTGAACATTGCAGCGGATAAATTTATTATTTATGGGGTCTGTTTACTGAACATGAATGACTCAGCGCGATCAAAAAGAATACATGCTTCATCTTTCAGTTTCCCGCGTATGCTGCAGCTGCTTCTATCAAATCAACTAGCCGCGTCCATCAGTTTGACAGAAAGCGTTAAGATGAACACAGCCTAATATATTGCGTTTATAGCTCTCATTGCAGTTCTTGCACTTATACCTTTTGTTACACAAACGCCGTAAACTAGATAAATATGGACTCGAGTGATAAGCATGAGGAGGTACTGTGAGTGCCGCTCCTTAGATTGCAATGGCTTGCGACATCGGGCTAAATAGGTGGTAGTGGCGGCAAAATAATATTTTATCATTTTCCTTTAGAAGTCGCTCTGTAATACGCGCCAGGCCGGGACAATAGTCACGCAGTGTGCGTCACTCTATGGAATTGTAGGTGGCTCTCTCCTGCTATAAGAATATGATGAAAATAACAAGCATCTAGCCATTGGTTCATCTTATGCTCTATCAAGGATACATTTCAGAGAATAGCATTTGAAGTTGACTCTGAAAAAAATATTACATGATATGAATTCAGTAAGAAACCTCATTTAATGTTGAAATTACAACATGGGGATTTAGTATGAATATTCAAGCTAGAACTTTTTTCATGTACAAGATGTGAGATTTATGAATTTAGTGTCCGAGATATGCTGAATCTAAGTTAATACTGTTTATAAATAAATACGTAATTGAAATCAGTGTTGTTATTTCTTCATCTGTTCATTTTCTGTCAACTTGAAGAAAGTTTGGTCAATTTATACTGTATGTTGTAGCTATTCTGTCTCACTCTCTTGAAAACCGATAAGCACAAAAATACATCAGGTTGTAAATGATGGCAGTATGTTGACTTCATATTTGAGAGCACTTCTTGCTTCGATAGCGTTGAAGTCCTAAAGTGAAGATATATATCCAAAGTTTCTCTTAGCAATGTCACATCCAATCATCAGCTGCTCTGAGTTTACGTAACAAATTTGCTAGATGACCAACGGATAAATTAATAAGATATTGAATAGAGTACATTAGAAATGCGAAGATGAGTTATCATGGAGACGTCATGGCAGTAAAGATTTTACCAACCCGTTTTCTTTCTAACGAAACGGCGTTTTCCTGTGAAGGAGGATGCGGAGACTTTGTTATGAGCGACACATGAGAGACTCAATATAGTCGGTTCTCCGCATGCCAATGAAGGAAGGTTTGCGATACTCATTAGGAGTGGAACCGAAATGGGTAGTCTCGTGTGCTTTTTTAGTTAGTTGGCGAAACACTTGGAACTTGTATTCAATCCGACAAAGTTCTAACAAATTTCGTGAAATTGGTCGACGTAGGGCGTGTTCGATTGGATGGCGAAATTAATCCTTCGAAGCTAGGCTTGTCGGAAACTTGAGACAGCAACTACAGGCTTTGTCCTTTTGAATCGTGTCGCAAGTGCTTGAAGCAATTATTCACGTTACGCCTTCTGAAAACTCGATAATTACTAACTGAGTTTTTGAAGTTTCGAGATTAACTGGTCAAGGGCCGACGTCTGAACATCAATTCTACGGGTCGAAGCCAGCGCATTTATTTAAACTTTCAGACAAGTGAAATTTCGAAGGATTAATTTTGGCGCCCAATAAAATACGTGCTTACAGGACGTTCGATTGCTCGAAGAAATTTAATCTTCGAGGAAAGAGTATGCGCTGCCATCGGCTATACATGTTAGATAGTTTGTAGCCAGGCCCGTTACGGATCACCTTGAGTAAGGCGCTATCAGATTTTTCTGTCTTGAGCTGGAGACTCAGCACGCATTTTCTTGCCCTGACTTTCAGACAATTCGTATACTTTTGAACAAATATCATACTTGCACTAGTTAACCTCAGTACAATCATCGGGCGCCGAAATATGTCATTATAGGCAACATGTAGGCTTCCAATCGATTTCTGTTTAAAGTTAGACCAAAGCGAGTTACAGTACAAGGGATAGTAGTAGCTTCGAAAGAGCTGGCATTTAACCTCATCCGAGCAGTGACCAAACTTTCTGATTAGGATGTTGCCCACTGCGTGGAGTTTTCGCATTTCTTTCTCTATATCCTGGTTATCACGAAAATCACTTCTGATTTTATGACCCAGGTAGGAGAAGCTGTCTACGTAAGTGAAATCGACACCATTAAGTCGAGTAACTTTATCGGAGGGCAAGTTATTTCTCCTAGGGTTAATGTACATACAAACAGTTTTAACAGTATTGTATCCAATACACAGTTTGCTGGCTTTGCTCTCTCAAATAGAGACCAATTTTTGCAGCCCACTAGAATGGGGAGAAGCAAGGACGATATCATCAGCATAACTGAGCGCCTTTAGTGCATGCCAATTAATTGACACCCCACTCCAGCTGCGTTCAGATGGGTGTGGATGTTGTCAATGAAGATGTTAAAGAAAATTGGAAAGAGTCAGCCCCCTTGTCGTATGCCATTAGTCATGCCAAACGCTGGTGACGTTGCCGCTCCCCATTTCACATAGCATTTCTGAGTTTGAAACTAGTATTTTAGCGTCTTTACAAGATAAGGAGGAGCATAAACTTAAATAGAGAATAATGGTGAACTCAGTCAAACGCAGCCTTAGCATCAAGAAAGCACAAGTTCATGGGAGACCCACAGTCAATGAAATGATTTATGACCTGTTTGAGTGTGAATATAGCCATTTCTGTCCCATGTTCGGCTTTAATGCCAAATTGATTCTCTGAAGTCATCATGTACGGTGACATTCGTCTCTCAAGCACTTGTTCTGCCAATTTCGAGAGAGATGTTGCCACTGCGATAGGGCGATAGTTGCTGTTGTTGGTCACACATTTTGCTTTGTTTTTTACTATTGGTGTTATTATGACGCTCATCAAGTTCTCTGGGAGGAATCCAAAAGTAACACTCCCGGTGAGCAGAATTGCAAGGAGTGTTACTAGTCTAAGGGGCTATATTTAAAGGCCTCAGCTGGGATACAGTCAGCGTCGGCTGCTTTATTATTATTCAATATTTTCAATGCCTGACAAACCTCATCTTCAGATACGGTGCATTGTTTGTTAGAGGGAGCCAGATTATCAAGAATGCCATCAACGTAACCTTTATGATTATCATCGACAAAGCAGTTCATAATTCCAGCATAATGGGCTTTCCAAAGTTGCGCAATATTACATTCTCCAGTGACTCCACTCACTGACTGCGAAACGGTGTGAACTTTAGGTTTAAGAATTTTTATTTTCTTTACAAAAATCAATGGATCTATTTTGCGTCAGCTTGCTACACTTGCTGACAAGCAACAGTTAAACACAAACAGACGAACCGATCATCACTAATCAATTATGTCTTTTAACTTCTCTAACAATTGCTGGGAATTTCATAAAGATCCGTTCATAACATTTTGAGTTATGATACTAAGAAAAAAAGTGTAGACCAACAAACGGTTGAAAACCTTCATCAAAAGTCAATCATCTGTTTCTCCTAACATACCTAACAAAAATTCTAAATTTTGTAAAGATCCGCCCATAACTTTTTGAGTTACCTACATAACAGACAAAGAGGCAAACAGGTCAATAGACAGACCAACTCGACAAAAGCATAACCTTCCTGGCGGAGGTTATTATGTGATTAACTTAAGTTCATGTTGATGTGGATTTTCTGTATAAGGTAAAAAAATTAAACTTACTATCGTAGAGATTTTTCTCCGTCTGCACTTTCCTTTAGTATCTGTTCCGTTCTTAAAAATCATAATTTGCCGAGAACCGAGGGCGGCATACGGAACGGGCGCGCACAGTCGAGACACAGAGCGGCAAATCCGAGGCGCTGCGGCGCTTCTCCGTCGCCGTGCGCGTTTTTTGGCCTCATCGGCAACCTGTTCGGAACAAACTATGCCTGAGCAGTGCGCTCTTCTCCGCGCTTACCCTACTGTGTTCCACGGATATTCCGCCGATAGTCGAGCCTTGGCCACAATATATTTAGTAGTATATTAATTTTACTTTATCCAAGCCGTGGAATGTTCGTGGAAGACTGTAAGGACGAGCGAATCAAAACGCGCACTGCTCGCCAGTGCTTGGATGAATTTCATCCGATGCGAGCCTAACAAGGCGCACGCGCATATGGCGGCCGAATAGTGCCCTTGAACCTCAGATTGCCCATTCTTTTCTCGACTGTGCGCGTACCATATGCCACCCTCGCTCCTCCGAAAAGTTTTAATTGGGTTCTTCTGTCAAATTATAGATTTTTCTCTTATTTTTACCTTGTGAGTGATATTAGTGATCTGAAACAACTTGAGTTAAAGCTATTAAATATGCGTGTGTCAACTAATCAATGAAGCTAGGTTTTTATTTTTTGGATGCAATGTACTGCTTTCGTTCTATATGGCCTTTCGCATGGAAGAGTCTCCATCGTTTACGTTTCGCGATGAAAATGATAATAATTTCCCTGATTTTAACTGTCAAGTTACTAACATAAATGACTTTAATAAGAGAATTGTAAATTT
>LQNS02000155.1:18767261-18796028 GCA_001587735.2 Parhyale hawaiensis
CATTCGTGCGTCAAAAGTTGTGTTAAAATCTACGCATACTCGGGCTTCAGAAAACATCTGTTGCGTGCGGCTTCAATCAACATACCTACAGTAGCTACCATTCCTATGGCAACGCATTGATGTCAGTGAAATTGATTCTATGCTACGGCCACCCAAACTGAAGGCCACACACCCCAATTTCTCACACCCCAATTTGTAATTGGTGCAGCCGGTGGGTATCTGAGAGCATGTATAGTTTTCAGCGTCTGTGTGTGTGCGTCCATCTTCTCACTTACGGTGCTAGGAGGGTGTATTGCTTGGGACGCTACCCTGACAAAATTCTCGACGTAGGTAATGCAGTATCTGGTACAACCAAAAATTGGTTTGCGTCATAAACCCTTCTCTGATATTAGTTACTACTTTTCAGTCTTTCCCAACCTATGTATTTACTGCTGCCCTCAGTGTTTCATTCTACGTTGATATATATGTGTCGTTCCCTGAGGTGGCACTTGGTATAGGTCGCAAGCCCGGAGGTCCTGACGTATTTACGGCGGTTCTAGGTTGTTCCGCTTAGCGAGATGCGATAAAAAGATGTATGGAAAAGTGGAGAACAGTAATGCCTTTTTTATCGTTGTATATCATCCTAAATAATCGCACAAGAAGGAAACCTTGACTTTGACATCTTAATAATTGGTGCAAAAAGAGTAGGAGGTCGAAGTTAAGCAGTATCTCGGTTCTATGGCAAAACAAGCAAAGTAAAAACGAAATATGCCAAGGAGCTGGAAATGATATGCAAAGAAAAATTAACCCTGATTTCATATGATACCGTGAATCTCCTAAAACGGGAACAAGCTCAGTGTGTTTGTTCCACCGTTTCCGCTCTCGGTGATGCAATGCCTCGTACATCGGTAGCACTGGACAACTTTTCAAAACCCGTATTGACCAACATTTAGGTGCATCTAGTCGTACGGGCTTACCACTAACCAACCCCCACATTCAACTACCCGCCTATATGCTGGGCAAAAAGGCCATCCCTTCAGCATGAATGACTTCTCCATCACAGACTTTGCAAACCTCATCAAACTCACACCATGAGAGTCAATCCACATCAACAGAGCAAAACCCAGCCTCAACATTATGACCTCGGCTGTACCGCTTCACAGTTCTCAATAAGCCAATAAGCTCCACATCCGCTGACTGTACAGGCACCGACGTCTGGCCCCTCAACTTTTTCGACTCCCCTCCGATAGGACCTATGCTCTCCTTCCTCTCCCCATAATTGAAATAAAGTAAAAATTAATCTTTTATTCATAGCTGATAGGTTCTTATTTAGCCCTCTGATGATGGGAAGTATCGTACTCCCGAAACTTTAGATCTTGTTTTTGATAACAGTCGACATATTTATTATTTGATGTTTGTTTCTTTAACATTCGTAAAATGTTTTCTTTAGCTAATACCGTTAGAAATCATGAAGTTTTCTATGTTGCCATCTAAGTTTTATAGCACCATTCTACTGGTCAGTCGGCTATTGTCACAATTCTCTACAGAATGGCGCGGCCTTTAAATCTCTGCTTTAAGATCTTCGTTTCGGTTTGTCTGAGTTTCAAAGGCTGTTTCTGCTTGGGAACTTCACGTCTATAAACGTGGTTGAATATTTATCACCCGCGAACGAAGTGAGAGAGGTGATAAAGTTTTCGTTGAAGATTTACTTGATAGGAGTTGAGCAATGTTGATAATTTTTTTGAGGGAGTCAAGTGGGCGGACGTTGATGGAAAAATGTAGAAACTCTGGAGTTAGCTGGCCATCACAATAATGAGGGCATTGAAAATTGGCCTCCAGCGCTGGTGAAGGTTTTACGTCCTTGTGCATTCTAGGTATCACCCGCGAGCGAAGCGAAGAGTGGTGATAATGTATTCGTTAAAGATTTAAGTAAATATATTTACCTCCGCCAAGGAGGTCATGACTTTGACATGTTTGTCTCTCTGTCTGTTACCAAGAAAACGCACCGCCTATTTTCTCTTAGCGCCATAACTCAAAAGGTTATGGACGGATTTTCATTAAATTTACGTGAGTTGTTAGGTTTATTACGATGAGTAAATGACCGATTTTTTGTGATGATTTGTTCGTTCGTTAGTCGCTGCGTTTGATTTTATGCTTGTAAGCACAATAAATTAAAAATTTCTGAATGAATCTTTGTAAAATTTAGAGGAGCTGNTGATTTATGTTTGTCATGCAGTTATGTTTATTAGCATCATAACTCAAGAAGTTACGAACGGTCCTTCAAAAATTGCAGAAGCTCTTCATACTATCAAAAGACACATGTCATTAGATATGAGGTTGATACGAAGAAAATCATAGTTTCAAAGCTAATTTGACTTTTTCGTTACCGTTACTTTGCTTGGCGGAGGTATGAGCTCTCAGAGTGCTCTAATTGTATATACGCATGTTTGTCCACCCAAAAAGAGGGAGAAAGAGTTGAGTCATAATAATATTTTTTAGGCAATAAGGAGGGTTGACTGAGAGGTGAAAAATGGCAGAAATTATGAGTTAACCGGCTATAAAAAATGACGGCGTTAAATTTGTCCCCAACGCGGGTGATGGTCTTACGCCACGTGGAGTTCTTAAATGCTATAAGTTTCACTCAAGGGTATACAATGAATCATTAGCAATGAAAATCTATTTGACATCACATTGTTTTACCTTCTCTAATATTTGTGAAATATTCGTTATTTTTACACACAAATTTTACCTATTTTATGCCCTTTCTCACTTGTGTTTCAGAAAATACGTACAAGTATTATTACCCTAATGTGCATTGTTTTTGCGACTGAGCAAAAAGGACGCAGCACGGTACTTTCTACGGCATTGCATACCGAGTTAAACTGGAACTGATATGACACCCATTAGTCAACAGCCGGTACAAATTAAAGGCCTGCTCAGATTTTCTGTTATCTTTACATCGGCAGGGNTTTTTGCGACTGAGCAAAAAAGGACGCAGCACGGTACTTTCTACGGCATTGCATACCGAGTTAAACTGGAACTGATATGACACCCATTAGTCAACAGCCGGTACAAATTAAAGGCCTGCTCAGATTTTCTGTTATCTTTGCAACGGCAGGGACGCTGCATCACTCGATCTCTTCAACTGTCAACTCAAAATTGAAGGACGGATCCGGTAAACATAGACATATATTCTTATTAGGCGATGGCTGTCTCTGGAACATTTATTATAATAACGTTGAGGCTTACTTTCTTATTACATTAACGGTAATTTGCAGGTTACGATGCTGACGATGGTAAGAACTGAAGTATATATTGATATGTTTAATTGCCGTGTTAATATCACTTATCGTATTTTAGGATATAAAAAGTAACACTGCGCTGTATAATACCTTATATGTAATATATATGGTAAAGTTAATATCCCTTTACTACCAATTTTAATCGCTTATATTCCCCATCCTATCCAATTGCAAAGTTCCTCGTGCCATTACTTGCACTTTTAACAGAAAATCAATATACGTTGTGGAACTCGGACGAATTTTGTGACGGTTGTAAAAATCTTTAGTTGTCACCTACTGTCTACCTTGCCATCTTCGATATTCAAGACCTTATGTCCGTAAGTTAGACTTTTTCCACTCCCTTCCATACTACAGTAAAATCACTGTTAATACGGTCAACTCTCTAAAGACGTTCGTCTCTAATTCCTATCCACATATAAACTTCAAATTTTCAGACAAAAACTCCTTTACCATAGGGTCTTACTTTAAATTCAAAGACAAGTTTCCCACACCTCTTCTGTCAAGTGTTACGTATAGATTTCAACACAGAAGCTGCAATGCTTCGTATTTAGGTAGCACTGGACAACCTTACAAATCCCGTAGTAACATTTAGGAATATCTAGTAGCACCGGGTTTCTACTCACAAAAACCGAACATTCAGCTCCCCATCTTCATGCAGAACAAAATAACCAACCAACCATACAGCGAGAAAGACTTCTCCGCCATTGATGGCTCTCCCGATAGAACTCACAACTGTACCATTCCACTACATCCGCATAACGTAGCCTATCCTCAACATCGTGACCTCGGCTGTACCGCTGTTCACAGTTCATAGCTGCCCTTAATCCTCTGACTGTACAGGTATTGACATCCTGACCTTCCGAATAACTTTTGCCAATCGTGTTTTAGACTTCGTACAGATAACACGTTTGATATAGGCTAGTTACTGCATAAATAAATGCTTTAAACAAGGTTATCCATCGAATTTTCTGATTATGGGAAAACTTCTCGAAAGTTAATTTCTTAGAAATTTTTCGTCCATGTGTTTATTTTAGAAACATTTTTGTACTAGGTATAGGTAACATCTATTTAAACGCCTTTCGTTGTTTCTTTTGAATGGCTTAACATGGGGAATAGTCTTGTATCAGCGCTCCACTTCAAAAACGTCAAATTTTTATGTGCTCAACTGACCTTCAATGTTGCCACTGAGTAAGCTTCTTTCATTTGCAGTTATCAGTTTTCTAAGTTGTCTAAACTACAATTACTGCGCTATGTTAACTGCATGAGCAGCCGCATTAAACGTATTGATACTGCTACAAGTATAGAACCGGTGACGTGCAGCTCAATCAGCTATCACATGCAAACAACCTGCACTGCGGAATATCGACGTGATTTTAATTCAGTCCGTGACTGCGTCTTGGCACGCCACGCATTCCTCACGCAGACTTGAGCTTAGTTCAATTTTGAGAATTAAACTCTATCAGCTTGAAGTTTCGAGATACCATATTCATATTATAACTCGTGATTGAATTCACGTTCATTAAAACACTATGATAATGATCAATTAACTGTTTTAATGAAGAAACTACGTAGAGACGACAAAAATTGGAAGCTGAACTGTAGTAACCTAATTCGTCAACGACGACAAGAACAAGCCATCATATCTCATGTTGTGTGAATTGCCATGCATGCCTTACGGTGAACTGAAGGTCCGATATGCTGTTACAGGGTCCTGCGTAAATCAATCCCTCAACCAAATTGCACAACAGAGAAATGAAGCTTTCAGGTCATGAGTGCATAAGTTCAGTCATCATAAAAATGCAACTTGTAATTCCCTCGGGTGCCTTCGAACAGAATAAGAAAATAGGAGGCATTATTTTTGGAACGACCCTCGTATATTTAATATTACTGAACTTGAATGGGAGCTGGGCTGTGCCGCTCGTCGTATTCAGGAGACACGCTTAATACTTAGAGGTGGACACTTACGGTGCTGCGGATGGGCCACGAGAGAGAAAACAACCGCAGCATGGCTAGAATCCGCCCCGGGTGCACTATCGTCGTTCACAACGATTTTGCGTTTAAGTAAGCATTCCTCCGCGCGCCTCCACTAAAATAAACACTAACTAACCTAACCTACCTTACCTAACCTCCTTATCTAACCTTCTAACCTAACCTAACCTTTCCTTACCTAACCATTGCGCCCCGGCTGCCATTCTCGTAACTGAGCCACCTCGTCGCAACTACATATTCACCTCTGACCTTTAGAAAACACAGGGAGGGTCGGGGGCGCAGATCCGTCGCGTAGAGCGTACCACCGCCGGCGCCATAGCTCAAGACGATCTGGGGTCGGCCAAATTAAGCTCTTCAGGCTTGACTTTGCAGAAATACTAGGCAGGGGCGCTGGCTTCGACCCGCTCAAGTGAGTTTCTTGTACTGACTTTTAGTCGGTCACTCACGTAATCTCTAGAAACGCACTCTCGCTTCGTAAAGCGGAGTTTTCAGCACCCTCAAAGTAATCGCTTAGCTTAATTGCAACTTCATTCAAAGTGGCAAAGCCAAAGCTGCTGTCTGGAGTTTAGGACAAGTCAAACCTTGTGGGCTTTGTTGTACCGGTTAATCGAACGCGTTTTAAACATGCTACCACGCTTACCTCCGAGTTTTTTTGTCGTTGGTATGCATCGGTATTTTAAACTGGTACTTAGTATACAGAGGCATGACATTCTTCATATCTAGCAGCAACACATCTTTGCTAACACCTGTACAGTCCGAGAAACTTTCAAAACGCATGTGAACTGAATCTTTTTAGCGGAAACTGATGTGTCTAGTAAAGTTTGGTGTTGTGCGCGTACAGTATACGTATAGGGATATATAGGCACACCTAAATATGTAAATTCATGATATTTTACACTTGCACGACTAGTCATTCCGATTGCAGTCTGACGATGAAAGAAGAAGAGCAAACGTGTTCCATCAAACTTTTGTTTTTGACCAACATGACAAAATAACGAAAAGTTTGAATTTCATTGCATAAAACTGCGCTCAACACTCGGTCATTCTCAGATGAAAACGATCCATGTGATGGAAACGCTCGTCGACAGTGAAGCCATGGGGTCTACACACAATTGGAAGAGTTGTACAAACTTCTCATATTCTTCTGGAGTGAAATCTTCTTACGTAGAAGAATGAACAAGTCCTGTGCTAACGCTTTTCTCTGCTACTCATTTCCTGATTGATAGGCGACATTTTCCTATCGGGGTAGGGCTAAAGTCCTGAGCTATGACCCTGGATATTCCAGGTTCGAATGCCAATCCAGGCAAGTGAGTTCTTGCAGCGTTTGACACGCTGGCTCAGCATTGATATCTGCACAGGTGGCGCGGGAGCTCTGATCTTGGGGACTGTTAGGGGGACGCGGGTCGCTGCATAAGAGACTTCAGTTGATGGCGCCAAAGCTCTTGACGATTATTGATCGACTGCAGCCGTGCAATCCTCTTAGGCCAATCAGCTGTATCTGCAGCACGAACCAGTGAGTGTGGGCATCCCAGTAGGAGGTGCGGTGAAGTAGAGTTTACCTTTACAAGAGTTTCCAAGTAGCCAATGACGATTTATTTAGAGATATTTATAGGGCCAACATGAATGTGCTCCAGTCTCTGGGAATGTGCGATCATCCATGCGCTTCTATTACTTCATTAGCTTGGTAGCAACTCCTCTTTCGTACCTGAAGGCTTATTGAAGCTTATCCGGACCGTTTTGAGTTGGGAATCACCAAGCTTTGCGCAAGATTTGATGCAGTTGCGTTGTTCAAATTCTTCCATCATGTTGCCTAAAACATAATTAGTCTGGCAACGCTCATTTACTCTTCCTCTCAGTTATCTATTAGTCTGCCATAGAGTGACAGAGACTTCAGTTTTGCAAACAGCCGCGGATTTCTTTAGGTGTCCTTGCACCAAAACAAAATTTGTCAGCTTCATTAGATTAGCAATGAAGTTCAGTGCTCCACTGAACCTTCATCTCATTACATTAATTAATTAAAATTGAGTACTGAATTGGGACTAATAGATTCATTGATTTTATGGAGATGAAAAAGATTGTTGAAGATAAGAGCGTTGATACTTCTGGACAAACTGAAAATGGTGGCAATTTCTTGTGCCAAGTATAAGATAACACGAGAGAATCCGTAGGATTATTTACATTATAAGAAATAGATTGTAGAATATTTTGGGTTATTAAAATTCTAGGTATCTAGTAAAATTTAATTTTTTGCTTTATAAAATCTTACTGGCTCATCGAGAACAGGGAATGAACAACCTCTCGAAATTTTGGAAAAGATAAATTTCTTGTTTTCTCTCACTAAAGTACCTAAGTAGAATTATTTTTATCCCTGATTTTTTTTCTTTTGCAGAGCAATTGCTTCTAGAAATGATGTCATATACGTTCCTTAACTACGAGTTAATATGAGTGAGAAATTGCATCCGTCGATACATGGGTACATAAATTGTGATCAACATTAGAGAAATATTATGTTTTACTCAATAATCATAAATTCGCATATGGGTAGCTAAAGAAGCATGCGTTAAGAATCTCGTTAGTATCACCATCTTCACCGAAGAAGATAACATTAATGCACTTCCTAATGACAACGACACTAGTGAAATCATTAGCTCTCTTCCTGTTTGTATAACCGAATACAGTAATGATCCAGTCTCTCGAAGGGCCTAGTATGGTATAACTCGCAAAGAACCTAAATTAATAAGCCAACATTTAAAAAACCTTAATACACATGCGAAACTATGTTCCAAGAACTGAAAACAGGGAGAGAATGTAGAAAACAAGGATTCTTTACTCGAGTGGATGTCCAATGCTCTAATGCCCGAGGCATACTTTGAGTCTACAAATAATAATATTTAATCAGAGTGTCAGCCAGCCAGTACTCCTTGCTTCCCAATGCTTCTGCATTCAGTCACTTTTCACTTGTTTCTATAATTTTTGCTCGAGTGTCGTCGAACTGATTGCTTAGTGTACACATATCTAGTCATTCATTGAAATTATCTTCAGAATAACATTTCACTGCTCGTTTTATGCTAATAGTCTGCTGATCTCTTGTCAAGTCCAGTATTTGGAAGCAGCCTCATCGCTCGGATTATTGTCGCTTACCGCCATTCGCCCTGCAATGTCAACTTCTTAAGTCATACATTAATTAGGTATCAGGAGATTCCGCAACAAGGATTTGCTGTTTCTATAGTCTATTTCTCGAGTGTACCAAGTCGTTTGACCTCCAAAATCCCTGACCAGAGGTTGTGCATGTACAAGCAGAGGCTTGGCTGAGAGAAAAGTGGGGCGCTACCTTTGGCATAAAACATATAATTACGAACAGAACGTATATGAGTGTAATATTTTGAAATCACATCGATGCTCTTAATGTTACGCACTGGAATAAAACCTCATGTGCTCCCTTCCCGTGCATAGCTACGTTCCTACATTTTTGATAAAATTGAAAAATGAATTCTTCAGGTATGATAGATCTTGGTTAGCAGACAGACTCGCAGTTGCATTGACAATGTATTCAGGAAATCTTCCTGAAGTAGCTATGATTTTATCATACTGTTCTACTTTGCATAGTATGTAGATGATATTGTTAGGTATTATGTAATATAATATTATTAAATATTACGTAAGATAATATTGTTAGATATAATGTAAGCTAATGTTTTTAGATATTATATAAGATAATTTCATTACATATTATGTGGTATAATATTATTAGATACATGCAAGATAATATTATTAGATATTATTAAGATAATAGTCATACTCAATGGTCTAATAATTGGAGTTAATATATAGATATTTTTCTGATCGAGGTACATCTAAAAATTTGAAATTCTAATCTGAGAAAAGGGTCCAGCTCTTCATAATTTCTAAATTTGCTAATTTAAAGGCAGTCAGTGGCTGTTCTCACTATCCATTAGGTGAAGAGCCTCCAGAAACGAATTAAAAGTCGACTAACAAGACAAACTGCAGAATAAGAGGCCTTAAGTCTATTCGAGTAACGAGGTATCACACTAGGAATACGATGCTTACAGTCCAGTAAGGAGGTACCACTGGAACTATTGCACACATACGAGGCTCGAGTCGTTACTGTAGGCAAGAAATGGAGCGGATGGGTGCTTCGAACTTTCTCTTCACGACAGGCAGACACAATGCTCACCTTATGGAAACAGCTGATACTGCCGAGGATTGAAACTGTTCACCTCTGCCGAACAAACGGAAAGACTTAGAGCGCCTCGAGGCTATCCAGAGATATGTCACTGCCAAAATCCGGGGCATGCAAGATTTAAACTATCACGAAAGACTGGCTCAACTTCAAATGTACTCAATTCAGAGGAGATTCGAGCGCTTTACGATCATATATGTTTGGAAAATTCTAGAAGGAATTACTGTCGTCAATTGGCGAATCCAGGCCAGACACTCAAACTGTCCTGGTCGCACTGGTGAAGTGCGAATTCGTATCAAAACTGGTGGAGATGCGATAGCCACAAAGTATTCTAATAGTTTCGCGGTTTGGGGGGCGAGGTTATTCAACAAAATTCTTCGTCACATTCGAAATGTTCCCGGTACAGAGACTGCGAAATTTAAAAAAAATTTTCACGCATACTTACTGAAAGTGCCAGATAAACCTGCTGTAAGCGGCTGCCTGAATTGGGGATAACTCGCTGTTAGCCACCTCGCTGGTTACGGATTTCAGCAGTACCTCTGCACAAGATGGGCGGCGTGTGTAACGTCGCCTGGACCTCGTCCGAAGTATCATCAAGAAAATCATATACGATAAAGTCCGGTGTACGAGGTACGATTGTAGCTTTAAAACGACACCTTTCCGGTCGAGCCCTGTTTACAATATCGCATGCCCAATTCTTTCGTGCGGCCACATCGTCTGACCACATGCCAACACGAGGAAGACTTGGCGCTCAGACACGGCCGCTACTGATCAATTTCTATTAAAATATTTTAGAATCCGTCGGCAGCAGCAGATTAATAAGCAGCAGAGATATTATATCAGCCATCAACTTCTAAGTTAATCACACGCAGGCAGCAAATACGGTAAGCTTTTCCTGTCGTCGATCGCTCTGTGGAAGCCAAGTCACTTATATAACATCCATAGCCGTGTGCAATAGCAGTGCATGTGCAGCCTTGAAGGCATAAAATACTGCACTACGGTAAGAGCTGCTACGTTCAGATAGCGTCAGTCTCTTGCTCTGACGAGACGCTCCATTATATCATCAAAATATTAGAGTGGCACTCGCAGGAGCTTGACTCCGAGTATATGTGTCAAGCTTATCCGTCCGTCTATATCCTTGGTATACGGCTGAAGATTTCATCTAAGATTAAACTCGAGCTCGAGTGCGTAGCGGACTCCCATTCGAAGTACTAATCTGGAGATCGATTGTATACTGACGGCGAGATTCTATTTCTCCCTACTATCTGGTACGCCGCCGTGTTTGGTGCAACTGGTATCACTCACGCTGGAACAGCTGGTGCATGGTTCGGTATGCGAAAGGCGGACTTGATCTTGCGAGCTCCGTGCTACAGAAATACTGCATGATGTGCGACATTTCGCATCGTGCAGTTCACTTAGTTAATTTCTTAGCAACAGTAAAAATCTTCGTAGCGCGACTAAGGCATTGGGTAGTAGACATAAATATGTATGCCTAATAACACACCAAATCGTGCTGTACTGAAAAAGTAAGAGTGAATTACTGATTTTTCACTCGGCTGCAAAACGAAAAGAAACTAGAACGCCTCGTGGCTTAAGACCATCATCCGCGGTGGGGGCAATTTTAAAGCAGTCATTTTTGATGAACAAGGTTAGGGCTCAGCCCCGATCCCTGAGAGTAGAGCTTCAATTATAACATAGGAAAAATAGAACGCCTCGTGGTGCTCACCTTAAGCTTTATTCCCGATTTCTTATTCTTACTTTCTCATTCTTTATTCTGTTCTTAATCTTCTTTCTCGACTTGCTGTTCCCATGTGCGTTGATCCTGTGTGGGGACACTTTCGTGCGTGGGTTCCTCGTTTCTATCAGCATACTACTGTATATGGCTGTTGCTCTTTCCTGTGAGATATCGTTCTGCTCGGAAACGGAAACTTAAACTTGCTGGCTACAACTAACTTACTAAGAAATGGTGTAAGACAGTCTGCCGCCGTGGAGGCAAATTCAACGCCCTCATTTTTGATGGCCAGGTAGGCTATTTTTTTTTTGTCATGGGTCACGGTCAGGTCAACCTCCCTATACAAAACTTCCTACAAAAATTATGATCATCGCTTAACTCCTTCGATCGTTTTTTGGGCGGATAGACATATATATATTTAATTTGTAAAGTGTAATTTAGTGCCATTAAGTATATTTTTTTCAAATAATGCAGGGTTTAGGTGTAATAGCCTACAGGCCAATGAGCTCGTTCTCCTCTAGGTTAAGTGAAGGCCAAGACTGGTTCTTCCAACGTCGAATGAGCTCATTCTCATCTAGGTTTGGTTAGGGCAAGGAATGGTGCTGCTCTCGATCCAAGATTGACGCTAAGTACGGCCAATCAAAGATTGACTCCAAGTAAGGTCAATCAAAGATTAACGCTAAGTAAGACCAGTAAAAAATTGACGCTAAGTAACAAAAAAATTTTACAAAAACACTTAAAATCTATAAAAAACACACTAAAATCCCACATACATTCTCGAAAAACACTTCGGGACCTGACAGGAACCAATCTGGCCTCACCTAACTTTATGAGCGGGAACAAATTTGAAGGGGTTCTGAAGTAACATGTTGGTGGTGGCGGACTAAGGCAGACCCAGCGTGTTTATCTGTCGGGAAACGTACGAGAAGAGCCCCGTGGAGTTGCCCGGCCATTACGTGTAAAGTTCAACGTTACACTAACCTCATCAGTTGACTCTTAATGTCTGTTTTATTTATATTCCGTTGCATATAATGTAGGATATATTCCGTTGCATATAATGTAGGATATAGCTATATATTGACAAATATATATACACATACTTATATCTTCAACGAAAATGTTATCACCTCTCACTTCGTTCGCGGGTGATAAACAGCAGCACCGGTCGATGACTGCTAAGCAGTTGCATGCAACAGCAGTGTACCCGAAGCAATTTTATGCAGCAAAAAATAAGCTAACGAAGCACTTATCGTACATTAACTATTTTTCATACAAAAATTAAGATTGGTGAATGATCTCACTGCAGCAATAAATCAGCCATAAGATCATCAGTGCAGATGGCACAAATCAGGACAATATATTAATTAAATTGTAACAAACTGTTCCATCTACAAATTATTTTCAGCAATTTATAAGACATCAATACAATACGTTTGATAAGAAATTAGACTACGATATATAGATGCAACATATTTTCAACTATTGCTATGGTTAAATTAGAAAGAAACAATTATTGTAATAATCACTTTACCCTGCAGAATTTGCTAAAGTGGTTCATTTAAGTTTCAGTTGCACAATTGACAAAAAAGACCAAATTATATCATTATGCCTAATTGCATCTCGAATTGAAAATATAGCAGTTTGAATTAGATTAAATCGACGAACCAACAGGCCTATTCGCCACGGAATGGGTCTTTATGGAGCCGATGTTTTGGCACCGAATATTTAGGTTAGTTAAGGTATGGTTAGAAAACAAAAAACCCGAAAACGTCACTTTTAGCTTAAAGTGAGATAAGGTTAGGTTAGGTCAGGTATGGTTAGGTTAGGTATGGTTCGGTTAGGTATGGTCAGGTTAAGTATGGTTAGGTTAAGAATGGTTACGTTAGGTTAAATATAGTAGGGTTAGGTATGGTTAGGCTAGGTTAGGTATGGTTAGGTTAGGTATGGTTAGGCTAGGTTAGGTATGGTTAGGTTAGGTATAGTTACATAGGGGTAAAAATAAGCCTTTACAATATTTACGTGGTTTAGCCCACAATCACGAGATGCATTGAATAAACTAGAGCACGCTGAGATTGCATGCCTCCGCCAAGCAAGGCAGCGATAACGAAAAATTCAAATCGGCTCTGAAACCATCATTTTCTTTCTATCAACACCAAAATCTGATCACTTGTGCCTTTTGATAATATTAACAAGGTCTGTACTTCTCTTGGAAATCCGTGCATAACTTTTTGAGTTCTGCTGCTAATAAACTTTTTAACAAACATAATTCAAACACACAAACGGACAAGCCGATCACCACCAAAATCTAAATAACCATGTATTTTAACATTAATAACAATTCCTGATAATTTCATGAAGATCCATTCATAATTTTTCAGTCATTGCGCTAACTAACATTTTAACAATCATTAGTCAAACACACAAACGAATCAACCTATCATTACTAAAATTTAATCAATTATGTCTTTCAACAGGACAAACAATTCCTGATAATATCATAAAGATCCATTCATAATTTTTGAGTTATCGCGCTAAAAGACATTTTAACAAACAATAGTTAAACACACAAACGGACGTATCGATCATCACCAAAATTTAATCAATTATGACTTTTAGCATTACTAACAATTCCTGAAAATTTCATAAAGATTTATTCATACTTTTTCAAGTTATTGCGCTAACAAACATAAAGTTAAACACAGCGACAAACGAACGAAAGAACAGATCATCACAAAAATTTGATTATTTACCCTCTGTAATAAACCCAACAACTCACGTGAATTTCATGAAAATCCGTCCATTACTTTTTAAGTTATGGCACTAAAAAAATAGGCAAACAAACAAGCAAACGGATAGACAGATCTTCACCAAAAGTTAATCATCATACGTAACAACTAGTGTAAGTTTCGTCAAAATCCGTCTATAACTTTTTGAGTCATCTTGATAACAGAGAGAATAACTGACAGACACAGATAGACAGTCAGACAAGCCCGACGAAAACATAACCTCTTTGGCTCCGGTAATAACTTGAGTCAATATAGTGTTGATATTATCTTCTTTAGTATGTGAAAGCTGACGAGCGAACTTTACATATCATGTGACTTTTTTAATGTTAGTTTTTATATATTAATCTAGAATAAAAGATTTTATAGAATTTTCATTTAGTCCAGACATCCTGTTTCAATTTCAATCAGCGCCAAGATATTCAGCGCAAAAGAAAAAGTGGAGCCAAAAAGGAAAAAAAACCATGGCGACAAAATATCAGCCCATTCCCAAAGAGACACCGGGACTTACGCCTCGGCCCTCATGAGTTATTACCAGACGTCAGTATGATATAGATGACTGAGGAAGAAAAGAAGAAAGGGATGAATCTCGGCCAAACAGATGACCATGCATGCACGCCAGCATGATCTATAACTGTTGATATGCTAAGCTTAATGTTTAAAATTGAATCGCTGTGAGAACAGTACTGGGGTGTTGCCTCTTAGATACGAGTTTTTTTGCTTTGGGAGATACCGTAGAGTATCTTGTACGATAGCGTTACTTATGTATCTCTATGGATAAAAGTAGGAACAGCAGAGATACTTCCTCTCTGCCACCTTAATGCCATAGTAGGTGTCTCTTGACAGCGGTGTTAGCAAGGAAATTATCGTTCTGCAATTATATTTCCCTCTTTATCATGATAGATATACTTTCCTAGGTAATGATTTTGGCATGGGAGGCTTGCGCACTCTTCATATATGTGTTCCAAGGCCCCTAAATCTAATCTGGCGAGGGAATTTGGTTGTGTGGTGGTTCGGGCAACATGTGTCGGAGGGTTTTGCTCGTAGGTTGTTGGGCCATCTTGTGTCGCTGGGTTCGGTGGATTGCCCCGAAATTGCGCAACAGTTGACAGTCGAACGAGGCCACTGGGGTGAGGCACACAATCATGAGACCTGAATACTTTCTGCTCTCCTGCAAAGGGACAAATGGTACAAATGAGTTATGATCAACTTCCATTATCATCATTAGCATTAAAACTCCACGCTATAGTTTCAATGGACGGGTTATAAAACCCTAATGAAGCATTAGCAACTCAGAAATGCCCAAAACGCTTCTAAACAACTCTCTAAAATCCTTCCGTGGCTAACCTGAACGCCCGCAAGCCCTCATTCCTGATTACAGACTTCGGCAATAAATTCCAAGCTGTCACAGTTCTGGGTATAAAACACTAATCGAACTGTCCAATTTGGCAGCTGTATAATGTCTATAAAAACGGGCGAGGATTGCATCACTCAACAATTTAAACTTTCCTAGTTAGCACTCCAAGTGACTGCACATGAATCCCTTCTCGCTGATCACCTGCCGCTTCTTTGAAGGCTTATAAGCCACTTGAAGTTTGGGATTGTCTGAATCCTCAAGTGAGGAAATGCACACGGAAGGCGGATGAGCTCCATAGGCCAACGACTCCCCGTTTCTGCCCGGGATTTTGATGAGCTTCTAATTTATAATATCAAGCCTTACTAACCAAGAGCTAGCACAAACTTCACTTGTTGCTTGTAACTGTTACCTTCCAGAAAATTTAATTTGCAACGGTAACCTGTTGTATTGACCGCCAGCACTGAGGTGCTATTAAAACTCCCTAAACTGCAGTCAGAAGTTGTGTAGTGTAACTCACTGCACGTCGCTCAAACCCTTCCTGTATGGTGCTTTTAGGACTTCTGGTCCGACTGAGGCGCGGACCAACTTTTTATCGCAGTGGTAACGTGGACCAGTGCCTGCAGCACTCCGCTGCAGGATTGAACTATTTCCTCCATGCAGTCAAAGAGAGTGGTGCTCGAGTTTCACCCTCTTGGAGGTTTCCCAACAACTACAACCGTACTAACTTACAACAGGGCCCTTTTTGGAAGAACTTCTAAACGTAGATCTCTCAATTTCGTGAAATATTCAGAAAATGACTAACTGGCAGGACCGTGCATAGCAAGAACAACGGATTTATATTTGGCCAACCATGTTTCGCTTCAAGTGAGCATTTTCAAGACTATAAATCTTTGTAACTATCGAAAAAAATGATAAGATCTCCATTAATACTATTCGTAATAACTTCACGACTATGCACTGACCCGAGAAAGGTTAATTTGCAGCAGTTATTCAATTTGAAAATGGTACGCACCAGCGCGTGTAATCCTCATGCCCTAAATAGAATATTCAGCCGCTTTGGCAAAAGAGGCTGATCATCTCATAAGTCCTCGCAATGTTATTACTTTCGCCCATGAATATTTTGATGTGTGGGCGATTCGCTCCGTAACCGCAGACAAAATATGGCGTGAATGGGTGATTTGAGCTCTCTCTCTCATCACGAGAGGCAGTCATCACGCTCACTTTATGGACACAACTGGTGCTGTCTAGTGTTCAGGGTAGAATACTGCGTAGAACACCGCAATCCAGAACTCATTCACTGCCAAAAATTCGACGCATGCAAGACTGAGGACATGTTCAACTGAGCTCAAAAATAAAACCTTCGAGGCTTGACTAGTTCAAAACTTCATGCAGGCCTGTTCTCTGGTTTCGACCCTCTGAGTTGAGTATCAGGCATTGGCCTTGAGTCAGTTAGCCACAAGATTTCAAGAAACTCAGTCTTCCTCTGTAGAATGGAGTTTTCACCCAGCCTAACGTAATGGCGTTGTTTCCTACTTTCCGACACTCGCGATACGATTCAGGTGACCAAGCCGAAGCCTGAAAGTTCGGTCAAAACATATTTCGAAGGCTTAACTTTGGCATCCATTCCAACGTGCTATAAAACCGCCACAAAAAACTTACTGACCTTCAAATGTACTCAATTCGACGGATATTCTATCGCTTTTCTATCAAAATGTTTGGAAAAATTCTAGTGGGAATTACTGAAACTACCCCTGGGTGGATTCTAGCCAGATACTTGGACCGCATTGGTTTCAACTTGTGAAATGCGAGTTCAGATCAAAAATCGGTGTGATAATTGGGTTGATTGTAAAGGTCGTGCTAATTTTTTTAAGAAACAAAAAGGGTCATTAATTATAAACCATCACATTTTTAATCTACGAAGTAGGTTGAGGCTTTCTGTCCATAATTATTCTCGGGTTGAGCAATGTGAGTTATTCTCAATTAATGACTTGATTTGCTCATCTGTAGAGGATGGTCTGCCTGATCGCGTTTTGTTGCCGTGGCTGCAACCACTTGCACGGAACCTCGCGAACCACTTCCGTTCAGTTTTTCGACTGGGCGTCGAAACCAAGTTTTCAAGACATGACTTGTCCGAAACTTAGGCAGAAACGTTGGATTTCTCACTCTGAATCGAGTTACAAGTGTTAGAAGTTCTGCGATTGCGTTGAGCTTGCTGAAAACTCTGGTTTACCGAGGAAGATTTAGTTTCTGAAAGTTTCTAGGGTGACCGAGTTAAGGTCAATGCCTAAAACTTAACTAAGCGGGCCACAGACAGCGTACGTGTGGGAATAAAGTTTTTCCGGATAACCCAAAACCATAGCAACTGTACTTTCTAGAACTTTCTAGCCACTGTACTTTCAGCGATGGAGCAGTGAAATTTAAAAAGTTGTTAGGATCATGTTTACAGAAAGTGCCTGACAAATCAGCTGTGAGTGGTTACGTACATTGTAGTGATTACTCGCTGCTAGCGCTTCCACTAGTAACGGAGCGTAATCTCACCGTTGTACAGTATGAGTTACTTAAATAACGCCTCCTTGACCTAGTGAGAGGAATTTCACAGGTACTGAAATAACTACCTTGAAGCCGAATATACTTATGAACAAAGTATTGTACTGCAATTTTACATTTATGAGTAGTTCTATGCGAAGGATTCTCCACTCACTTTTTCTTTTCATTGTGACTCTGTAAATGATCTGCGCAATGGCAATAAGGACTGGGATCACGAGGAGCCAAAGGTAATGCAGGGAGGGCAACATTGATGGAACAGGCTGGGTGGGCGGCGTTGATGTAACAGGCTGGGTGGGCGACGTTGATCTAACAGGCTGGGTGGGCGACGTTGATGCAACAGGCTGGGTGAGCAACGTTGATGTAACTGGCTGGGTGGGCGACGTTGATGCCACAGGCTGCTCGACAAGAGGCGGCACCGAGGGCTCTGCAGAAACAGAAAGATTGTATGACATGCAGGACACTCGGGAGGTCCAAATGAAATGACGAAGAAGCAATGTAAAGTAGCTACATACTTCTTAACATACTAGATTTTTATGACGTCACAAGCCCATGTCCCATGGTGCATTGCAGCTTGGCCCCTCCCCGTGCGTTAATCTTGTAAGTTTCATCATCCTTGAAGTCAGCGTATGATATTTTCTTTAAGTAGTTATCAAGGAAGTCTGAGACAAGGCGGTGGGAGGAAACGACATGGGCGTAATACCCAGTGGAAGCTGGTGGGTGGGTGGGGTTGGAGAGGGGGAAGGGAGGAGAGGGTAGCACTGCTTAGGTGCAAAATTCCAAAATATTGTCCATGTCATCAGCTTTATTGCGTTAAGAGTTGTTTCTTTTATTTAGATATTGGAAGAAAAAACAATTACTGCACAGAAAATGCAGGGTGCTGCAGTTCTGCAGTGTCACCCTACGAATGCTATCCGAAAAAAGCACCGCAAGGGAAAAAACCTTGGCAGGATAAAAACCCCGAGGAAAAAAACACTTAAAAAAAAGAAAAAAAGAGAGGAAGAAAAAAAAAAAAAAGAACTTGGGGACGGAAAAGTACATTTAAGGACACAATTCAATTATTCTGAAGAGTATTTTATTTACGTGAATAAAATGATATGCGCTAAGTTAAATTTTACCTAAGATTTGTATGAGCAAAAGTGGGTTCGAAATGCCCCTAAAATAGGTAGTTTAGGTGAGGTTGTAAAGTTAGCTTAGGCTAGGCTGGGTCAGGCTTGGTTATTTTATATTTGGTTAGAATGAGTAAGGTTAGACAAGAATGAAGTAGCTAGGTCAAGTTAGAATAGGTTAGATTTGATTAGGTGAGGCTAGAATAAATTAGGTTAGATAAAAAATCAGGATAGGTAAGGTAAGGCTAGAGTAGGTCAGATTAAAGCAGGTTAAGAGTAACCAGGATAGCTTAAGCTAGAATAAGATAACTCAGATTGGAGCAGTAAAATTTATGCTTAGTTATAGCAGAAGTTTCATTACGGTAGGCTACGCTAGATTACGTAGGAATTTAGAAATAAGTTAGAATAAAACATACTAGGGTAGGTTTAATCAAAAAAGACGAAATTTGGTTTTACTCAAGTTAAGTTAGGCTAGGACTGGCTAGAATAGATAAGGGTGGGTAAGCATAGGTCTTGGTTAGTGCAGTTCAATATAATGCAGTTGAAAATAAATAACTTGAGGCATAGACTGCACTATACATTGAGGCTCCAATGAGGCGTACAAGCAAACAAACGGATGGACATATCGTCACCAAAGGTTAATAATTTGTTTCTCCTAACGTACCTAACAATCCCTGTAAATTTCATTCAAATCGGTACATAACTTTTTAAGTTATCTTGGTGACAGACAAAGAGACAAACAGACAGATAGACAGACAAACATGACGAAAACATAACCTCCTTGGCGGAGGTAACCATAGTAAAGTGACAGCTAGGCTGTGGTGCCCCGTGCGTATCGCATCAGTTACGCAGCCCAACCGGGAAGTAATATGTTCAGTACACATACAGGAATTAAGGAATAGAAACGAGCATCAAGCTATGGCTATTATCAGCTGATCTTTACACTTGGCTTTAGTGCAAGAGAATGTGCAGAAGGCCTCGTTTTTAAAGTTGAACGATGAACTGTTCACTGGAGTCAGTATGGTGGTGCAACTTGCGGAAACACACACACGTTGTATTCAGTCAGTTGTGAGAGGTGAGGGTTCCCAGCTGGCACCCGTCCTGGAAAGCATCGCCCAGCTGGTGTCCGCTGTGGAAACCCTTCGCAGCTGGTTTCCGTTGACAGGTGTTAAGTTAGCACAGAGATGGGCAGGTTGAAGTCCACAGTGCCAGAGCTTCATGCAGCCGTTCTTTCGTTGTTTCCATTCGTTACGGCCGATCGACAGGTGTTGGACGCGTTCACTCAAGCGCTCGTGAGAACGTGCCTCTGTGCTGTAGAAACAGTAGAAAAGTCAACCGTTTCCCGAGTCTTAATATCACCCGCGAGCGAAGCGAAGAGTGATGATATTTTAGGTGAAGTTGTATGTCTTTTTTTGTCTATTTGTATGTCTGTCCACCCAAAAGGGGCACAACGAGCTAATCCATCATCACGATCTTATTAGGCAGTCAGGTGGGTTGACTGAGATGTGAAAATTGTAAAAAATATTAGAGTTAGGTAGCCATGAAAATTAACGGCATTGATTTTGTAACTCCTGACCCGGCACATTCAGTTCCTCTCTTTCCCCATGCCGCGGGTGGTGGTCATGTACGCCAGGAAGCATTATAGTTTCACTCTAAATTTAAAGAAATCTCTGTAACTTGCTTTGTGAGAGCTGCAGAGGAAACTTATTTGACGGCTAACATTTTAATAACTTTTGGGGTGTGCCCAAAGTTGCGTTGACAACGACGCTACAAACATTCGGACAAGTGGATGAGTGAACGCATTGAAAAGACCAATGAGTAGACAGGTCTATACGCAGTAAGTATTGCCGCTACATAAGGGTGCATGTGTTAGCAGCTGATTGTGGGTGTCCGTGGGGATTTAGTCAGAGATAACCAGAGCGGAGTACGCAGGTTGAGGTGTGTTCTGAGTATTATTTTCTAATTCGGTTTGACGATGCAGGCTCTTATAGGGCCGTAATTGGTGCAGGCACTCGTGCCCTGAGTGCGTGAACCCAGCGAAGAGCGACCTCGGAGGCGCGGTGAGCGTCTCCAGCGCACTTTCTACGTGTTGGGAAATTGGTAGGAACTGAAGAACTCATGCACGAATCAGTGCCTCGTCTGCCCAACAGCAAGTGTACGCTCTGCCTTGAAGTGTTGGCGCGGTCGAGGTGAGTGCTGCAAGTGTATCAGGACACCCTGTGGTGGCATGGACTGCGGGCAGCAGTTACTGCAGCAATTGCTGCCAGTGCTTCGCCCCCTTAACATGCAATGATCAAATATTGGTGACAGTATCTTCTCTGTTAATAAATAGTCGCCGCATATTCAGTAAAACTTCACTATAACGAACAAGAGAGGGGGAGACCCATTCGTAATGATGAGATTTCTTTGTAATGAAATTGGTAGTGAACACCTCAGTATATGTATATATATATTATCTCATTATAACGAATATTTTCGTTTTATTAAAGGGACGCCAACAGTACTTATCTATACCGAAGATATACATATCGCGGACGTACTACGGTGCCATTACAGCGCTAAATTCCGTAATGACATGGCGCTTCAGTTAACTTAGCGAACATACCTACCGAATATTATCTCATTATAACGAATAATTTCGTTATATGCATCGTAAATCTCATCCCATTTAGGCTAAACGAGCAAGTGAAAAAGCGCGCCAGCCAGAAGAGTAGAGAACACCAACATGTAAGTTATAAAACTGCCTTGGGATAAAACAACCAATAAAAATAAAGAATTGAAAATGGTAATTGTTTGCTGTAATAGAACGAATAATTTCGTTATATTGAAGGAACACTGAAACTTAGCAAGCGTACCTAGCAAACACTATTTCATCATAACGAAAATTGTTCATTGTATGAAGTGTTTAGCGAAAGTTTCAAATTTGTTCGTTGTAATGAATTTTCGTTACATGGGGATTCGGTATAGCGAGGTTTTACTGTACAGTTTAATATCAGCTGCAAGTTACGTTTCTCTATTCGGCCAACAGTAAAGCTACAAGTTTTTTCCAGTTTTTAATTTCTACCTCCATACTGCACCTGAACACATTCACCTGAGTGGATTGAAGGCATATTTTTTCATACACTGTTGAGCAGACACAAGACCTCGGTAATACTTGTAACAAATATTTGTGCTTTAGAGTGACGAACTGGATACGAAAAAGAAACTACAAAGGGGGAGAGGAACCTAGTGGAGGGCTTTGTCTTAATTGCCTCAATCGGCACAGTCGTAGCCACCCAGTTAAAATTTATGTGACATAATTTAATCGCAGGGCGCCCTCATACCATTTTCAGTTTTTACTTCCGCCAAGGAGGTTATGTTTCCGTCTTGTTTGTCTGTCTGCCTGTCAGTCTGTCTGTCACCAAGATAACTCAAAAAATTCTGAACCAATTTGGATAAAATTTAAAGGGATTGTTAGGTATGTTAGGAGGAACAGATGATTAACTTTTGGTGAAGATATGTTTATCCGTTTGTTTGTTTGTCTGCCTCATTTTTCTCAATGCCATAACTCAAAAAGTTATGGATGGATTTTTATGAAATTAACATGAGTGGTTAGGTATATAACAAAAAGTAAATGATCAAATTTTGGTAATGGTCCGTTTGTTCGTTCGTTTGTCACTCTTTTTAATTTTATTCTTGTTATCACAATAACTCAAAAAACTGAGAATGGAGTTATATGAAATTAACAGGAGTTTTTTGTAATGTTGAAAGACATAAATTATTAAATTTTGGTACTGATCGATTGATCTATTTGTGAGTTTTTACTAATATTTGTCAGAATGTTGTTGGCAGCATAACTAAAAAAATTACGAACGGATCTTCAAAAAAAATTAGTTAATACTGTGAATAGGCTCAAATTATCGGATTTTGGTGTTAATACAAAGAAAATCACGGTCTCGGCACCAATTTTCATTTTTCGTTACCTCTGCCCTGCTTGGTGGTGGTCTACACTCTCAGAGTACTCTTCCGCTCATGTGCGAAAAACATAGCTAAAATGCGTAAGACGATAAAGTTTTTCATTGTCGGAGAGGCTCAATTATTCAAGCGTAAAGGAACTTTACGCAGGAAAGCTCTTATGCAAGCAACAATGCACGAAACTCCTGGAACAAAATTAGCAGTACTTGATTACTGGATTTCCTTTAGGAAATGAAAATAAAGATCACCAAGATCATAACACAAGGCAGAGGCAGCATAAATCCTAACGGTTGGATAGAAGATTTTTTTCAGAAAATTTATAATTTGGACACTACTCTTATGATGGATTTCTGTTTGCGTATAGTAGAAGTAACAGGCAGTTCCAGTTGCATGCCAGTTGCCTGTAAAATGTGAGCCTAAGCCGGCGAGAACGACGCCATTGCAGTGACGTGATATATGTCTTGTGTGAAATTCCCTAATCCTTCCACTATTTTTTGCTCTTCCGTTGTTTGATAAGTTATATTTTTTGCCAAGGTTTGTTTATCTGTTTGTGTATGTGTCAGTTAACACGGTTCAAAACGTTAATGAAGGCTGTTTATGAAACGTGCAGTATTCCTAAGCAATAATTACCACTAACCAAAAAGTTACATACCCGAAATTGAAAAAAAAAGGAGTGGTTAGAAAAAACAGACCTGCCCTCCCCTAACCTACCCGAAGTTATGAATGAATCTAATCCAACTTACCCGAAATTAGTTCCGGTTTTCCGACAGTACGGCCTAACACGAGCGAAAACGGACAAAACGTAAATTCTAGGACAGGGTACCGTTACTTTATAAGAATATCACGTAGACCGTATCATTACTTTTTGGTGATAAGCTGGAAAATACCCTGAACTTCTTTTTATTTTGAACTTTTCTGTGACGTTCCGTTAAATAGAGTATCATAAGTTATCTTCTATTAATATTTTGGTCCCTCATTGGAAAATGTTGATCAAACTTAGCACAAGTATCTAACGTTAATAGGGTAGTAGCCTACCACCAATTAGCCCTGTTACAGAAAGCGCACCAGCAGATCTGCATTATGGATTCTACAACCGAGTTACGTAAAGTATTGGCTATTATAGAGGGGTCATTTTAGCAAAAGCTATTTTACACGCAAGTCAATTCTACAGCAACATTATGTATTTACTGCAGTGTTCTATATCGTTAAGCAGAGTTCACACGCCATTCATCTCAATTATGGGGAACAAACACGATCAGTGCGTCAACTTCTTCTGTCGCTGTCTGACAATTGTTACAGGTAGAAACATCTTACGTTCTTATTGCCGTAACTCTAAAAGTTATAAGGACGGATTTTCATGAAATAAGCATAAGTTGTTGCACTTGTTTGTATTTTCCGTCTGTTTGAAGGCAAATTCGTTTCCCATAATCTCACAGCCTGATGTCAAGTAAATCAGACTATTCTAAGAAATTTATTGCCCGAAAACTGGATGGAACTGAACACAGCAATAAGCTGCTTATCAAAGCAAAAATGGTGTCCATGGCGTTTCAACATTGAATTTTTTTTAGCGCTATAGGGGACTGTAGTGATTTTGAGCATGAAAGTGACGACGGAACAATGCGTGTATTGATCGATCATGGTCTGTGAATACTACAGGGCGTAAATCCTGGAATTTCATGCTTTGTTTACTCTACGGTTCGCTGCAACTTCTTCAATCAATCAAATCAATGCGCCGCGTCCACCAGTTTGAGCTAGCGCCTTGAGATGAATGACGAGTGAACTCGCCCTTATGCCGAGTTCACATGTCATATATTTTACCGCGTTAACTCATCCGCTAGTCCGACTGCATTATCATGCTCTACAATAGCCGAAGAGTGCACTGTTTTCTGAGTTTTATTTCACTGCAAGTTTGAAGAGATATGATTTTACTTCGTTCTTGACAGTGGCAGAGGAAGCAGATTTCACGGTTGACATTTTGCTTTTTGCGGCGTATACGAAATTGTGCTGAAAACAATGCTACAAAATATTAGGACGAGTGGATGAGTGAACGAATGTGAACTCTGCTATATAGACTACTATAGCCTTCCCCACAGCAAGCGAACGGCTGCTTTTTTTTTAGTTCCTTGGTTCGCTTAGTACTATTTGTCGTACGAAAATCGCAATGAATGGGCAGAATTAAGTGTTTTTTATATAAAATTTGGCTAAACAACAGCAAAAATTGTAGGGTTTTTACATTTAATTTCCTAGAAAAAATTTAAATTTGGGCTACATTGTGTTATTATTGCTAATGCAGCACTATTCACGTTGTGGCAATAAAAGTCATAGCGAGTACCTATATGCCAGTAAACTGCAAGCCAGAAGCCAGCAACACCAATGTAGTGTCTTTGATGCGATGACTGTTTAAATTAAAAAATAAAAACATTTTGTTCGTGTAGCTTTTTCAGCTTAGGCCTTAGTTTTTTCAGAAAATGAGATTTTCATTTTTTTTCTAAATTTTAAAAAGAATGTATGTCGATGAGATTTTATGCTATACTAAAAACAAAGACAGTTTTGGTATCCTTGAAACATTCCTAACAACGCTAAGGAGGGTTTTTTTCAATTTCCGTTTCGTTTTCTATTGACATGAGACTTTTAAATGGGTTACGGAAGAATTCATAAAATATGTACATTTTCTTGATATTTCATATGCATCGACTTACGTTCTTTTTTATTTTGTAGAATCAAATTTTTCAGGGCGGCAAATTTTATGTTTTTTAGATGAATTTTGTAAAAAAAATGCGCTGTTTGCAGTGACAATGAACTTGACATGTTTTATCTATAGTACATTTCCACCTACAAATACCTTACATTCGTCATTCACTAATAAAAATATGAAATAGCTATGTATTAGATGAATAAATAATGAAAAAGTCCATTTTTGACCCCTTCCAGACCCCCCTTCTTGGAGGGTTCTAGTGCTTCTAGCCCCCTAAAAATTTGGGACGTAATAGCCCTTGGTATACAGATCATTTTGCAGCAAAATATGAAAAAGTAAATTTTTGACCCCTCCGGAGCCCATCCAGACCCCCTTTGTCCCCCCCCCTCCTCCTTTCTTGGGGTTCTAGTGGTGCTAGCTCCCTAAAAATTTGGGACCTTACAGCCCCATACCTGAGGACACTTTTTGAGCATAAAACAAAAATTGGAAATTTGACTAATTTTGACCATTTTCCGTTAAAAGACCCCCTTAATACGTAATTGTATAAAGAGTGAAACATTCCCTCACTGTTGTTTTCGTATTATAACACACACAAAGATTTTGCATAAATAAAGAAAAGCTATTTGCTATTCAAATCTTACATCTGGATTATCATTCTTTCCAAAACTTTGCCCCGACGCCTTCGAAAATACGGTCTGCAGCCTTTTTCCTGTACTCGATCCACATCTATCATTTATCAGAGTAGCGGGCTGTGGTAGCGACGAATCTCTAGTAGTATAAATCCAGCTTCACAAAAAATTCTATTATATTACAGGTCGACTTGAAAATTACCTATTGTAGTATGCAAATCTGCTCGACTAGGCAGTCATGCCTGGATCAAAATCTAGAAGTGTTGAGGAGCGCAGGAAGCAAAAACTCAAAGTTGAAGAAAACGAATAGACAAGAAGAAGGTCCACAGGTTACTGAGGCCAGCCGAGCTACTATATAATAGGGCAGCAAGGAAGCGAACAAGAGAGGAAGAAAGCCTAGAAGATACTGAAGCTCGACGTGCCACTGACAGGGCAGCTAAGCAGCGGAACAGAGAGGAAAAAAGACTAGAGGTTACTGAAGCTCGACGTGCTACTGACAAAGCAGCGGCGTAGAGAGGAAGAGAGCCTTGAGAATACTGAAGCTCGACGTGCCACTGACAGGGCAGCTAAGCAGCGGAACAGAGAGGAAGAAAGCCTAGAGGTTACTGAAGCTCGACGAGCTACTGACATAGCAGCTAAGCAGCGGCATAGAGAGGAAGAAAGCCTAGAAGATACTGAAGCTCGACGTGCCACTGACAGGGCAGCTAAGCAGCGGAACAGAGAGGAAGAAAGACTAGAGGTTACTGAAGCTCGACGTGCTACTCATAAAGCAGCTAAGCAGCGACATAGAGAGAAAGAGAGCCTGGAAGCTGCTCAGGATCGGCGAATGATAGAGAAGAACAGATCGCCCAATCGCAGAGCACAGAACGTATCTCTGGATGAATGTGCGGCTGTCTTCCGGTTTAAGATAAAGGAGGGGCCAATTTATGTCTGTTGTTCACGCCACAGGCCGCATTACCGATCTTCAGTGATAGAAATGAAGCCTGGAAAATATAAAACAAACCAAACTATCGACAAAATCATCAATTCAGCAAATCAGTTTGTAACCCACGACAAATCATGGGTCTGCACTACATGTCACAGCTCACTGAAGAGTGGAAAAATACCAACCGAGTGATGGGTCAATGCTTTGGCACTTGATGCCATCCCGCCAGTACTAGTTGGTCTAAGGCCTCTAGAGCTCAGACTGATCTGCCAAAGGATTCCTTTTATGAAGCTCGTTGGACTACCGAAAGGAGGACAAAAAGCCTTTCACGGAAGCGCCGTGAATGTGCCGGCTCAGTTGCAATCCGGGGTGTCTCTCCTGCCAAGGCTTCCAAACACTGCAGAGGTAGTGTCCCTTAAACCTAAAAGGAAGCTAAGCTACAAAGGGCACTACATATATGATTACATTCGGCTAACTTGGCTGAAACAGCATAACCCTCTCTATAAGGACGTACACATATGCTCTGTTTGGGAAAACAGATGAGTGAACCTTATAAAAATGTACTAATTCATAATTGAAATGTATTTTTGTTTGTAGTTAGCGTTTGGAAGAAGGAGAAATAGCATTCTTTCAACTTTTTGAACAAAGTAATTTCCTACAAGATTGATAATGTGGAAATATAGGTATACATGTATAAATACCTCACATATCTATTGTAGAGTTATTTGGACCGGTATATTGGAAATAATCCTTAGATATTTTAAAAAATGTTGACCAAAAGCGTCCGAAAACTTTCGCACTCTCTTTCCTGTTGACGCATGTTTCAGAACCTGCACTGTTCCTTTAATGGTTTCCCAATTTATACTGATTGTAACAGCGAATATTCAAGTTCATAATTATATACAAATAGAATAGACCATTTATCATCCCAACAATAGTTTTTACAGCATTTTTGTTGATTATATATTATTTTGACACCTTTGCTCGAAATGCAGTTATCGCTGATTCTGACGTAATGGAAATAGCTCAGAAACAACAGCTCAAAGAGGGCCAGAGCATAAATCCCGGATGCTCTTTCAGAATGGGCCAATTGGTCTGTCTATTGTCCAGTATCTAATCAAATCCAATTCTGTTAATAAAAAAAACAGGTGTAATGTCCATTCATCAGCTGTTAGATCTTGAAACAGGTGGATGGATGATGATCCAGAGTTGAGGGAAGCAATGTTCAAAGCCATTCAAGAAGACGAAGCACATGAGGTAGCAGCCCCTGCTCCCTTATCCCCTATACCCGCAGGCAACAACTACCTTCTGGCTCATGTCGCGAAAAGGCGCTGCTTGAAAATCATCGACGTCCCTGGGGATGGGAACTGCTTCTTCCACGCTGTATCACTTTCCCTCGCTTCGGTCGGAGTGCAGGCCATACGTGGGCGTGACATACGACAAAGGCTAATTGATTATCTGGAGATCACGCCCTAGAAGGACTATTATAAACACTTCATGCAAATCTACAACACTCTGCACCAGTCACCCCCACGTCAAACGATCACTCAGCAGGAGAGAAGAGAGTA
>LQNS02000155.1:18833442-18878190 GCA_001587735.2 Parhyale hawaiensis
GGACCGATTTGAATGAAACTTGGTACACGTACGTGAAATCAAAGTTAAAGATCATTTGATTATTGTTTTTCCCATTTTCGCCACAGAAAACGAGTTATTCAAAGATACAAGGTAAAAAGGGTGATTAGAGAAACATATCTCCTCCTACAGTTCTTGAGCTACAAAGATGATTTTTGTATCAAACGAAGAGGAATTTGGATCATATACTCATAAGCTATGTTGTGTATTAATTTTCAAGTTAATTTTTGAAAGAATAAGAAAACTAAACAAAAAAAAGTGAAATTTTTTCCAAAATGTTAGCCGACACTCGCCTCCTAATTCGAAATTCAAAGAATAAAGTACTTTTGAGTAGACGATTAAATTCCGCTTCGCTTGATACCAGAATCATCTTTGTAGTTCAAAAACTGTAGGACTAGATAGGTTTGGAAATCGAGAAAATAAATTTTTCAGGAGAGCCTACGCTTCCGATTTGTTTGAATAACTCGTTTTCTATGACGAAATTGGGAAAAGTACAGGAGTCTAACCCAAAGTCTTTTTCAAATTTACATATCTGTACCAAGTTTCATTCAAATGGGTACAAAAATAAAAAATTTCTTCCCAGTCATACATATTCTCGAATTTTGTATGAAGTATTTCCCGCCAAAGGGCTCAAATTTGATTTTTCATTTTTGTACCGAATTGCATAAAACTGATATATAAAATCGGAAAAGAATGTGGGTTAGACTCCTGTACTTTTCCCATTTTCGCCATAGAAAACGAGTTATTCAAAGAAATCGGAAGCGCAGGCTCTTCTGAAAAAGTTCATTTTCTCAACTTCTAAACCTATCTAGTCCTACAATTTTTGAGCTACAGAGATGATTCTGGTATCAAACGAAGCGGATTTAACCTATCTTGTTTTTTGAATTTCGAATCAGGAGACGCGTGTCGGCTAACACTTTGGAAAATTCTGTTTTTTTTTTAGTTTTTATTTTCTCAAAAACTAATTTGATAATCAAAACACAAAATAGCCTTTGAGTAGAGGATCAAATTTAGCTTCGTTTGATACCAAAATCCTCTTTGTAGCTCAAGCACTGTAGGAGGAGATAGGTTCTCCCCAATCCCCCTTTTTACCTGTTATCTTTGAATAACGTGTTTTCTATGGCGAAAATGGGAAGAAATACACGAATCAAATGATTTTTAATTCTGATTTTACATCAAGTTTCATTCAAATGGGTCTAATAATGATTTTTTTTTTATTTTTGGGGTTACGTCCACCTTAACATTTAGATAGCTATTATCTTATCTGGCTGACCTCTTCCACCACCGAAAAAATCTGGCTACGTAAGATTATTTACCCTAAGATAATGAGGGTGAAGTGCTGAGTAATCCCAAACGTTATAGTTGAAAAATGATGTAGTCGATTTATTAACTAGATAATATTGGGCCTCCTGACCATACCCACCAGCCAGACCTCGGCAGACATCCAGATCCGTGGACACTATGCCCTGCCCAGTACGAAAATATACATGAAGATTCCTATACTTTGCAGCTAGGTTGAAGTACCCGGGCTTCTGCTCTAATTTGCACATCTTCAACTGGGCTCCCGTCTAAATAAAGTAGATGATAAATGAAGCATAGGGAAAGCAAGTGGAGGGTTAATATGACAAGTTCAGTAACACATTATATTTAGCCACACGCGTTACTGCAGTAGTCTGATTGTCTCTCCAATATTCAGGGTGCAGTAGATGCAAAAATTATTATTTTTTCAGCTTCAGTTTTTCCTCAGGCAAAACAGTTTTTCGCTTGATAGCAAACACCTCGATCACCAGAAGTTATTTTATGTGTATTCAAGAAGCGGGACGAAAGCGTGAACATAGCGATGCTTGACTATTTGCTCATAAAAGTGATATTTTTGCAGGTCATTGCAAGGAAGAAAGGATTGTGCTGCTCAACTTGATAGAGACAGATCACTTGTCTCTTTCGAACATTTATGCATCGTGTATGAGCATATTAATAACGAATGCGTGATCAATGAAGTGTCAATACAAATTCCTCAACGTCATTTTCGATGGTACGAGTATTTCTAGTCCAGTTATAAAACTAAAATTTGTATTAGTCTAAGGTAGTACACACAATCTAAGTCTTTCTTCTATGACTGAAAAAAGCAAAATGCAATTGAGTAAAACGCTGTTACCAAAATAACACTGGGAGGCACTGAATGACAACGATAAAATCTACAGTATGAAGACACAATCTTCAGCATGTTGACAAGAATGCCGTTATATACTATATATTGTCTGGCTATTGTTCGCTGCTCTTCGAGAAGAGTCACATTAACAAGGTTCACATGCAAGGTCGTGCTCCAGCACTGTATCCTGCTCCAAAGAAGTTATCTGTTTACCGCCGTTTGTCTGTGCCTTTTTGTCTGTTAGCTATATAACTCAAATTTTTTACTAATTATTAGGATAATTCAGAGGGATGAATGATTACATATTAGTGTTGATCCGTCCCCAAATTTTTCTATTTATCTGTCTGTGATCTGTTTTCAAAATAATTCAAAACCGTTTTACCATATCTTAGTGAAATTCACACAAACCCTTCGAAATGTTACGAATAACAGATTAGTATATTATGGCAATGATCCGTCTTTCTGTTTGTTTCTTTCTCTGCCTTAGCAACATAACTCATAAAGTTATCGACGGATAGTTATGGCATTTACAGGAACTGTTCGATTGAAAAAAAAAAAAAAATGTGATGATCCACCCGTCTATATGGTTATAGTGACATATTTTTTGCCGATTGCGGTGAATGTGCCAAGGTCAACTAGAGCAGCTTTAATATTTACTCAAAAGTATAGTGAATGCTTCACAGTCGAGGCAAGCAAATGCGCTCTCAGTCTCTAGATCAGGACAACAAATTCTGGTCACACCTTACTCAACGTGATCCGTAGTGGCCTTGGCTGCAAACTGTCGAACATGTACAGCCGATGGCAGCGTATACTGTCACCAAACAGGGGCCAGACAATGAGTCTAAATGCAGTGTAAAGTGACAAGGCAAAAAAATCTTTACACTTCAATGGCAAGAAAAAAACTTTATACGAGAAATGTGAGTTAGTATTTCGTTTGCCCTTCCTTACATATTAGAGGGAGAAGATGTTAGTGATGATGCATTCCCTCCGCTCCTTATAGCAAACGTCTATCACCCAGCCAACACTCAGCGAAGGTTGTGTGCTGCTGTGAGGTTGATAGTGGGTCGCTCCTGCCGACGTGCTATATTTTCTTTCATATAAGTTTGAAGTCATATAACTTTACACCTACTGCACAAAATGGGTCAAAAAATGCAATTCAAATGAAGGAGTAAATCCTTGCATTAATTATGCTAGAAAAGGGAGATTCTTTGATTACCGTAACCAAAGATCTGGGGATGTCAAGAGAGTCAATCTATCAGCTGAAGCGGTCGGGGACAAAATTACCAACGGGGACGGTACCACAGAAGAAGTCAGGCTCTGGCACACCTAAGAAAACTACAGTGAGAACAATTAAGGTTGTGAAGCGCGAGATTATCCAAAATCATGCTTTAACAACTACAAAAACAAGCACCCTGAGCTCCTCCACAACGTCGCAACAAGGACAATTCACGATCGCCTGCAGATAGACCTGGGTCTTCAAAGTCGGCGTGCCGGAGAGAAACCTACGCTCTTCTCGCTTCACGTTTCGGTCTCCCTTTTCTAGCATAGTTAACGCAAGGGTCTACTCTTTCATTTGAAGAATTTTTGACCCATTGTGTGCAGTAGGTGTAAAGTTATATGACTTCAAACTTATAAGAAAGAAAATACAACACGTCGACAAGAGCGACCCACTATCAACCTCACTGCAGCAGCGCACAACCCTCGCTGAGGGTTGGCTGGGTGATGGACGTTTGCTATGAGTGGGTGGAGGGAATACATCATCACTAACATCTTCTCGCCTTATTATGTCAGGTAGAGTAAACGAAATACGAACTCACATTTCTCGTGTCTTGCCATTGATGTGTAAATTTTTTTTTTTTTGCCGGCACTGTATTTGTAGTTTGTGATTATAGAACTGCCTGATCTTTGAGTTTAACTTTGCTCTAGTACTATAAGCTGCGCCAGGTGCACTTGTACCATATCCCTATGGGTACCTAATAAAGTGTATTTGTTTATTTGCTTGTTCGTCTGTTTGCTTTTTTTGTATCACTGCCTTTCTTGGCGGAGGTTTGCATTCTCCAAGTGCAACTCCAGCTATCAATGGTAACAAAAATGTGGGCATATCATTTTCAGTGGTGTCTATATTAGAGTAAACACACCACGTGCTCTCTGTAACTCGCTGACAGTGAGTCGACAACCTCCTAGCTACTGCTTCAGCTACCAGTAATTAAGCCACGCTAGAAGGAAACTTGTACGATCGTGTTTCATACTAATAAAACTTCTTTTACAGGCGACAATTTAATTTCGTTTGTACATAAAATTTGTACAGTGCTAATGGTACATAAAAACATTTGCTGTGTCGCTCATATGTTTTAGTAAGCAGAAGCTTCGTAACAATACTATGGTATTAATTATACTGCACTATTAACTATCGTAATACATCATTAAGTTACAATGAAATTCATCCTGTCATTTCAAGGAAATTCACTTTCCTAACAATTGCTGAAACTCATCTTAATAAAAGTAAATATTGGTGATACTCAGGTAAGAATGGAAACTATTCTCTGCAAAGATGTGGCCGCGGGAAACCATATGTGCAGCGAAAAAGCGCTGCTTGAGAAATAACGGCTCGGCTCACACGTTTTAAGGAAATTCTCTAATTCTGGACAATATAAATTTTGCACTGGCATGTGATAAAGTTGACTCTAGAACACCATTACTCAAACTCTGCAATATGAGCATCCGTGGGAAATGTCTCGGTGAACCGAAGCAATCCAGACAAATGAAATCTAAATTGTAATTAAATTATAAAAATAAAGTGTCCAAACGACAGTCGCTACTCAGTGGAGTCCCACAAAGTACTGTACGTGGCCCAATACTCCTCCTTAGCACGATAAATGACATGGGGCACCAATGCTAATTTACCATTTACACACCGTTTACGGATGGCACTCGAATATTAGCAGCGGTGCAGTCAGTGGCAGAAGTACGGAGAGGACAATCAAATTTAAGTAACATCTTTCGCTGGTGATCGAATAACAACATGACAAAACTTGAACTGCTACGATACGCGATAAACTGTTTCTTCATTGAATCGACATCTTACAAGACGAGTTACTGAACCGAAATAGAAAAAATTAAGAGACTTTGGGGCGAGAATGCTCAGAAATGCCACTTTTGAGGATCATGTGGCTCGAATAGTTACGAAAGGAAAGAAATGGAGCGGATGGATGCTTCGAACTTTCTCTTCACGAAAGGCTGACACAATGCTCACCTTATAAAAACAGCTGCTACTTCCGAAGATAGAATATTATTCACCTCTTTTAACCCCGAGCTAACTGAAAGACCTGGAGCGCCTCGAGGCTATCAAGAGATCGCTCACAACTGCAATTCGAGGCATGCAAGACTTGAACTATCATGACAGACTTACCCAACTTCAAATGTATTCAGTTCAACAGTTATTCGAACGCTTACTACCATATATGTTTGGAAAATTCTAGAAGGAACTTTTTTATTGTTAATAGGCGGATCCTTGCCAGTTAATAAGACCGTATTGGTCGCACTTGTAAAGTGTGAATTGCAATAAAAATGATGGTGATGGATTAGCCGCAAAGATTGTACTCTAAAACCCAATACAGACGAGAAGGAAAAATTACCGAGAGTGGCATTTCTCTAAGAAATGCTCTACTAGACTGCAAACTAGTGCATTCAGCAGGATGTATCTAGGCCAATCTTTTCCGCATCTTTCGATCAATTCAAAGCAATTTGCTTTCTAGAAAAACGTCACCGTCTCTCTAGAAGATTTACTTAAAATGCTGGCAATTGCAACTGCAATGTCAAAAGTATAAAATGAATTTGTCTATTTGTCTCCAGGTTACAACGATGATGGCCAGCACTGGCACAGCAGAAAACTTGCATGTCAAAGTTTCGTATACAATCTACAATACAGAAGAAACTATTCAGTCGTTGAGCACTATTGTCAGTGAATAAAAACCGGGGTATAAGCAGACAGTAAGACTCATTAAATTAATACTTACAATTTCTGCTTTTCATGCAACTTCTGATAATTTTTCCCTAAAACATTGCAACCAGAAGCACCTGTCGCTGCTGCGTGTTCCTTAACATGTCACGGCAAGCTGGATCTACCAACAACATTGTTACGTTGAAATCAACGAAGATGTCGCTCGTCTGCGCATGACTTTATAGTTTCGCTGTCTGGAGTGCGAAGTTGTTCAACAAATTCCCAAGTCACTTTCAAAACGCCACTGGAATGGAATATGTGAAGTCAAACAACTTACTGGACGCAAGCTTACTGAAAGTGCCCGACAAAAACCATCTGTAAACGGCTACCTACTACAGTATGGGAATAACTCGCCACTAGCTCTCCGGGTGGTTACTGAGTGCAGCATCGCCTATGCACAAGATGGGTGGTGTGAGTAACACCTGTTGGACCTCGATCGAAGAATCATCATCAAAATATCAAGGTATCTATGTACAGCTGCTTGGCAGCAACTAGCAAGTCGAGAAGCGTGCAACGACATGAGCAACAATGCATCCGATCGGAGCCACGATAAGAGTTTCCCAAATAAAAATTTTCTATCAAGATGCATAGAGAAAATGTAATTTTACCAGTATCTACATTAAAATCTAATCGTGCATAAAATTAACGTACTCATCGTACTGTACATTTCGTTGATAGAGTGAATGATCGCCGAACGGCACCAATAAAAACTGACAATAATATAATTGCTCAACACGTGTATTTTTTGTTTCAGACATTTTTTGCAATGGAAAAATCTACTATTTTCATTCATTCATTTGTTAAGCTCAACATTAAACCAGTACAGTTCCTTCTATAAATAGTGCAGAGCTGGGATTTGGTATTTTTTCTTTACCGCCGGTTTGGTATTCGGTACTCAAAAAAGAGGGTAATTCGGTTTGGTATTACGGCATTTTTCCAAAAAACTAGACCGAATAATTCGGTATAAAAATCGGTATTTGGTTCGGTATTATTATTAAACCTTCGTGCCCGAGCCCCCGCGGACAGAAATCATGACCCAAATGAAGCACATTGCAACACTGGGAAGCCAGAAACGCTGCTGAAGGAAATCTAACAAAAAAACATTTACAGCTGACTTGAACGCCTGCAGGCGAACACGACCGAAAGCCGATGCCGACAATGAGTTCCAAACCCTCATAGACCAGGGTACGAAGCACCGACAGAACTGATTAGTTCGTCACTTAACATTTTTCAATGTGAAAGAGTGCGCGCCGACCACAGCAGGTGTAATTCTCCTAGAGACTTTCAAGCCCGGGACAGAAGGATACAACCAATGCCTCTCATTATTGTACACCTTATTAAACATATAGAGTTCGGCCACCACCTCTAATGTTGGACAGCTTCACCAGATCATTATCTGCGCACAGCCTGTTGGCCGAACTAACAAGTCGGTCCAACAGACGTAAGTGACTGCAGTAGCTGAAGCCCAGACCGGAGCAATACTCCAACACAGGCAGCAAAAAAGCATAAAAACATCTGCGGACAATCTCACTGTCACCAAACACAGAATTCACTTTACGCGCACGCCCAATCTTAGTGGAAGCACGTGGAACCAGTAGCTTAATATGCGCCTCACAAGTAAGCTTCTCATCAAAGACAACACCAAGAATTTTCAAGGAGCTAAGCCCTTGAAGCAAAGTGTCATCTATCTCTAGATGTAGATGCTGCGGCCCAAGTTTCCGAAACCGACTGATAATCATCGACATGGTCTTACTGGTATTCTGCCTCGTACTTCAGGAACAGCACCTGTATTTCTGGATGATGTTTATGATGTACGTCCCTGGTCACGCTGCTGCGCTGCCCATTCTTCGTCCCACCGCAGCTCCGCTAGATTGCGTACGCCCTCCGATGTGCCAGCTAATTCAGAAGACTGTTGCCCTCTACGGTCAGGGGGTAGTGAGGTAGCGGGGGCTCATCCGGGACTCCGTCCAAAAGTGCATCCAGCCTTTTCTTGAATGCTGGCAGGGATCCACGGAATTCTCTGAGTTGCATCGGGAGGCAATTGAACAGCTTCGGCCCCACTACAGTGAAAGAGCGATCACACACAGCTCGGTTGCTATAAGTTGGTATTGCGCAGAGTATCCAGCAGAATGTGCTGCTTTGTACTGAGTTGTGAGTGACAGTCTGGGAAATTAGGTACAATGCCCATTATTATTTTCCATGCTTATATTATTAGATATCTTTCCTTACGGCCCTGAAGAGACTACAAGAACAGGGATGAGAGTCTCTCCCAATAGTTAAGCTGCTGCATCCTCGAGATCCTTGCCATAAATGTTCACTGGATTCCCTCGAGTTTCCTGATATCACCAAGCGCCCTCAGGTTTCACAGCTGACAGCAGTATTCTGCGAGTGGGAGGATAAGTGCCCTATATAGGGTCAACATCGGCATGGCATCACTTGTTCGGAATATCCTTCGTATCCACCCCATCTGCTGTCTGCATTTACGCTCTATTGCGTCAATCTGACCTCCAAAAGTGCCGCCGTCGTCAGTTATTGCTCCTAGGTCCTTGACGGCACTTTTACGCTTAATTACCAGATGGTTTGCTGTGGTGTAACGGAACTCCGATTCTGGATAAGTGCCGTTAGTGCTTCATAGCTATGGGGGAAAACATCCGTAAAACACGACGGTATTTCGATCCTACAAACTTTATTTCTGTCTGTTTGAATCATGTCAATGAACTGTTGATCTAATTTTCAATGTCCATAAGCAAACCAGGAAGCTGAAACAAGCTACATCAATTCTCTAGTGAAGTGATAGCAGGGGCTAAATTGGAAGCTCGCGCCTCTGAATTGTTTTTATATTATCTAGACTCATGAGTATTACTTACGACTTTTGCAGAATGTCACATATTGTGCTAGTATGTCAATATTCAATAATTCATGAACACCAAAAATTCACCTGAGTTAGTGCCTCTTGGTGCCTAAAAAAGAAAAAAAATTGAATGTATTTATTCAAGTATTTAAATACATTCATGTATTTAAGTACTTAGTATTTAAATACATTTCAAAAATATAATTAGTATTTAATTACATTGTACAGATGCATTTAGTAATTAGTATTTAAATACTTTAGTGTATTTGGTGCCCATCACTGTTCATATTCTATTTAGCATATTTCTCAAGTAAAACATCTTTATGGCTACCGTGTTGTACTGTCCTCGTACACGTAAGTGTAGATTTTTTCATGTTAGTCGATGTTAACATGCATACATAAATACAAATCTTTTTTCAGCCCTAAATAATTTCAAATCACATTCACAAGTTCAATGCGCTCATGCGTACACTATGTTTCACATGCGTGGGTTTTAGCTTCAGAAAATAGGCTAACATCATATATGTATCGACTGAGCTCTCGTCTTGACGGCACAGAGACGACTTCGCTCGCGAGCTCCAAACGAGTCAATTTCGACTAGTTTGCTTCCTCACTGGGCTTAATAAAAGCACAAAAATCACTAAATAAACTTTACTTCCACAGCTCTTAGGCTAAGTCGTATTCACACAATGTAGTGTTCGCTGAGGAGGGTGATATTTTATTCAACAACTCGAGAAAATAACTTGACCTACAACATGAGACATACTTAGAAGAGGCCGCATCAAAATTTTTTTTAACCAACCGCCGTAATAAAACTATAAACACGAGTTTGAAGCTAAATTATGCTAAGTAGACTGAAATAAAACTTTCGCATTACATGTAGATATCAGGGTTACGGAGTCGCGTGGACAAAGTCTGATTTTGCCTCCGACTCCATTACCCTAAAAATGTACCGACTCCGACTTTCTCTGACTCCGCGATTATGACATATGTATTGAAACCTAATTTTGAGGATTGTATGCATTCGAATAAACACACACAAAGTGAAACACGTCAAACCTACTATACAATAAATAAAGAAAGAAACACGGAACAGCTGGCAAATGGCCAAAGTCAGTGCAGCAGTTATTTTGTTACTATATAAGGTCCGGGAAAATAATTTTCCTCGGAGTGCTGTAGCATATAATCAGCCGTTGTCTGATTTTATTCTAGTATTCTGGCGACAAGATGTTGTCAGAGTGGGAATTCTAAAAAAATTGTGTACCCAATCGGAAATTTAAAGGCATTTAGCCTGTATTATCCGCTACCGTTCACTATTTACTCGTAGACAGTCGATAAATGTTGATAAATTTTCGATTGAATACTAGTGCTTCTTAACTAAGATAAGGAAAAAATAATTGATAAACTGTTCATCAACCACACCAGCTATCGTCTTTCACATGCAAGAATTAAGATGTTGCCACGGTGCCGCCTATTTAAGAATCACGAGAAGAAACTACACATGAGTTAAACAACAGCAAATAACACTTCGTTGGCCAGTGCGCTAGTTTTGTCCGGAGAACAAGGCACTGAGCAACGAGGAAGAAAGTCTTGCTGCCTAACCTTACATGTTAACCTAACAGGAACGCTAGGTTACCCCAAGGATGTAAGGCCTTCTGCCATTCTGATATCCAGGCCAGGTACAACCCATCTGGTGGTACTCGTGCTGGGTAAAATGCAGTGCCAAGTACAGCTGCTGCAACGCTACAATATGGCACAGTCTGTACTCTTAGCAGAGTACCAGTCTAAACTGCGCGGTACCCAACACTATTTTGTGGCTAAACCAAGTACTCGTAACTTTAAAACCATTTTAGCTAACAATAGAATGACTCGTATTGACATTTATATTTGTGAGTTCTAACATGGAACGTAAGCTCATTTAGCTAGCTTGACCCAGTCTGGCGTGAAACTTTCTGGCAACAATTTCTTAACCGTAGTCTTGACGTAGTTGCCGTTGGTGGCCTTCACGATGTACAGCTCCATGTCGCTCCCGAATTCCGCTAGCACCTGACGACACGCCCCGCAGGGGGTGACGAAGCCGTCCAGGTGTTCTGCCACCACGGCCACCGCGCTGGAGGGAGGTTCAGATAGGTCGTTAGAGAAGAAAAATGATGAAACGAAAGGGCAGGTCGCCTCCAAGCTACGCAGTCCTAACGAAATTTTTAAATTGAACCACAATTCAGAGTTTCTTTGCGACTACCAGAAAAAATAACCTTCTGTCTCTCGCGACATTCCTCAAAATACCTGTGAATTTCATGAAGATTCGTTCATAACTTTTGGAGTTATGTGTAGCTGACAGCCAGGTAATCTCTTGTGAAAACACTTCTGCTTTGAGGAAATAAAAGCAGAGATAAACATAGAGAGGGGATGCCATAATATAATAGCCGAAAGAGAAATGAGAGAGAACAGCGCAGGGTAGGAAGAGAATGAAAAAAAAGAAGAAACGCGTAGTTTATTAGTTACTGTTCTCGTCTGGATGCTGCCACCATCAAAGTCTACCGTACATATCTCCAGCAGAATGCGACCCGTAAACTGTATGCTACTGCATCGCCTCTGCTGCAACCTGCTCATTATTACGACCGATGCTGAGTAGGTAATGATTTATTCGATTCTATTAGGGAAAAATCATATTGATGACCTATTCCTAAAGCTGGAAATAGCTTGGATCCAGCCAACTATAGACCTGTCTTCCTAACTAGTCACGTAGCGATGACGTTTGAAAGGGTCTTTAGGAGACACCTTGAACACCAACTAGAGAGCAATAACCTGTTTACGTCAAATCAACTTGGCTTTCGCCATAAAAGTTCGACCAGTTCGCAGATGCTTGAACATTATGACTCTATTCTGAACCTACCAACTATGACAAGGCAAAACTGTGGACATAATACATATATTTAGATTTTGCCAAAGCCTTCGATAAAGTAGATCATGGAATACTATTACTCAAACTTTTCATCATGGGTATCCGTCGAAAATGTCTTAGATGGATCGAAGCTTTCCTAAAAACCGAACTCAAATTTCATTATAAATAATAAAGTGTCCAAACGACATCCAGTACTCAGTGGAGTCCCACAAGGCACCGTGCTTGGTCCACTACTCTTCCTCATCGTGATAAATGATATGGGGCACCAATGCAAGTTTGCCGTTCCCTCATCGTTCGCTGATGATACACGCATATTAGCAGCTGTACAATCAATGGCAGACGTACGGAATGTGCAACTAGAGCTAACCAACATCTTTCACTGGACATCGGTTAACAACATGACCTTCAACGAATCAAAATTTGAACTATTGCGGTATGGAAATCTACGTCAAACACGATGAGAGATGGGAGCAAAATCCAGAGAAAGAAAATTTTAAGAGATCTTGGGGTGAGAATACAAGATAATGCCACTTTTGAAGATCACGTGGCTCGAGTTGTTACTATAGGCAAAAAGTGGAGCGGATGGGTGCTTCGAACTTTCTCTTCACGGGAGGCAGACACGATGCTCACCTTATGGAAACATCTAATACTACCGAGGATCGAATACTGTTCACCTCTTAGCCTTGAGGCTATCCAGCGATCGTTTACTGCCAAAATCCGGAGCATGCAAGATTTAAACTATCACGAAAGACTTGATCAACTTCAAATGTACTCATTTCAGAGGAGATTCGAGCGCTTTACGATAATATATGTTGAGAAAATTCTAGAAGGAATTACAGTGAACGTCCATGGGCGAATCCAGACCAGACAGACACTTAAACCGTATTGGCGAAGGGCGAATTCCGATCAAAACTGGTTGTGACGTAATGACCATTAAGTATTCTAATAGTTTCGCGGTTCGGGGGCGAGATTACTCAACGAAATGCCACGTCACAACCGAAATATCACCTGTACAGAGACTGCGGAATTTAAAAATTTGCTGGACGCATACTTACTGAAAGGGCCGGATAAACCAGCTGTAAGCGGTTACGCGAACTGTGGGGATAACTCGCTGTTAGCCATCCCGCTTGTCACGGACTGCAGCATCACCTCTGCACAAGATGAGTGGCGTGCATAACGTCACCTGGACCTCGTCCGAAGAATCATCAAGGTAATCAAAGTAAGGTTTGACAAATATTTCTAGTGGAAATAAATCTTTTAACTGCGCTAAACACCTCTAGCTAGTTATAATGATGTATGCTATAGGCATGGGTATATATACATATATATATATATATATATATTTCATCGTGAATATATTCATTCCTCGCCTCGAATGCAAAATGAACTGTTGAAATTATCTCGCCTTTCTTCTTTATTATCGTTAAGATTTCCCTTCTCATAACGACCCTAAAACTTCACTTACAGCGTATCAGGGAAGTCAGTTCGGAGTCACGCAAGCAAAGGACGACTCATCGATTCCAGAGCCGCTGAATAAACCAGGGCTCGTGATGACCCTTAATGCCTGACCTCTCCACAGTCAGTCATCAGGCTAATCCTCCTCCCTCTTTCATCTCAGTGTTTAGATTTCTTTGTCTCTTTTCTTCGCTCCATAAAAAAATAGTTTTACTACTTTCTGCTTCTTTCCGTGGACAAATGTTCCTTCTTTATACTGAAACCTTCTGTACTTGGAAGCGAGCAGCGATTTGAACATCAAAATAGATTATGCAATAAAGTCTTTTAGGTTGATTCAGAGTACATATTATCGTATTTGATGTAGTTTACATTAGCGTAATGAACTGATACACTCTGAGAGATCATTTAGTGAACAGAATTAGCTTGGTTAAAGATAAGACAGTTATTATTAGCCCATCTCTGCAGTGCACTGACTATGACGAGCCAGTAGCTACAATACACTATAATTGCACGAGTGGCCTCCTGACGAGTGCCTGTATAATGATCGAGGGCGAGAAGATCACTGTTCTCATTATCGACAAAAACTGATGGCAGTAATATTTATTTTATATATTTTATTCCAAACTGCGCTAAATGGAACATGAAACTCTACGATTAAATAAATTTCGCTCTATGTATTGCTTTACGATATATATAGGGCATGTCTTTGATGGCTGTCACCACAGACAAGAAGGCCTGTAGACAAACCATTTGTCGTGTTCTGAACCCAGCGAAAGCAGGCCTCTGTAGCATCAACAAAGAAGCCAGGGAAGGAGGATATGCTGTTAAGGCTTGAGATGAAGGTAACGTTAACTTGAGTGTACTCTGTATTGAGAATCCACACGCACTGGTTCGTGCTGCGAAAACAGGCTAACTTGTGGTAAAAATTCGTTTTGGCAATCCTCTGAATTTAAGGGTTTCATACAATGTTAGATAGAAAATGTTAAGAAATGACACTCAGGCACATTTGTTGCTTTGGAAAACTTTTTTTTACAGCACGAATAATGCAAAACAAAAACAGGCCCTGCTAGCTAGTGTCAGCCATGCTTATATGCCGCCCGCACAACGATGGACGCAATAAAACCGATAAGGAGCACCGTACTTAAACGTGAAGCAGCAAAATGAGGATAAGTTCGAAATTGTAAGCAAAATTTGAAGGCATATCATGAAGCTAAAAAAATTGCGTAATTATATAGAAATCTGTATTTCTTTCAAATGTGTTAAACACTGCGCTGAAATAAATGAATATTATGAACAAAAAGAAAATGTATTGAAGTGTTTCAAAGATCACAGTGTAGTTCCAGAAACACCGAAATGTTCGAAATGTAAACAAGAGTGCAACTACTCACCGAGAGGACGCTATTTCTAGGCTAACCTAACTTAGGCTAACCTAACTTAACCTAGTATAACCTAACCTAGCTTTCCCAACCTAAGTTCCTATGGGGTCGCCGGTTATTTATTCCCATAGAAAAACAATTATGCGGGCAAGATGGAAACATGCCTGATGCTAGCCCACGGTAGCTATTACAGTGTTTTTTGTTACGCATTATTACCTCCGCCAAGGAGGTTATGTTTCCGTCGTGTTTGTCTGTCACCAAGATAACTCAAAAAGTTATGTACTGATTTGGACAAAATTTACAGGGATTGTTACGTATGTTAGGAGGAACAGATGTTTAACTTTTGGTGAAGATATGCTCAACCGTTTGTTTGTCTGCCTCATTAAGTCATGGATGGATTTTTATGAAATTAAAATGAGTTGTTAGGTATAAAACAAAGAGTAAATGACCAAATATTTGTAATGATCCGTTTGTTCGTTCGTTCGTTTGTCACTGTTTTAAATTTTATGCTTGTTAGCACAACAACTCAAAAAATAATGAATGGATCTTTATGAAATTTATCGAGTACTGTTAAAAGACATAAATTAATAAATTTTGGTGCAGATCGGTTTGTTCGTTTGTATGTTTGGCTCATGTTTGTCATAACGTTTGTTAGCAGTATAATTCAAAAAGTTATGAACGGATCTTCAAGAAATTGGCACAAGGTGTTATTACTATCAAAAGGTACAAATGTTTAGATTTTGTGGTTTATACAAAGAAAATTATGGTTTCAGAGCCAATTTGAATTATTTGCTACCGTTGCCTTACTTGGCGGAGGTATGCGCTCTCAGAGTGCTCTAGTTTGTGCTAAAATATGACGTTTCCCAAGGAAACAAATGTTTCTGTATGTCATTTCTTATCATTTTCTGTCTAACAGCGATGTCAGACCATCGTTAAAACGAATCTTAACACAACTGGCTTCATACAAGTGTGCTGCTGCAGTCGATAACGGTTCATCAAGAACTATGACACCATCAACGAAAGTTTCTTATGCAACTACCCGCGTCCCTCCTGCCTTCCATACTTCTAGAAAAGGTAAGTGTCCTCACGGTAGCTGTGCATACCTACATATAAACTTCATAGTGGGTGCACCAAGCGCGGCAAAGCTCATTTGCTAGGGTTGGCACTTGACCATGAGTTCATAACGCTACGGTGCTGCTGCCGTTTATGTAAAGGTATAGACCCTCTAACAACAGTAGGTAAAATATCGAGGGAAAAAAATGGCCGGACATCGCCAGAATTTGGCAAGGAAAGCACTCGGACACTGGCTTCCGACACAATAAAATTGCTGCTTACGGCATCTTCACGCGTTGGTGGGAACACGAATCAGATACGATGCCTGGTCTAAACGGGCTTTAGGAGTCATAGGAAGACCTTTTTCTCAGTAGCTACTGGGCATTCCACCTTGCGCAATTTGAGCGGAGTTATATCATGGAAAAGATCGTATTACGACGAGTATCGTCAAAAACGACAACTGTGTTGTTTTCGCCTTCACTACTCAGACACTCGTCAAGCCATGAAAGCTTTAGTGATGGTGTAGGTATAGGAGCTACTGACCCGCTATCGCCACTGGGACAACGCAAACTGTCCCACCTCCTTGCTTGAATATAAAGAATGGAATCTTAAAACGCGTGTTTCTAACTACGCCGATTAATAGTCGTGATTTTTTTTTATTTGACTGTAATGGCGCTGCCTAAATAACCGAGTGAAATTTAATTTCATGCTTGAAACGACTGTGAATTTACTTCTTGTAAATAAGACTAAATGAATGAAGTAGGCTTCAGTAAAGGTTTTCGAACGTAAAATTTCGTTTGAAGCATAGGACGTTAATCCTCAACAGGTTAACTAGCTCGCAACAAACGAAAGAACACAACAAACTGTACCTAACAAGCCAACTGGTTAACGCAGTAGCTAGTCGTTGTTGAAATTTTAAGAAAAAATGTCTATTTCATCATGAGACTCATAGCCCTACAGAGTCCTGGGCAACCACAGAAGCTAAAATGCATGGGTCAGGACCGCAGGCTGTGTAGGGTCGAAAAGATTGGTGGAAGGAGAAGGTGAAAATTAGAGAAGATATTTAGCAGACCAGCCAGTCCTGTCACTCGTTTTCTAGATATCACAATGAAAAGTAAAAATATAAGCATGAGGGCGCCTCTCAGACCTGCTGGTTTCTTAGGGACGATAATTTTCGAAATAATCTCATTTAATAGAGGAACTCACTTGAATTTACGATGCCCCTTGACGACTGCGGCGCAGATGGCTGACCGTTCGGCGCAGATGGTGAGACCAAATGAAATGTTCTCCACATTGGCCCCTACGATGGTAGTGCCGTCTTCGGTCAGCAGCGCCGCCCCCACGGCAAACTTGCTGTAGGGGCAGTGCGCCCTTTGCCGGGCCTCCATAGCTTCTTTGACCAAGGACTCCACTTCATCATCTGGTCAAAATACAATTTTGTTATTAGGAAAGTTATCAATTGGCGAAAATAATACTGGACCACTGCTCCCTCTATCGATCCATAGTGCTGCCCCAACCATAGACTCCTTGCAATGACAAGCTTCTGCATTTGGAACTGCGGCTCCAGTATCTTCTAGTTTCAATAAAGTTTAGGCGCACGCGGCCTCGATTCGTCGCTTGACAACGACTTCACCCACCGCGTGGAATCCTCCTCGCCAAAGTTATACTTCTACCAAAAAGGTTCTGATGTTGACAAGGCGGCGCTGAGCATCTTAATGAAATTTGGAGTCCCAGAAACAGAAGAAGCGGATAAACGGTAAGTGCTCGGTGTTAATGGAGAGTCACCGTGGTGCATACTAAGATGCACTGCAACACGAATGGCTTAGCTAGTTTTATCTGCTTTACAATAGTACACAGTTCATCGGTTGGATGGTTAATTTATTTGTTTGTTTATTTTTTTCTTTGGTTGCTTGGCGTGTTGGTTAGTTTGTTAGTTGCTTTGTTTATTGGTTGGTCTTTCGGTGACGATGTGAAAAAATAAATGAGAAAATTTAATCAGCAAAACTACAGGAAGGCATTTGCTTTGCCAAAGGTTGTATATCTGAGGTTCTTACAACGTCTGAAGTATCTCAAAGTGGTAGCATTGATATGGATTTATACTTCTTTTTGCTGCGCATGTTTTTGTTTTGAGTTTGTAAAGTGTAAATTGAGTTGGACGACAGTGAAGGAAAGATGAGAGAGAGATTCCAGAGATTAGAACCACAAAAAAGAATAAAGAAATTGAGGGTTGCGTTGAAGCACGTTTTTTTGCCGACATTTTAGGATGGCCCCGGCCCGAGTCAAAATCTACATTTCTGTTGACGCCGGTGAGAGCACACTTATGCCTAAAATTTGAGCTTTGCATATGTTTTGCTTCGATAATTCTGCGATGCTCATCGATGCTGCTTATCAAATTGTTAGATTTGATATTGGTATCATGGAACTCTTCGTGGCAGCAGCTCTGGAGATCTTAGACAAAATGCCTTCTATTTTACAGATGGCGTGAAGATATTGAATGGATTACAGAGGTCTTCGGTAGCCAGTTTGAAGACAATGGCAGTTTTCGGCCGTGTTGGCGTGGAGCCGTTCGAGTCTGTCGTGAATGTTTTTTTCAACTAATTTTTCTCAGTAACGCTCTGTGCGTCGTGGGGTTTGTTTATGCTCATTGTTCGTGTCATACTGCTTGTCTGTGGACGACTGGTTTTAATAATAAGAGCGATAACAATGTACAGATACGTACAGTATAAGGACCCAGGAACTGGCCTGGATCAAATTTTATCTACTTCTGTAGTGCCAGAAATTCATGACTGACCTTTACTGAGAGAAATTGCGTCTAGTAGCTGCTGAATATAAAGAAATCGCGGTCTTACTTATCTACGCAAAGACATACTATACCTATAGTGGAACTCATAAGCAGTTACTTGCTAAAAATAGTTTGTGATCATTAACTTATTTTGTACACACTATAATGAATGTCTACAGGCAGTAACTGCTGAGCAAACTTGTGAACTGATTAGGCGACGATGTACACGTTGCGGAAAACGACACGAGACGTTTGTCGGATCCCCGCCGGAAATGTCAAAGTTTTCTATCCTTCAAAAAAATTCCCGTTTAGGGGAATTTTTTAGTATTATTTAGTATTCATGTTTGTTGTTTCTAATTGTGGAAGTAATGCTTGATGTTGACCCGTCATGTGGACAGATTTAGGTGCGCTTCTGATTGGTCAGTGAAATTAAGGCTTCGTGCCCTTACTTGTCAGTGCTTCAGGCGGGTGCCCTGGTTTCTACCTAGCTGTTGAACAGAGTTTCGGTATTGGCCCTCAAGACGGTTACTACTACAATTTTCAAACACTTAACTTGTTCCGTAAACTGGACTTTGGAGCCGGATCGCTTTAAACAGGTTACTTTTTACACTTATAGCAAATGATTCAAAGTGGCAAAGCCGTACTCCCTGTGCGCAGTTCCAGACAAACCTCGAATTATCATTTGCGCCCGCCATTCAAGCCTGTCTGACGGTATGCATTACTAACTGCGAGGCTCGGTTGAGATCAGCAGTTAAAATGTCATCGATTGGCGAGTTAAACTCAAGTTAAGTTGAGCTCACAAAGCGTGATTTGTCTGAACTTTAGGCCAGAGTGTTGGCTTTGACACACCGTATCGGGTTGCAAAAGTTAGAAACAACTCGATTATATCGAGACGGCGAAAACATCCATTTTACCGAGCATAAATGAGTTTTCGGAGGTTTCATGGTCACCATCTGAAACTCCAGCTCTTTAACTGGTCAAAATCAGAACTCGTGTCTCTAGCTATGGGCAAGGTAAGCCTGTTCATCCTGTCACTCTACTGAAATTTTCTTTCAAGAAAAACATGGCTTTGAGACATATACAGTTCGTGGGGAGCTTGACATAGTTATATCCGTGTCTGACGTATGTATAGGAGCTACTAGAGTTCCAAGCGGTCAAAAATGAAGGCAATAATTTAGTAATTTGGCTTTTAATTGTTCTTGCTTGCGGTACAGGGTTTGCTGAAAATATCCCTAATACCTCTACTCTTACCAAGACGGAGCCTCTCTAACTGCTACGAAGACATTCAGCTAAAAAATATGCGAAATACATTAGCTTATGACCGACAGGATAAAAAACTCGATCAAAGATATCCCCTTTCATCTACAACGCCCAAAAGACGATTCATAACAAAGAGGACCAATCGTTACATTTCAATGCAAAGCGGGCTTCGTTAAATATATTATTTCCACTTTCAAGCATATATTTCAGACATTATATTTGCTGTTGCAATTATAAGGGCTGAAATTTCACAGTTTCTCATTTTATTTTTCAGTAGATGAATTTTCTCTTACCTAAATTTTAAAGAGCGTGACAGAGAGACGGACCAACCAAAAGTGCAAGTTACAGAGCAAGCAAGCAAGCAACCAACCAACCAACCAACCAACCAACTAACCGACAACTCTATACTATTATATCGTGGATGCCTAAGACAGAAAATATTTAATAATCGCGCAGTATAATTGCGCTCATTTTCTAAATTTTGCAGCAATTCAAAAATTGACCTACTCCTACGGTTATTTGAATTACACCTTATAAAGAACTACGTGCTTACAAAATAGAATATTTTTTAAGGAAGATCAGGCTGCAACTTTGGATATGTAACCCATCCTCGTACTTATAGAGGCAAAACCGTAATCACGAGCTATGATGGGGCGCGGATGCAATCTTTGCCGTCATTTTTGATAGCTAAGGCCACCAGTATAATTAAGCTTGCTGTTTATTATCTGTTTTTAGTCTATTGCTGCTCACGCTTCGTAGATGTGCATGCAAACTCTTTAGCGCTTCGAAAAGAGGGGCAAAAATGGAATTGATAGAGTGAGTGACTGATGCTTCATTGCCATTCCAACAAAATCACGGATACGTTTGGTGCACAAAACTCTTGTTAAAGATAGTTGTCCGCTAGTTCAGAAGTTGGTAACTTTTCTGATATTTGAAATTAAAGATGAAGCAGGTGCAAGGGTACAGCAACATCACTGGGTCAGATGGGAGTGAACGATACACTCTGAAAAACTGTCCGGCGTGTTTATCATGCACTGAAATGCATTGAACTCAACGTGTACTGGCAATGCAATGCGTACTAGCTTTAGCTACCTGCAAAGTAGATAAAGCTGGCTTATATTATTGTTATTTTCAAATGTAGTGAAATTAGTGTGACATAATGACAAAAATGATAACGTGCATAATCTCGAATAGGTTCAATAGGAAAATTTTACATTTCAGTTTAGACCGTCTTTCCCAGTGCATATTCTGAGGGCAAATGTTTCGAAAATATGAGTGCAGCTGGCAATCGGTGCAATGCGCTTGGATGTTCAGAACAAACAAATATTGCTTTGAGGGTAAAAAATATAATATTTCGTCGTGTGTACATACGAGTTTCGTTACCTTTTTTCATCACACTCTGCTTGTTTCTAAGCCGTTCCAGACATCCAGATGCATTGTATGCACAGTCAGTCAGATGCACCCAGTTGCTTGCAAATTTTACTTTCAGAGACTGCATTTGGATGTTTCAGAGCTGTCAACAGAATTTCATATTTTTCACTTTTGACAGCGAGTAATAACAAAATAAATACATTAATTTACTCACCTGTTAGTTTCTTGCTCTCCTCCGCACTGGCAAAAGAGGATGAGGCTGCCGTAAGTTGCTTCAACATCTTGTGTGGCACAACTGAAGTGTGTTTATAACAATACGTACTTGCTATGCGTGACACAAAGCTAGCTCGCTGTAGAGTGTAAGAGGAACTGCCTACGTGTCACACGTTGCCAATTGACTAGGGACAAATACTTGAGCAGTTGACTAGGTTAAAGGCCTGAAAGATAAGCACGAAAGAATAATGAGAAAAACTTCATTCATATGGGTTCTCATAGATGTGCTGTCAGCATGTATTTTGTCTAGTACCAAAATCAACTGCTTATCGCAATTCAAGACACAATTAGTATTAATATCCATAACATTATTCTTCTTGAGGCTCCGTCCTTCCGCCCATGAGTCTGTTCGTTACGATTTTCAGTATTAGATAGGGGAAAATTCTACTTGTGAGGCGCTCTGATTTTGGCTGCAAGGATTTTCAACCACAGCTGTGTTTTTCTAGCTTGTTGAAAATTTTTTGTCAATTTTGAAGTGAAGACATAAAGCTAGTTTTACTGGTATCATACATGCCGATCTTCACTTCCTTCATATTATATTTGCTTTACTGAGGTCTGATGACAATCCCACTGAGACAAAATTTGCAGCCGCAGGACACGAGGCGAAGCGAGCGGTTTTAGATGGCTTTATTCTAAAGCAATTTTTGAAGTGAAAGCGAATAGTTTCCAGAAGTGAAATGACTGCAAAAAAAAGCGTTAACGGAAACTGGAATGAATTATTGAAGAAATTGGCAGAGTCTGCTTTAGTTTGCCACTTAATAAAATAAGGTTGGCTGCTGTATAGAATGAAGAACATAGGAAAAAGTACATGCGAATAGTTTCTTTATTAGATTTGTTGCTGTTTTTCTGTCTTTATCAAGATAATAGGTGCAAATCCTTTACTTCTTAACGCGTCGACACATATTTATTCAAAATATGTGTGGTTGCAAATTGAAGCAATTAAACGTAAGGGTATTTTTATCTACTAAAGGTCACAGTTCGATATTCATTTTTTCCGTATTTATGTACAATGGAGCATTCTAAGATTTTTTTTTAATGTTTGACGTTTTCGTCGGAAGTGCTTAGTTTTCGAGATATTTGACTTTGAACTTTCCGTCGTTATTCTATAGAAAAAAAACTTATGTTAGGTAAGGTGAGGCGAGATTTGATAGGGTTAGGTAAGGTTAGATAAGGTTAGGTTAGGTTAGGTTAGGTAACGGTTAACGTTAGGTAAAGTTAGGTGAGGTTAGGTTAGGTAAAGTCAGATTAGGTAATGTTAGGTTAGGCTAGGTTAGGTTTAGTTTAGGGTAGTTTATGTCCCTTTGGGGTCATCGGCTATTTTTCCCCATAGGAAAACAATGGGAACTTCAGAGCTAAATTATCTCAGAAACTAAGCATTTGCGACGGACACGTCACTCATGGAAAATGTCTTAGAATGCTTCATAATACCCAAATATGTCAATATATATATATTTTTTAATATTAAGTTTTGACCTTTCGTAGAAAATTACCAACTTACGAGGGAAAGTGAAAACCTTAACCGTGGAATTTCCACGTGTCCCGCTAGTAATGATATTAATGTCTATATATGTACGTCGTATGCACTGCCTACTAATGTAGGTTAAACAATATATGTAACAAATGTGCTGTATGCAATTCATAATCATTAGAAATATTCTCTATGCATTTCATATCACTACAAATATTCTGTTGGCGTTCACATCACTTCACATATTCTGTATATGTTCTTCATATCACAATAAATATTCTGTATGCTCTTCATATCACTACGAATATTCTCTATATAATTCATAACATCAATCCGAATATTCTGTGTGCACTATATATCAACACAAATTACTAGAAAAAAAATTCACATGCGCTTAGACTACGATACAAACAATAATAATAAAAAACTAGAGCACTCTGAGAGCGCATACCTTCGCAAATGAAGGCAATGCTAACGAAAAATTGAAATTTATCCTGAAATTAGGATTTCTTCTTTATCACCACCTAAATTTGGTCAATTGTATCTCTTGACAGCATAACAGCATCTGTAGTTTTCTTGAAGGTCCCACAGTAACTTTTTGAGTTATGTTCTGAAAAACGTTTTGACAACCATTGGTCAAATACACAACAGACAAACTAATCATCGAAAATTTGGTCATTCGTGCCGTTTAATATTTCCAAAAAATTTGTCAAATTTCAGGAATATCTTTTGTTACCTAACTTTTGGACTTATATTTCCGACAAACCTTTTGACAAATACTAGCGAAACACATATGAGGACCGACTAATCATCGCCAAAATTTGGTTGTTTGTGTCTTTTTAGCGTGTTTAAAAAACTTGACAATTCTTATGTAGATTTGTTCATACTCTTTCGAGTTATCTTACAGATAAATATTTTGATAAATACACGGAAAATAAACCACACCATACTTTGACTGAACACAGAAATCGGGCCTCTCGCAATTGGCCTGGAGGCGGATTTACTTAAGTGTTAATAAAATGAATTCTAATAATCTCAGAAACCTCAAACAAAGATTAATTTCTTCGTTGTAACGTAATGAATGTATTGCAGAGCTGGGAATCCAAATTCACAATCATATATCTTAAGTAGGCGATGTATATCATATCATCGGACACCAAAAATAAATGGAAATTCATCATAATTCCAATAAATATTAAAATTTTATAGAAAAAATTGGTACATAGATACTACATGTAATGTACTTTAATATCACATACAATTGAGTGTTTTTCTAAAGATGGATTTGAAAGAATAACTTCAGAAATTGATGTATATAGAGCTCTCGGTAGAACTCATCCCTATAGCCGCAAGATAAGGAAGGTTAAGGAATCCCAGTTATACTGAAAAACCTGATTAAAACCACAGTAGTACCACAGTATAAGACCACATTAGTAGCCATGAACTAAAATGCAAAATTAACTACGAGATGATACCAGGACAGCCGTTAAAGAACATTAAAACGACATTTTGGTGCTGATACAACCCTTCATCACTGGAACCATCTACAGTTGCACCATGTCATTTCACATTACTACCTAGGAACACTACGCCACTTTGTGGTTGCCTACTTTACATCACTTCATGGTTGCCTATGTTACATCACTTAGTGGTTGCCTCCTAAGTTGCATCATTTCATAGTTGCGTTAGTTGAATAATTCCATGGCTGCCTAAGTTGAAAGACATCATGGTTGTTCCCCACACTACATCACGGCATGGTTGTCTGCGTTAGATCACTTCATGTTGTATATATTCCTGGTAAGCTCATCATGGTTGCCTGCATTATATGATTTCAGGAATTACTATGTATAGTCACATGGTTGCGAACATTACATAATTCAATGGACTACTATTTCAGGTCTCTTTATGGTTGTCTACATTAAATGATTTAATAGATGACTATGTTACATTTCTTCATAGTTGCCTCCATTACATATATGATTTTATAGATGACAATGTTACATCACCTCATGGTTGCTGGAGTTAAATTACTCCACGGTAGTCTACATTACATCACTGCGCAGCTGCCAATGCTAGATAACTTCACAGGTGCCAATGTTACATCGCTTCCCAGGTGCCAATGTTAGATCACTTCACAGCTTCCAGTGTTGGATCACTTCACAACTTCTAATGCTAAATCGCTTTACGAAGGCCAATGCTATATCACATCACAGTTGCCAATGCTAGATCACTCTACGCCTGCCAATGCTACATCACTTCACTGTTGAAGATGCTAGATCATTTCACGGCTACTAATGCTGTATCACTTCACAGCCACCAATGATGTATCACTTCACGTCTACCAATGCTGTATCACGTGGCGGCTACCAATGCTGTATCACTTCGCAGCTACCATTGCAGTATCACTTTATGGCTACCAATGCTATATCATTTCACTGCTGTCAATGCTCAATGCTATACCACTTCACTGCGTCCATTGCTATACCACTTCCCTAAATCAAATGTTAGATCACTTCATGGCCGCCAGCGTTTCTTTACTTCACTTCTGCCAGGGCTCCATCATTTCATGTTTGCAAGCTGCTCCGATTCACCCTCAGCTCTGCTGTCTGTTCTGATCTTCTCGCTTAGCTCGTATACCAAATAAGTTTCATTAACATTTTCATCAGCTGTTTACTTCGCCTTTCATTATAAGTAGAGCACACTACAAATTTGATAAGCTTCTCTTCTACAAAGTGAGACTGTTTAGTTCGCAAACTATTGTGAAATAGTTTTATTCTACTGTAAATATCAATGGATGTCATACACAGTTTCTCTACGTATATAACACTTCAAGCCTTAATATTTTTGTGAATTTGTTGCTTATAGAAGTGTGTACAGGCTTGCCATTCATAACTGAATGCAAAAGAATTAAGTCAAATAGCTAAACAAAGCGTGAAAAAGTAATGGGAGACCATATAAAAATGCGTCTGCGGCACCGTGCAGTCAGGCCCAATTGCGGGACCAAAATCTGCCCTAGGTACCAGTGTCCAGTCAATGTATGGTGTGGTCTATGCACGGACAAATAAACCAAACGACAAACAGATCAACACAAAACATTTGGTTACTTGCTACTAGTTATAAACTAATAACCCCCAAAACCTTTGCAAATTTCATAAAGATCGGTCCATAATTTTTGAGCTATGCTACCGAAAACAGGAATGAACAAACAAGCAAATAAACAAGCGGTTGAACGAGTCTTCGCGAAAAGTGAAGCATCTGCTCTTCCTAACAATCTTTGTAAATTTCTTGAAGATTTGTTGAATATTTTTTCAGTTCTTGGTGAAAGACAAAAAACAATCCTGCAAACAGACATACAGTCAGACAGACATACAAGCAAACTCCGCAAAACATTACCGCATTGGTAGAGGTAATTACCATTGCTGACATTTCTACCACTACGGACTGCCGCGGATGGTTTACGAGCACTTGGTTCCACCCGACCAACTAATTCTACTCATGTGTCATCTATTCAGGTGCTACATAGCTATTTTTCTATCGCCTCAGTGGACTTCACCGGGCGACCGTTCCATCTCTCATGTGGTACAAGATGCAGCACGACCGCTGCTCCAGTGTGGCACGACGGTATGTTGTACTTGACTAAGTAATACTGTACACTGTATACAACATGCTGATCTCCCGGTATACGGTACAATGTGGCCCGTTTCGATGTATGTGTTAGTTTAGACCAGAAGAGACTCGCTTAGGTGCCAAACATAACATTAAGGTGCGTATACGAGCAGTATACCTAAATCTCAAATATCTGCCGCGTACTCGTACTATACCAGCACCTACACAGGAAACAGCTCGTTGCTCCAATGCGGCACAACGGTACTTCAATTGGCAACACTGTACAGTATACGTTGTACTAACTTTACACATAGCCTTGATTCCGATGCCGGTGTCGTAGTTTAAGTGTCACCCTTCCTGCAAGTTACACCCGTTCAGTTAAACAATGAATAAGAAAACAAGCGTTGCTATAAATCTCATGTTTAAAGCTTTGATTCATCCACGAATCTTCCTCAGGCTGCTTAGTACCTGCGACGTTGTAAATTTCCGATTCCCTTCAGGAAATAAATTCTGTTCAAATTCATAAAATTTGCACACAGTCATCCTAGAGTTGATTTGTCAAACAAAGTAAAGCCCGATGTTTGTATAATTTTTGTGATTCTCAAACATATTTGTTCACTAATGACTAAGAGTAAATTTTTGAACACGTCTACAGGACAATGTCTTCATTTGGCAAGCTATTTTTTGAAAATGAATGTAAACTCTATTTTTAATGTTTTTTTTTTTTTGCGCTGTAACCTAAGGAGGACTCCATTCACTTGACAATTTTTTCATTACTTAATTATTTTTACGCCTCATCTGCAGTTTTATAATTAATACTAAGTACATGCTTCATATTTAAGTTCATAAGTAAATACATAATTACTGCTTGCCTCTTGCTTGTTTTCACGTATTACATTCTCGATGTTTTAAAACTGAGCACAAACTTCTAGCACGACAACTTTTATCACCAATAATTACCTCCGCCAAGAAAGTTATACGTTCGTCGAAGCTGTTTATCTGTCTCCTTGTTTGTCTCTCTGTCTGACACAAAGATAATTTATGAAGTTACTAATGGACCTATACGAAATTTGCAGGGATTGTTAAGCACGTTAGAGGAAGAGATAATGAAATTTTTGTGAAGATTCTCTCAAACATTTGTTTGATTTTTAGTTTGCCTCTTTATTTGTTGTTACCATAGTTTAAAAAGTTATGGATGGATTTTATTTTTCAGCAATGAAACACTTATTTGAATTGGCACGCCTGCTGTGCGAAATTTTTCAGCTATTTTGGATGAAAGTATCGTTGCATCCATATGAGTTACGTCTCTGCCTATCGACATACAGTAGCACTGCAGCTTTTTACCTCTGAAAGAAGCTGTCCGTCGGTTAATTTATGTTCAATTGAAAAAAAAAACTTTACTCGAAGACGGCTTGTATTTTAGGCTGTTTTAATCATTGATTTTTTTGCCATCGTAGTTTTGAGATGAAAGCTATAATATGCTCGAGGCTGACTGATCTTAACGTACCTACGGTTGGTTCTTGCAAATATTCATCTGTAAAAATAACTCCACTTGCCTTGATTGAATTCACTCAAGCAAGCGCTACGCTTCCTAAAGCACCGGCAAACGCATATGTCCTTCAGTTTTATCTAACGTTGAGACAGACACGTCTCAGTGTCAATCCGTTTTTATCTTATCAATAAATCTGAGCTTAGGTGCGGACAGATATGCTTTCCTTATCTCTAACGCGCGGTCGGAAGCTTACATCATAATTTATATTCTTAGGGTGACCGCTTGTCAAACATATCAGTAAAATGACGTCACTCTTCCTCGGCGGGGTAATTCAGTTTATTGGATACAAAGCTCCTGGAACTTCACCTCACATTTGCAGACGTTTCCAACAATAAAACACGTATAGGCCGATTTGCACGGCAGTCTTTCGTACGTGCTGGTTCAGCTTTTCATCTCAATGTTTTAGGCCGCCTTATCAACACAGTTGTGTCTAGATACAAATTTGCTGAAGATGCCAGGTATTAAATCAGCTTAAGTAAGCATCGCTGATAAAGTTTCCGTTATCTCTGCAAATTTGCAGCGGGTTAAACTCAGCTACTCAAGGCCGAACAACGAACAGGTTAACTCACGCGCAGGGAGGTGTTGAGCCCCGCCCACTCCTGTGACGTCAGGTGGAGAGATGAATAGAAAACAGTGTTAATTAGTTCATACTTGTTACTTTCTTAATGAATGCGTTGAGCCTGGGCACCCATGAACAAAAAAAGAAGGGTAATCATTTCTACACCATTACCGCTGTTAACTGTGCAATGCAAATATCCGTTTGCTTGAAATAATGCAATAAAATGTCAAGCGAATAGGTTGATAGGCGAAAAAATCAATTACAACAACATAGCCACGGCTTCCTAAGTACTGAAACGGCTTATTTTACAATCATCATATATCATTTTACATACTAGTACACTGCACCATGAAAAATTACTGCGGAAGAATATAGCTTACAGGAACCAAAACTACAGTTGCATACGTATGCATTATCGGGGCAGTATTAATCGGTTTAGAAGTAATTTAATTCCAAATTTATAAATTTTACTTGTGAAATTTGTCTTTTAAAGAGCTTTGCTAATCAAAATATTGCACATAGTCAAAAGGAGAGGTGTTTTTTTTTCTAGTTCAATCTTCATATATTACTCGTTTGAAGACGGTGTTTCATAGGATTAAACAGTTTCCCCGTCGACACAGCATTTTTTCGACTTTTCTGAGAAAATCGTAATTATTAGGGAAACTTAGCTAGACATGCGTTCAAAGCTCACCAAGAAAGATTTCGTTTCAAGTTTAATGACTTCTTCAAGAGAAATTGGCGTTTTCTGAATTTACATGGAAAAATCTGTATGGAAAACTCAGTTACTGGTAATTACTACGTAGTAGTTTATCATTTTACAGGGGCAAAAAAAAATGTTTGAAGCACAGTAGATGTCACCGGTGAGAGCGAAAACTTAGTGTACTCTTTTGCTGCCACTACCCACTTTTTTCACTACTACGTAGCTTAAGGAAAAAGAAGAATGTTCACCTAGTAATTTTTTCCGTGTTCAAAATAACCGAACATCAATTATTAGTCCAAGGGAGCGGAAATATTGGTATAAATGAATAAAGAACACTATTGACACTTGTGCAACACCGACGTTCTTCTCTCCATCTGACGTCACACGAGTAGATGCGCAGAACCGTCTCAAATTGGTCAAGCGATGAGTTAATATGCAAACGTAGTTCAGCCATGCAGATACTGGTAACACTCCGTTCAGGTAAGGAATAGGGACCAAGTGCCATTGACCTAACCTGAGAATGACCTTGCACGAGAGGTCAGCTAACCGTTAATAACAGTTTGCTTTGGCCGGCACTGGCTTAACACAAAACCTATTTTATGGAATACTACTGTACTTGGAATAGTTGCATTGCTTGTCTCTATCTGATCTTTTGCATTCTTGATGTGCGCACTGTGCTATATAATGCAATTCCATATCTCTATAGCTACTTGTCCATCGGTTTGGCCATTTTTTTTTTCTATAAGTTTAGTTTCAATTTAAGGCTAGCCTATACCCAATAAAGCTCTTCACTGTAGGACCGATTAGAATGAAGATTGGTACACATTTGTAAAATCGAAAGATAAAATCAATAGACTCCCGTATTTTTTCTCATTTTCGCCATAGAAAACAAGTTTTTTAGTCGAAGAAAAGGGGCTTCCGTTTTCTTTGATTAACTCATTTTCTATAGCAAAAAATGGAGAAACAGTACATGAGTCAAAAAACCCCCCATTTTCGTCCGATTTTATTTATTTCTCCCAACTTTCATGAAAACCGGGCGAATAAATAAAAAAATTTTTGAAATACCAAAATCAAGTGTTAGAAAAACCTCACCCCCGCCCCTATTCTACCAACTTAGGGTTACACTGGTCGCCTAAAATTCTGCCTGCGTGTCCATCTGATGTATAGCTACTGCTTAGTGAAAAAAAAAACGAATTTTGACAGTATGAAAGTTTTTTGGGGGGCAAAGATTACAAGACTTTCCACATTTTTTCGGTTATTTCTTGATCACAGGATTCCGCTGACCATTTTCGTTTATTCTTTCCATAATTAGTGCCATTATCCACTGCTTAAATATCTTGCTGTGCAGAAATAAACTTACAACAAGTAAGTTTATTTCTTACAACTTAGTTAGTCGTGTTGCAATCAGACACCGATGTTACCTTCAAAGTGTTACACGAGTATCAGTGAATGCGACATGGGATCGTAGCACCCCAACAAAGTGTTGCTGAATTCTCGGAAAGCTTAAGCGCTTAAACATGTACATTTCTGGCGGAGCCTTATTTTGGCTGTATTTTAGGATAAGAAGTTAAGAAAATTACTCAAAGCTGCTTCACATGCTAGAATTCAAACAATATGTGGCAGTCATGCATTTTCTAATAATAATAATAATAGTAATAGAGTATCATGTCCAATGTTTGTAAACAAATGCAGTGTTGCTCAGATCGTAACCGTAAAATGTAGGAGGGTTGTCGTCGGTGTCACCTGGTGTTACACAACCTGTGTCGCATTGGAGGCCGGTGTAGCACAGGTGACACCGAATACCTGATTGCAACACGCCCTTGGCAATCACATGTTACATTATTTTTTCTGTGTTTGACCTTGCTTGCATTTTTGTTAGCCTAATTGGAATTACGGTATCGGAAATAATTAGACTCAGGAAGAATATGACCTCCGAGGAATTGACTTTACTGGAGGGTCACCTGTATCTTTGTGCTCATATTAGCTGGTTAAAGGAATCAGCGACTTATTCGCAGGAATACCTGAAAGTACGTGTAAAAAAGACTGTGATGCGAATGAGCGCAGTAGAAGTTGAAGTATGATATGGTTATGATAACCCATTTTTTTATACCGAAATATTTATGATAGACTTTCTATCGTTTTATTCATACTAGTAAGGCAAATTAGTTCATGAAAGAAAGGGTTAAGACAGGGGACCGGAAAAGTGCCAAACCCCACGGTTATTGCTGTTCTTGGCTTGCACAAAAGCGATGGATTGAAGTAATAATATTAATATTCAGAATTTAATAGTTGTATGGTAAACCGTTATTCTGTCAACGTAGCTCAATTTCCCTTTTCAGTATAATGTATGTATGGGTGCAATTGAGAAAAGATGATATATAGATAAACTACTCGGGAATATACGTAACTTTTTTCTTACTTAGACAGTTAACGATAGCATCTCAAGTTCTGTATCATACATCGATCTTAACTTTGCATGGATCAGCAGAGATAAACATGTTTTCTTTTATTCGGAAAATGTATGCTGATGGAGTTGATTATGACCATAGCGCACACTGTAATCATATTAAAAACTGATTAGAATGAAGAAGGCTGGACAGAGCGTGCTTCAATATTACAGTCTCAGAAATTCAGATTTGGTTCCAATTGCTTTAGAATTAAGAATTGAATATTTTCCACCTAAGTGGATACCTAATTTTGCTGTCTTTCCTCTACTCCACATTATTCAGGCAGAAAAATTAAGTATAACTCTCTCGAGGCAATATTAATCTTTTGCCCAAAGTACGCCGCAGCCTCGGGCACAACTATGAAACAAACGTCACAGTTCATTTTCAAAACTCTCGTTAATTAATTATTAGAGTGATCCTAATCAATAAATAAAGCCTAGCTACTTTATTATTTGTTCTGTTATCTACTGCAACTACTAACTGACCGAACCCAAAAGCTGTTGATAACGAAATCGTTACTCTAGGAAACTTGAAAAGGCGCTGTTTGGAACAGGGAATTCGACATCCAGCGTTTGGGATATTACTGATGTAATCTGCATCTCCTATTCCCATCCTGCGGCATTTGTGGTGGCTCTTACTTCCATGCTCCGGCCTGATGTTGTGCGAGATGTGTGCATAATTTTCTCTCTTCTGCGCTATTCCTGATACAGAATTTTCTTAAGAAAATGTACACTGAGCGTAGTATCATGATATTACCTATACTCTTACTTACGACTAGAAGCATGAACTTATGACTTTCTATATTAGACTGGCCATACCTAAAATCTGCTTCATAGTTGTTAGATACTGTATTTCTATATAGATATTATTGAACGTTTGAGGCGTAGCTTGATTTTTTTTTCTTCTCGTGACCGAGATAAGTTAATTCAATTACCTTTATCTAGTCTGAAACTTCATTGTTGAGCTCTCGGTTGACCACTTTGAATTTGGTATCAGGTGTGAAATGGAAACACATTACGGAACATGACAGTGTTTGCGGCTCTCTAGATAGAACGTGGTGGATTGGTATCTAACGCCAGATACAACACCTAATGTTGGGAATTCAGGGCTCAAATTTGAAGACTCAAACAGTCAAGTTAGTTAGAAGGATCATGTCAGACCCGATAATCTATCCGGAAGCCAATCAGGTTGGCTTATCGCGCTTAAACTATGCAAATCGCTGTCACCTTTAATATAGACCATTGTCTATTTTGGGAATTTGGTAGTTTAACCTACATTTTTATGGCTTCTCTGGGTGTATGACGCTAATTCCAACTGAACCAGACCCCTGAGAGTTCGATCCGCTTTATAAGCAGGGCAGATGTTTCGAAAAAATGCTTGACTTGCCTCTCAGTCGTGGTAGGTATATCTATGCTACTCGAGTGTGTTCATTGTAGCGGCATTATGATTTAAAGCGGTTTATGTTATTAATGTAAGCAGTCACGTCTGTTTGTGTTTCTGAAGTGAATTTCTATTCAGCCCTCCGCATGAAATTCGTTTCATAAAGTCTATAGCTTGACATTATTTTAATTCAGTTCATAGCATAGCTTCCCCTCAATATATGCAGTGAAATAGGTACTAGATAGTCTCTCTGTTCAGTTTGAAGCTAGATCTCTCTTCCGCACCATTCACAGTTTGATACATCTTCCACACAGTCCATAGCTTGATTTCCTTCCATACAATCCACAGCTTGATGTTCCTTCCACGCAGCCCACAGCTTGATTTCCTTCCACACAGTCCACAGCTTGATTTCCTTTCACACAGTCCACAGCTTGATTTCCTGCCACACAGTCCACAGCTTGATTTTCTTTCACACAGTCCACAGCTTGACTTCCTTTCACACAGCCCACAACCTGACTTTCCTTACACACAGTCCACAGCTTGATTTCCTGTCACACAGTCCACAGCTTGATTTCCTCCACACAGTCCACAGCTTGATTTCCTGCCACACAGTCCACAGCTTGATTTCCTGTCACACAGTCCACAGCTTGATTTTCTTCCACACAGTCCACAGCTTGATCTTCCTCCCACCCAGTTCACTTGCAGTTTCACTACAGTCAGCTCTGTGCACACAAGCTCTCACCACTTCACCTTACCAGCGCCGTTCTTCAACTGAGGAGAGACCTGCTGACTGCAGTGCCAGGGCCAGTGCCACACGACCCCAGCCTGCGCTGGCTGACCTCCAGCCATCCATTTGTGTCAATCATGCCAACAGTGTGTCAAACTGAACATGGTTCTTGTTTTTTGATTATGTAATTGCCAGAAATTTTTTTTGCATACTTTTCATTCTTCTTAATACACTGCAGGAAACATATGAAATGATAGCAATTTACCGCTACTGATGGACGATAATGGAATCATTTTTTTTGTTGGAAAATTTGTAATTATGGTAATAGAAATTGTGTCATATGTGGAGTTTGCACATGAAGGCTGGTTCACACGACGGTCTGCCAACCGGCGAAGAAGTTCGACTCCGCAGATTGGTTGAAACGGCTCATGACGTCACAGGTGCTCTGAAATGGTCGTCTGATGAATACACTGGTTTCTCTCCTCAACTGACTTTAAACTAACATATTCCTAACTGCTCTAACCATTGGTAATCTATCCTAACATAACACATACTCTAAATGAGGCCAAATGCGTACCTTCAGTTAGACTTTCAACTAAATCTTTGAGGCTTGACTCTTCCGAAATTTCAAACAGAAGCGTTGGTTTTGCCCCGTTGAATCGTGTTGCAAGTGTTAGAACTAATGCAAATTTTGCTGAGCTAACTCAAAACTCCATTTCCCGGAGCAAAATTGAGCTTCTAAAACTCTCAAATTTAAGCCATCGAGGATAAAAGCCTGAAACTTAATTCAATAAATGAAAGCCATTGCACCGGTCTGAAGTTTCGAATAAGTCAAGGCTTGACCTCGAAGTCAAATCTAAAGCGCCGATACTAGAGCAGGACCGTATTTTGTCGTATTTACAGCGCAGCGCTGTCACAACGTTGCAGCAATATGTCAGGTTGAACGTTTGCATTTTCCTTGTAATTAAGTTTAGCATTTTAGCCGCATTTAGATATTTAACTCTTAAATCACTCAAAGATTACAACAGTTTTTGATCCTAGTTTTGTTAAGTTCAGCATAAAAAAGGGATAACGTCTAAGCTCTGGCATTGTTACTTCTTCGCGGGACTGCTCGCTTTGCCTTCCCTTACAGCTATTTACCGCCTAGTCTCAACATTTCTTTATATCCTCAGTACCGTTATTCCTACTAGACACCTGATTTTGGTACGTCGGTTTAGGGTTAAATGCCATACGAGACGCCGTAGTCTCTAGATCCAAGGCCAGGGAAACTGCGAGAAGTTGAGGCAGTTGGCTGGAACGCGCTTGATATTTTGCACAACTATCTGACAGGCGCCTGGGTTACACTACAGGGAAGGTTCTAAGGATCCGTGGCGTGCGGGCTGCGTTCAGATGCAAGTCGTTGTCACGGTAATATTTGCAATTGAGTGGCTTGTGTATAGCCCAAAACTATACTTTGCAATACCTGGTTACTTTGTTACTAAAATTAGGTAGATATCCATGAAAAAGTACTATAAAAATAGGATGAATAACATAAGCTGCCTAGAAAAGTAACCTCTGCCACTACTTTGGAATTATTGGCAGGTTTTTCTGGAATTTTCTGCAGTTAACAGGCCAGTGAGACGGCAGCGTGCTCTATCCTCATATTTCAGAGCAAGTGTCAGAGTTTACCAATTATCTGACCTCGTTAACGGGCTAAAATTCAATCATAAACTCCTTTACTCGATTGTTGCGTGAGCCCGTCTTAAATAGGAGGGGGAAGCTAAAGATACGAATTACAGTAATTAAGTTGCGTCCATGTAGTATTTTATTGCATTTAATCAAGCTGTAACTATTTATTTTTATCAGTCGTCAGCAATGTCACTGATTTCTTAAACTTTGTCTCGGTCTAATTTTACACAAAATTTTAGTTTTCAACGTGTGCTGATTATTCTCTTGTAGTTTGGTCAGTTGCTCTTGGTTTACCTTGCCATTTAGGTGTTGTTCTTGATCCGCTTGTTTTTGCCAATTCTTTAAGAATTGTCTGTAATTATCTGAATGAGTACGGTTATTATTGCACATACCGTACAGTACAGTACATTTCAAAGCATGTAAGCTGTGCTTACAAGCAAATACTGTTTAAGACTACAATCTTTTCGCCCTCTTGCGTATACAGTATATACTACTAAGCTTCCTAATGTTTTGCTACGTCTCTTTAAAAGATCCATAAGTTCGTGACTAAGGCTTGTAAGAGTAGATTGTGTTTCATTTTTTTTCTCCTGTTCTAAGCCCTAATTTCCGTGATTAGAATAACCGCATTATGAACTTGTGAAACTGAAAGTGGACTGCATGCTGCGGTGCGCCAGTGACCTTTACTTAAAGTATTATGTAAATTTTGCTCCACTGCGTCGCCGCGCTTTCTATCTTCAACCCTCAGCGTCGAGCACGTACATACACCATGCAGTAGTGCTGCACGGGAGTCGTATGCATCACGGGATCTTATGATGATGTGTGTTGGGTTCAGGGGTTGCTTTGCATACAGAATGCACGTGTTTATGTTGCATAAATGTAATGATCTCGGGTGCTAGCGGGCGTGCTATACAACACAAGGGGTGTTGAGAAATGCTCAGATTTCCAGTGGGAAAAATTATAGAGCAACACCCGACATTAACCAATGCTCTTTCTCCTGCGTGGTTCTGCTGTTTACTTCAAATTTCCTTCAGGTTTTAAAAATTCTCTGGTACTTAATCACCTCCTTAACAGGATATTCTTAAACAATAATTGCATATTAAACTGGACTCAGCTTAACACCTGGCAAGTTAGAAAAATAATATGTTTGTGTTAAGGCATCATACAGTTAAACACACCGTACCATACCTCAGTTAGCATCGTACTAGTTTTTGCTAACAAATGCAAACAATGAGGGGGGGGGGGGATACTGCAATTGACGTTCAAACATTTAGGGAGATGGACCAAGAAATATATACATATGATGCGCTGCCCTTGAAAAAGCTCATTGCCAGGATAGTAGTATCATAGTTAGTTTGTTAAGCCTTTTGGCATTCCCACAAAGTTGTCCCTTGTAAAATATACTTCTATCATTGCTTGCAAAGATCAAAACCGTAGACTATCTACTGAATATTGCTTGTAATTTTTCATATTGTCATCGCTTGACAAAACCTATCTACTTTAGCTTAAAAAAAAAAAAAAAAAACAAGAGTGTGATTCAATTAGGAAGGCTTGCGTGAACGCACCAAAGCAAAATTCACTCCGTTTCATTCGATTACGCACGTACATTAAGTATTGTTATTATTATTATTATTACTAGAGGGCCCAGCCGCCAAAAATGACGGCAAAAAAATTTGTGATTGAGCTATTTTTGTTCCGGTTCCCAGTTTTGGTTTTGCTGTATTACAGGTCTCATCACTGCAGGCCTGATCTTCCATCAGTGAAACGCAAGCTGTACAACCATGAGTTTTGCGACAGCAAAATATCCCCCTGCAAGATAAAGAGTGAATATCAGCTTGGAATTGATTAAGCGTTAAGCTGCAGTAAGAAACTAGAGCACTCTGAGAGCGCATACCTCCGCCAAGTGAGGCAACGGTAGCAAAAAATTCAAATTGGTTCTGAAACCATAATTTTCTTTGTATAAACTCCAAAATCTAATCATTTGTGCCTTTTTTGTATTAATAACAGCTTGTTCAATTTTCTTGAAGATCCGTTCATGACTTTTTGAGTTATAGTGTTAACAAACGTTATGAAAAATATAAGTGAAACATACAAACGAATAAACCGATCTGCATCAAAATTTGATCATTTATGTCCTTTAACATTACTAACAAACCCTGTGAATTTCATAAAGATCCATTTATTATTTTTTGAGTTATTGTGCTAACAAGCATAAAATTAAAAACTTTGACAAACGAACAAACCAACAAACGGATCATTACCAAAATTTGATCATATGCTCTTTGTTATATACCTAGCAACTCATGTTAATTTCATCAAAATCCATGCATAACTTTTTGAGTTATGGCATCGAGAAAAATGAGGCAGACTGACAAACAAACAAACGGATGGACATATCTTTGCCAAACGTTAATCATCTGTTCCTCCTAACATACCTAACAATCCCTGAAAATTTTATCTAAATCAGTTCATAACTTTTTTAGTAATCTTGGTGACAGACAGACGGACAAACAGTCAGACAGAGAAGACGAAAACATAACCTCCTTGGCGGAGGTAAATATAGTTTAGTCAAAAGAATTCACTGGAAATGCCCAGGGCTCACCGTATCGTGGATACCAACTGATTGTTGAACCTCCAGCGTCGAACTCTGGCTGCGATGTAAATTCAGTACAAAAAGGCGTCTGCTCAGGGTGAATATTCAACTACTACGATATCATTCAGCAATGAAAGCGGGGATCCAGAGGCTAAGGATCCAGTGGCTGGGAATTTAGAGCACAGTTCATTTACAAAAGATAGTTGTATTGACTGGAATACAGGTATCTCAACGCCACTGTTGCAGCGAGGAATCTTTGATATTTTCACAGTGGCGTGACGTAATTTTGACGTCACATACCTGGAAATTTAGGACGGCAGCGCATACACCCAAATTTGACACAACTATCTTCTGTAAATAAACTAAAGTCCGGGATCTAGAGGCCGGAGATCCAGAGGTCGGAGATCCAGAGTCGGAGATCCAGAGGTCGGAGATCCAGAGCTATATTTGTCACCGGTACTCCAAGCGCTGAAACTGTATGGTACCTCAGCTTGTTTTTCAGAGCATGAATTTTCTCCTATTAAACTCTTAACTGCGTGACGGAGAGACGGACCAACATTGGAGCAAGGGAGAAACAACTGTGTTTTATTATATAGTGGATTCAGTGTTGTTATTACTACTACGCCTAAGTATATCTACAGCGGAGCATTCGTGATTGCCCCGCTAAACGTTTCTCAGAATATACCTATAGTACGCATCAATATTTAACACCAAATTAGGTATAATGTTTTTCTTAAATTTATGGAAATGAAAAATACGTGAGAAAGGCAAGATTTTTACTGCATCTGAACAAGCTGAGAATAGTATCGCTATATCTTACCAGACGCATAGGGTAACTTGAGACGTTTGGAAAGAAATTGAAAGTTTCGAGAAATGAAATACAGAATGTCATTGGTTAATAAATTTAAAGGTTACGAATAAGAATTTTTTCCTCGCTGTTTGTGATCATATTGGTTCGTGTATCACATGGAACTAAAATAAAATATATCGGAATTTATACGAAATCTATACGATCACGCTAAATTTTATACTTTTTTCCTCTGAAGTTAGCGATTTTTTTTTTGTTTTTATCAGTGCATTCTTCACAGATTTTAAGCTTTTTGTGCTGACATCTTTTACGATCCACTAATACTGGGAAATATTGTTTTCTCGATACAAGGGCACAAATAATTGGGATTAATACAAGAGAAATATTAAATTTTATTCGTATTCCTACGCCTCATTTAAGCCAGCTAATTTACGAGTAACAAGTCTGATAATCTCGCCATTATCACCAAAGAAACTGATATGGATGCTCTTCTTTACAGAATCATTAGCCTTAGCTAGCATTAGCATATAGTGTATGCAGCCGTTTTATGGAGACTTGAAGGTCTTAACATCGAATAAATCGTAATTCCTTCCGAATATAATAAGCAAACACGAAATTAATGCAATGACTTGTTACTTAGGGATACTTCCGTCACTGGAATTGGAAGTAGCCACAGATACAGAAAATAACTCTTTGCTTTAGTGAATTTCCGATCATTTGAAAGCTGGCGAAGTCATGTGCGTATATTAATTAATTGAAGCGTCTGAAGGCTAATTCATCGGCTTCCCAAGCGCTTCCGCTCCCAGCCACTTTTCAGATGTTTCCTCCACTTCTACTGGACTTACATCAATTTGGTTAGTTTTAGTATGTCCAGTTATTTCTTGAAATCGTTATCAGAGATGAATTTTCATTTTTTGGTCTATTTAATATACGGCATGGTAACCGCTTAGGAATTACAAACATTTGGAGGCAGTCTTTTATATCGCAGGGACATTGTCAACTCCATATACAGTAATCGGGCTTCAAGAGATTCCAGGGCACAAATATACTGTTATTTATAGCCTATTTCATAACGAGTGTGTCTTGCTAATAAATGTGGATGCGTAGGCTTAGCTAAGGGGCTCCAAATTCGGAATGAAACAGATAATTATGGACATAGCATTATGAATGTAATATTCAAAACTCCATTTGGTGTTGCAAATGCTGTACATACAAAGAAAACTTTATTTCACCCTCACAACCGTAACTATACGTTCTATACATTTCTGATAAACGCGAATACTTTACATGTGATAGAAATTTACTGTCACACAGATTAACAATGCCATAAGCAGGATTTTAAGGGATTCCATTCGTAGCAGCTTGTGTTTATCATAAAGATAATCATCCGTCTATGTACAAAGATCTGAAAATATCACAGTAAATTTCTATTGTCATTCGGCCTGGAATTCTGCCCATCCATATTCAAACCGGACCATTACAAATACTTCATAGGATTTGAAGGCCTAGCTAACAGATTAAAATCGTAACCACTGTGTCCCAACTTTCATTTGCAGAAATAAAAACAAAATAAAAGAAGCTTGTAAAGGCATTTACAACTCGTACAGAAAACATAAAGTATTTTCTCCAATCTTTTCGAGGTCTGATCTATCGCTATTAACTAAATTCTACAAAGAAAATTCGGTCATCGTGTGCAGACCCGACATGGGAAGAGGTGTTACCATTCTGGACAAAAATCACTATGATCAAAAAATGAATGCCATCCTCTCCAAGACAACTAAGTTCACTGTTTATGATTCTCATACCAGCCCCTTCAAACTTACGCTTAAATTCATCAACAAAATTCATACATTTCTAACAAAATTAATAGACCAAGGCATCAGCACTGATTCGATTTACCGTTCACTCCACAACTCAGGTGCTTCCCAGGACATCGTGTACGGGTTTCCAAAGTAAACAAAGCCGATGTCCCCTTACGACCAATTCTAGCTGCTTACAAAACCCCGTCCTATGCTATTGCCAAGTTCCTCGTTCCATTACTTGAACCTCTAACCACTAATCAGTTTAGTTTGCGCAACTCGTATGAATTTCGTGACTGTATCAAAGACCTCCAATTACCTCCCAACGCCCACTTATGCAGCTTCGATGTCACCTCTCTTTTCACCAACATCCCCGTAGACGAAAATATAGATATCAATTGCAACAAAGTTGTTGACGGTACAGACCTATTCCACAACATGGACAAACCTACCTTTAGAACTTTCCTTTGTCTCGCCATTAAGGATTCTTTCTTCATTTTTAACAATGGACTGTAGAAGCAAATTGATGAGGTCTCCATGGGTAGTCCGCTCAGTCCGTCGCTAACAAATGTCTTCCTATGCCATCATGAAACACTTTGGCTGAACGATTGCCCAAATGACTTCAAAGCGATCCACTACAGTCGCAATGTAGATGGCACCTTCCTAATATTTAAGAATCAAACAGATTCTAATTTATTTATGGATTATCTAAATAGTAAACATCAAAATATCAAGTTCACTGCCGAAAACCAGTCACATAATTCTTTAGCTTTCTTAGATGTTTTAATAACCAACCACGACTCAACGCTTGTCACTGGGGTTTACAGAAAGCCGACGTTCTCGGGCCTCGGGACAAGCTTCTTCAGTCACTGCTACGATCAATTTAAGATCAATGCTATAAAAACTCAACAATTTCGAGCATCCATTTGTCCTCCTCCAACCTTACCTCCTCAAACGGAGTTGACTTTCTCAGAACTTTCTTCAAAAATAACGGTTACCCGCACCATCTTGTACACCACCTCTGTTGTTGCAGCAAACGCATTGAAAACATTCCTCTCTGAAGCTTAGCCACATATAAACTGTAAATTTTCGTACAAAAACACTTTTACCATAGAGTCCTACTTTAAATTTAAAGACAAACCACCTACACCGCTCCTGTCAAGTGTTATCTACCATTTCAAATGCAGAGGATGCAATGCCTCGTGCATTGGTAGCACTGGACAACATTTCAAAGCTCGCATTGACCAACATTTAGGTGTATCCAGCCGATCGAACCGGTCTACCACTTGCAAAACCTCACATTCAGCTCCCCGCCTGCATGCGGAGCAAAACGACCATCCCATCAGCAAAAATGACTTTTCAATCATTGACTCTTCTAATCCAATGGAAATCACAGCATTGGAATTCCTTTATATCCATAAACCAAGACCTAGCCTCAACATCATGACCTCAGCTGTACCTCTTCACACTATCCCCGACTAACTAGCTCCACAGCTGCCGGCTGTACAGGAGCTGACACCCGGCCTCTTCTCACAGCTCTGTTCATTCGCTTTTTAAACTACAGCCCACGACCGACATCTTTCCTCCGACTGTATATGTTCTTTTCTCTCCGCCCTAGAATCAGTATGTATCCAACAAAACCTAGCCTCAATATAATGACTACAGCTATACCCCTTGTCACAACCCATGACTGACACTTTTCCCTTCTACTGCACTTGCCTGTTTTCCTCCGCTTCCCTTACCATCCGACGCTTATATAAGAATCTCATGCCGCACCATAGTCATTCTCCATTTAGGTCCTACCCTGTCAACATATGACACAACTTAGGTCATCTTAAATAACGTTCATTTAGGCATCGTTTATAGTTTTTAAATAAGATTTTTGATGTTGGGAAAACATTCCGGAAACGTTAAATTCTAGTTTTAGTTCGCTGTCGACTGTTTCATTGTTTGTAATTTGCCTTAGGATAGTGTTTTTAAAGCTAATTATTATATTTTACTAACTAACTTGATAATATCAGATCCGAGATGGTGCAAAAAATGAAGAATTATGTTGACAAAACCAACGTACCGATTTGTTAAGCTGAATGCATAAGCCTGTATCAACAGTTTTGCTGGACAAAAATTATTTATGAATTATAACTATATAAAAATTTCAAGTCCCATATGGTATTAGTGACGCCAAATATAGTTGTCAGTGGGTAAAAATACTCTCTGTAGCTTAATTTGTGTGTATATCGTGGCGAAGAGATGTCTTAAAAAATGAATAATCATGCAATGAATAATCATAATTCTATCAAGGAGTCGGAGTCGGAAAAATAGAGGCAGGAGTCGAGACCAGAAAAGCTTGAGGACCAGGAGTTAGACTCGGGAAAATTAGAAGACCCAGAGTCGGAGTCATAAAAATTAGAATAACTGGAAGACCCGGAGTCGCAGTCGGAAATGGGAAGACTAATAGTCGAAAAAACGGGAAGACCAGGAGTTGGAGGCGGGTTTGATCCATCCGACTCCACTACCCTAGTTATGAGGTGCTGCTGCGTGCCGACAAGTAACGTCTGCAGTCAAGTAGAGTAACGACGTTCTGCTCTATCTATAACATTTCTACAATCAAGTTGAGTTTCAAGGTGGGCACCATTGTGATGATATACCGTCACCAATCAAGTCGAACACTTTACAATATCGTAAGACTAATTCTTTTTTGCGGCGACACTGTCTTTTCCTTCAACACTAGGAACATTTAGCCTCCAGACAAGGCTGCTGCTGATCGAATTCTACAGGGATATTTTCAATTTATCATCCGGCGGTAGACTGATAAGCAGCAGAGATATGATATCATCAGGTTATCAACTTTGAAGTCAATCTCCCGCAGGCAGCAGAGAAGATAAGCCTTTCCCGTTGATGATCGTTTTGTGAGAGCAGGGCGCGGATATCACGCTTGTAGTTGGCACACTTTTCGATATGCAAAAGGTGCACAGTGCATGACTCATGCGTGATGATCTTGTCGATTCCGTGCTGCAGAATTTTTGTCCGATGCTGAACGCCTTCATTACCTACCGCGCTATTCACTCGGTCAATTCAAAGGAGCAATTTCTAGGCGCGACTGATGCATTATCTAGTTTATTTAAGCATATTATCTTTGGAAATCTATGCTACAGAAACTGAAAACGCCAAGTGATTCTTAACACGGCTGTAAAAAAAATAAATATAAGAAAACGATAAGGCCAATCGCTGACTTCTACGCAATTTTCGTTATTGTATATTGCATCATCAATTGTGTAACTTGACTGAGCAATTTAATACTGCAACGATAAAAAAGTAACTGACGAAACACCTATAGTAACTTGACTATTTTTTTGAGTGAAAAATTAAGACTGGTGAATGGTTTCAATGCAGTAATAACTCAGCTTTGTGACCATGAGTGCATTATTGACACATACAAGGTGGGTAATCACTTTTTACTCCAGTCTGAACCTAATCATGTCTACTTTTCATTTAGGAAGCAAGAATGCATCAAAATTAAAGTAAAAAAAAAGGATTGTTTATAGAAACAATCTTAGTCCTTTAGCCCTTTATAAGAAATAAAGTCACAATCCTATGGTAAATTACACAGATTCAAATAAAAGTCGACACGAGCTAATATTAAAATTTGACGTTTCGGGAGTTTTATCCCATTTTCAAAAACCTAATAAAATCTTTTAAGGATATCTAACAATATAAATTTTTTTTTATTTAAGAAGACCTAAATTGTGGTGGTGCTAGCGGGGTGGGACCTAGAGGGCGAATGACCACGGTGCGATATGGGGTCCTGATATTAGCGTCGAGCGACACGGGAAGCGGAGGAAAACGAGCGAGTGCAGTCGGAGGAAAAAGCGTCAGCCATGGCTGTGACGAGTGGTACAGCTGTAGTCATCATATAGGGCGGGAAAAGAACATGTACAGTCATGGGGGAAAAAG